>OZ007592.1:305861738-306235264 GCA_963931845.1 Maratus michaelseni
CATAATGTTTTTAGAATGGCTTCTCAGTATTTAATATTTAGATCCTTATTTTTTCTGTCTATATTTTTGATAACAAATGTATATTTAGATCCTTATTTTTTCTGTCTATATTTTTGATAACAAATGTACCGTAATAACAAGTTACGCTTTATATTATGAAATTTTTTAACTTTATAATATAGCTGAACACTTATGCAGTACGTTTTACATATAGCAGTTAACTTACAATACTGAAGGAAAGACATCGAAATTTATTTTTGTGCGTAATATTATTCTTCCAGTTTGTATTGAACCATTTGAGAAAAACTGCATGCAGCTGAGATGGATTTTCGCAAAATTACAAGCGTTTGAATTATGTACACAATCAATTTTTCAGTGCTTTTATAAACTTTATACATTGTTTTTTTTTTCTCAATACAGATTTTACACGTTATTTTGATTTTTTAAATGTTCCATGCGTCTTAATTTTGGTTCAAAATACATGAAATTGATAAGGAAGAATCCTGATACTGTTTGCAAATAAACTGTGTTTGCATTTTGCAATTTGACTTCGTTAAGATAATTAAATTTTGATTCAGAACTTATTGAAATGCTAAATTTTGATGAAAAATCGGAATGGAATTCCGAAAAAAAACTCTCAAAAATTTAACTATTCATTTGGATTAAATAACTGGTACACAGATTTGGTTTGTAATATAGTTTTAAGTGATCCAAATGCCAAATGAAGGAGAGATCTTGAAATTAAGGCGCAAGGAGCATTTTAAAATTTGGTTTATGAATTTTAATTTTTTAAGAAAATCTTAAAATTATATTAGGATTAGAAAAATATTTTAAAGGTAATCTATATACTTATGGTGAAATGTTTAGATGCACCAAATTTTCATATATCTTTGCTGGAAAATTAAAAAAAAAAAATCAATTTTAACGTCCACGTCGCCTTAAAACCTCTATGAACAACCTCAGCCAACTCCACAACACACCGTAGAGACCTAAAAACTACTACATTAAAGAAAAGAATCAACCATCTTTCTAAAAAATTTATGAAAAACTCTATTACCTCCCTAATGAAAATTCGCAGAATTGCCGGATTATGATGCCTTCGAACCACATCACTGTAAACGTCCAAAATATTTGCATGATTATAGACTGTGCGCATTAGAGCTCACTCTAACTGTAAATTTCTCTCTCTTATTTATACTCTGTAATTTTTTTCCACATTATAAATACCTAATTTCTTAATAAAAAAGGCTTTTTTGAGTGTTTTTTTTTTTGTTTATGCTTTGCCCGCCTTTTCACCACCTGGCAATTTATGTGTTGTTCCGAACATGTTTCCGCACCCTAATTTTTACTTTTTCAACTTCCTAACAGTTAGTTATAACTAGAGCTATACCATTTCACTTTCTTAAAATTATTTAGACTTCGCTTTACTTTTTTATTCCAAATTTGTTATCATCTCTTTTCTTAACTTTACAGCTATCCTTTTCATGTAATTGTTCTTTTACTACATCTTAACTTTTTCCAACGGCTCAATTTAATACAAGACACTCTACTCACAAATAGACTGGGTATTGTTGTCTGCAACTCGGAAGCCCCTTAACCGACATCAACTGTTCGGCAACTGTTTATATGTTTGACATTGTTACAAAATTTGAATTCAAGATATCCGAGTTAGTGTAAACTTATTGATGAAAATGATCAGTTGACAGTTAATCTATTACCAATGATTCCGATTTCGCTAATGCTCGTTTATACACAAGTGACAGTTGCTTATTTTTACAAGTAAAAAAGCTTAACGAAAATTCTATGAAGTTTTATCCTATCCTCATGATAAAATGATATTTTTTTGGCCATATCTGTTTGGTAAAATTGTGAAGTACTGCATCTCTGAGAGAGATCAAATTATCATTCTCTCATCGGCTTCTGTTGAAATAACTTCTACTGTTACGGCCCCCTGTGATGCAGTCACATATTTTATTTATTTTTTCATTTTATTTTTCTCAGCGAATTGTTCTACCTCTGGATAAGCCTTTGTTGACAAAATGTATGTGTTTAAAGAACCTGAGCTTTCTTCTACAAAACGAAAATCGCTGTGTACTTTTACCCACTATGCGCTTTCACCAATTGTTTGTCATTTTACGTGAACATTTTCCAAGTAGTCGTCTTTTAACCTTTTATGCAATTCTCATCCAGATACAAACTTTCCACGGCTTAAGTTACGCTGTAGAGGCCAAATGCAATTATGATGGATGAAATACCTCTTTTGCAGTTCTGTCAACCTCTACTCCCTAGATATTACAGCTGTCTCCCTAGATAATTGTAATCCCCATATGATTATATGGGGATTGTATATATGGGAATTGTATTGATTATACGTGATAATGTATTGTCACCTACATTAATAACAGAATATAGGGGGCGGGGCAATGTTGTGATTTTAAACAATGTTAAATAAAGTATAAGAAGTATTGTGTATATTTATTGGCGTATCACAATTATTTTTTTCATACAATTTAATTTACTTGTATATAAATTGTCAATATATGTTATAAATGTCATGTATATATAAAAAAGAATTTTTGTTTTATTCCATGAGAAAATTTAATCATGGTAAAATAATTGCAAAAATCTAACTGAGCTTCAGAGTGGTATTTTATTTCCTCTTAATAAAAAAAAAATTAGACACTAAAAGAATCCCTTAACAACAAATCTCCTTTCCTAAAAGTATAGGTAATGCACTAAGTTGGCAACGCTACTATATTGTCAAAAGTAAATGGAAAGGGATTGTGCAAAAGAAAATGCGTATAAAATTTATACATTAAAGCATTGATAATTATAGGGTTAGTTCTTTGAAATACGTTTATCACCTTACAAATGATGCTATCAAAAATGTTTACACATTTAGCAGCATTTTTTAACGTATTCAATTTGAAAACGTAGAGGAGAAGGTACAAATATAGGCTAGGTTCTAAAATCGGGCTAGTTAGATAAAGATACTAGAATTTTCAGCTGTCTGAACTGAAGAATACTTTATCTGATAACGGTCGTCTTTCAGTAAAATTTAAACATACGGTTGGTCTAAAAATGGGCTAGGAGAATCGATCTAAAATCGGGATAACCTTAAACCTCCAACCAGTTTGATAGCTCATCTTCACCATTGTGTCCATTTGATATATCTCAGGTGCCAACTTTTTCTTTGAAGGATAACATTCGATCTAAAAAATCGTAAAAGCTCAAAGGCATGGTCTTGTGACGGGCTCAGCTTACCGGAATGAGTTGACTTGATCATTGTGCAATCCAGCACCAAATAAAACTAAGAAAAGCTATTCTAGGATCAGTGAGTGATGTAGAAACTTCAAAAACAAACACTAAAAAACTAAACATAAAAATAGGCATACTAAAAGTTGTGCAAAGGGACCTGATGACAGCGATGTGACCTGCGTCTTCGATGAAAGAATTTTCTCTACTGCCACAAGCGTAAATACGTGGGTGCAATGTTTTCAGGGAAAATATGGTTCCACACAGGATGTGCGGGTTTACAAAATAATGTATATATTAGGGTGGAGCTCTCGTCTATGGAAAAATTAATTTCTTCAAATCAAAATTGGCCGGTGCGGGAAAGTTGCTGTTTCACATCTTCATTCTGAATATAACATATCATTGAAAGATATTAATATTCAGACTACCCCAAAGTCAATAAATATTTAATAAAAACGTGAAATTTATGCAGTTCCCCATTTTCATACCAAACTTATAAACTACTCAAATATTAATAATATTAATTTAATTTAAAATGCTAACCCTTAAAGTATTATTATTATATATTTATATAATATTTATATCAAATTCAGCTTCCTTATACTGGCCCAATGACTTCCAAATATTGAAAAATGTATGCAAATTGAGTAAAGCATAATGATATCATCAAAATTGTCATTTTTTACTTAACCATTACAAAAAAATATCATTTAAAACTATCCTTAAAGATCAACATTCAAAAGGTAAAAATAATTTATTATTACAATTTATAAGGGATACAATTTCTTTATTATAATCCATACTGTTTTTTGGTTTCGAAAACTGACATTTGTTTGCGAGTTTCCAGACAAATTTTAATGTATCCCTCTCATGTCAAAGGCCAACAAAAAGCAGAAGAAGCTTTCGTGATGAGTTTCCCACTCCTTTTTCAGTGTCCTGATCGTGAGAAGGAAATTGTTTAATTTTAGCTACGATGTCATCATCTATTGCTTTGGATTTAGGATACACTTTATAACAATGTTATGACATAAGACCTTAGTTAATGGTGGTTCTGTCACTGTCACTTCAGCCCAGTTTATAACATCGATATAGGCTTTGGCTTCAAAATTGATCTCAGGTAACTTGAAAGTACGGAAATAATTTCTTGTCTTTCGAGTTTTTATTATTCTACGTAGTGCCAACAATCTTACGTAGTCCCTATCGTCAGCAAGATAGCAATCAAAATATATTTAGAGTTACAAAATTACTCGATCTATTATTCTCTTTAATTCCTTCGGTAATTATCATGATGACATTATTGTTCGATGTAAATGCTCAGCTCCATAAATGCATGAAGACTTAGTCTTAATTTGAAACCATACAGATGCATAAAGTTTGAGTATAAAATTTGTCAGAATCAACAAATTTCCAGAGGGTTCTGTTGAGGAAAAGTACTGACTAAGAATTGTATTTGCTACTGTAAGCTGTTGAGATATACACAAATTAAAAACATCTTTTACTTAAGTAAGGTGTCAAATACATGTAAATCACAAATATCCAAACTCGACATGTTTCGGTTTAAAGTATAAAACCATAATCATAAGTACACATACATCGTCAAAACACAAACCCGAATGACACTGGACGCTACAATATATACATAATACCACACAACAAACACGCCATCTACCATCAAACACACAAAGTAAAAGCACAGAAAAACATTAAACATCAAATCAAGCTTGTATACACAATTTCCTCCCTCTATTCAAATTAGACCCACAATATTTATTTAAAAGCTCTAACAAATAAAGGTGGAATAACAAAAGAGAAAGTATCCTTACAGATTAAGCCCTTCCGCAAATAAATTTCAATGGACTCTCTCATAAGGGACTTGCGGTAATAATTCGAAATAAAAATCAATTTAATATCTTCAAATAAAATTTTAATCCCCCCCCCTCCAAATATAACCTACACAAAGCTGTTTTCATGCGGCCAAATTTAATGTCAGATTCATGTTCCTTCTTTCTTATACTTAATTTTCTCCCTGTCATACCAACATAATAACCGATATCACCCCCCTCATTAACATACGGAATCTCATATACTCCTGAAAGATCCTCCTGTTTAACCGGGTCAAACTGTCTATAAAGTAACTCTTTTAGTTTATGTGGTGGTTTCGCAATTAAATCAATGTCAAACTTTTTAAATTTAAACTTTAACCTCTCAAAACTACCCTGCATATAAGGAAAAGAAACTCTTTTAACATTAGAACGCTCACTCTCACCCTTGTAATTTTCACTTACAGCCTGATCCCTACCCCCAATATTTTCATTTCTATAGTAATTAATCAACTTTTTGAAGCTACCCAATTTAAAACCATTATGCTCAGCTAAATTACGGATAATATTTAATTCATCATTCAAAAACTCTTCAGAACAAACCTTAAAAGCTCTATTAACAAAAAAGCGGAAAGTGGAAAACTTATAACTAAAAGGAGAATACGCCGAATTTGGGATGATATGCCGACAATTCAAACTCTTCCTATAAACCGTTCTCTTCAAATACTCCCCTCCTCTAGTTAAAAAAGTATCCAAAAAAGGGAGACTACCCCTTTCCTCTAATTCATAAGTAAATTGAATATTACTATCCAAATCATTAACATCCTTAACAAAACTAACGAAAGACTCCACCCCCCAACACCAAATCAAAAAAACATCATCAACATACCTCCTCCAAAAAACCGGCAATTTCTCACAACTTACAAAAATTATTTCCTCCAAAGGTCTCATCTTAAATTCAGCTAGAAAACCTGAAATGTGAGAACCCATTGGCGTCCCCATATTCTGCCCATAAAATTTTCCATCAAACATAAAGAATTTACTCTGTATTATTAACTCTAAAACACTTTTTAAAGTCCTTTTAATATTGTCACTAAATTTTTCTGAACTGTCAATCCTATCGTTAATGTCTGAACTCACTTCAGTTATATCAATAGACGGGAACAAGGACTTCAAATCCATACTTGCCAAAATGCGCTCCTGAGGGATCTCAAGCGTCCTAATCTCATCCACAAATTCCGCTGTGGAACTGACAACATAATTCGAATGTGGCAATAAATCCTTTAATAGTAAAACAAACGTCTTTTCCAAAAAATATGTTGGTGCTTGACACCTCTTTTCTATGGGGCGTAACGGATAACCTTCTTTATGATCTTTAATTCTCCCAACGAGACGTGGAATCACACCTTGTTTATTAATACGTAACTTCACTTTCATAAAATCTGGCCAACTACCTCTTCCAATAATCTCCTGTAATTTCCTACTAATTTTATTCAATGGGCATTTCTCAATTAAGGAACAGTTCATCTCTTTAATAGCTCCTAACATTTTATTATAATAATCACTACGATCCATAACTGCAATCCTATTAGATTTATCTGTCTGTAAAAACAGGATATCCTTTTCTCTTTTCAGTTTTTTAACAATTTTTAAATCATTATTACCGAGTCCCATAGGTCTTGCTATATACTTATTTAATTCAGTGAAAATTATATTCCTTGTTTCTTCTCTATTTTCAGTCCTAACCCTCTCGATTATACACTCAGCTTCCATAACCAAGTTTTTAACATCATGTCTTTCTTCAAACATAAACTTTGGGCCCCTTTGTAAGACTCCCAATTCTCTCTCACTAAAACGCTTTTTAGACTGGTTAACGATATCCACTTTATGTAATCCGCTCGTCTCTGAAGATCTCAATAACTCAGGTTTTGCCTTCGTTAATAAATCACACACTTTCTTCTTAAGTTTTGTAACTTTACTCTTGTTCTGTAACTCCCTCTCTCTTTCTAACCTTCTATTTAACAAATCGAATTTTCTTGTCAAACTTCCATAACTTTCACTTTCAAAATGTCCAAGCTCGTAAACCTTAACTATATCCATGTAAGCACTAAACGTCCTTAAATTCAACTCATTGATAATCGAAAATTTCTTTCTTATATAAAGAGTCAAACACTTCAACTCAAATTTATGTACCAAATTTCCAAACACTTGATTAACTATTTTATTTCTAATAGACAGAAAATTCGGGATCACATTCAGTTTTTTACACACTTTCAAAAGCCGTAAATTCAAAATCTCACTGTCCAGGGCCATTCGTAGATTCTTAAAACGATTAAACGATGCATAAAAACCCATATTTTATCCAGTCTCGAAAAAAACTACGTTAAAAACTGTTTTAAAATTTAAAAACATAAAACTTCACATTTTCTAAAACATATACACAAATTAAAAGCATATTTTACTTAAGTAAGGTGTCAAATACATGTAAAACAAAAACATCCAAACTTGACATGTTTCGGTTTAAAGTATAAAACCATAATCATAAGTACACATACATCGTCAAAAAACAAACCTGAATGACACTGGACGCTACAATATATACATAATACCACACAACAAACACGTCATCTACAGTCAAAGACACAAAGTAAAAGCACAGAAAAACATTAAACATCAAATCAAGCTTGTATACACAATTTCCTCCCTCTATTTAAATTAGACCCACAATATAATTTAAAAGCTGTAACCATAAAGGTGGAAAAACAAAAGAGAAAGTATCATTACAGATTAAGCCCTTCCGCAAATAAATTTCAATGGACTCTCTTATAAAGGACTTGCGGTAATAATTCGAAATAAAAATCAATTTAATATCTTCAAATACAATATTAATCCCCCCCCCCGCCAAATATAACCTAGACAAAGCTGTTTTCATGCGGCCAAATTTAATGTCAGTTTCATGTTCCTTCTTTCTTATACTTAATTTTTTCCCTGTCATACCAACATAATAACCGATATCATCCCCACATTAACATACGGAATCTCATATACCCTTGAAAGATACTCCTGTTTAACCGGCTCAAACTGTCTATAAAGTAACTCTTTTAGTTCATGTGGTGGTTTCGCAATTAAATCAATGTCAAACTTTTTTAATTTAAACTTTAACCTCTCAAAACTACCCTTCATATAAGGAAAAGAAACTCTTTTAACATTAGAACGCTCACTCTCACCCTTTTAATTTTCACTTACAGCCTGATCCCTTCCCACAATATTTTCATTTCTATAGTAATTAATCAACTTATTGATGCTACCCAATTTAAAACCATTACGCTCAGCTAAATTATGGATAATATTTAATTCATCATTCAAAAACTCTTCAGAACAAACCTTAAAAGCCCTATTAACTATAAACGAAAAGTGGAAAACTTATAACTAAAAGGAGAATACGCCAAATTTGGGATGATATGCCGACTTTTCAAACTTTTCCTATAAACCGTTCTCTTCAAATACTCCCCCCCCCCCGCTCTAGTTAAAAGGTATCCAAAAAAGGAAGACTACACCTTTCCTCTAATTCATAAGTAAATTGAATATTACTATCCAAATCATTAACATCCTTAACAAAACTAACGAAAGACTACACCCCCCAACCCCAAATCAAAAAAACATCATCAACATACCTCCTCCAAAAAACCGGCAATTTCTCAAAACTTACAAAAATTCTTTCCTTCAAATGTCTCATCTTAAATTCAGCTAGATAACCGGAAATGTGAGAACCCATTGAAGTCTCCATATTCTGCACATAAAATTTTCCATCAAACATAAAGAAATTACTCTGTATTATTAACTGTAAACCACTTTTTAAATTCCTTTTAATATTGTCATTCAATTTTTATGAAATGTCAATCCTATCGTTAATGTCTGAACTCACTTCAGTTATATCAATAGACGGGAACAAGGACTTCACATCCATACTTGCCAAAATGCACTCCTGAGGGATCTCAAGCGTCCTAATCTCATCCACAAATTACGCTGTGGAACTGACAACATATTCGAATGTGGCAATAAGTCCTTTAATAGTAAAACAAACGTATTTTCCAAAAAATATGTTGGTGCTTGACACCTCATTACTATGGGGCGTAACGGATAACCTTTTTTATGATCTTTAATTCTCCCATCTATTTCTTCATCATTATTACAAGGGTGAGAGTGAGCGTTCTAATGTTAAAAGAGTTTCTTTTCCTTATATGAAGGGTAGTTTTGAGAGGTTAAAGTTTAAATTAAAAAAGTTTGATATTGATTTAATTGCGAAACCACCACATAAACTAAAAGAGTTACTTTATAGACAGTTTGTCCCTGTTAAACAGGAGGATCTTTCAGGGGTGTATGAGACTCCGTATGTTAATGAGGGGGGTGATATCGGTTATTATGTTGGTATGACAGGGAGAAAATTAAGTATAAGAAAGAAGGAACATGAATCTGACATTAAATTTGGCCGCATGAAAACAGCTTTGTCTAGGTTACATTTGGAGGGGGGGGATTAAAATTTTATTTGAAGATATTAAATTGATTTTTATATAAGAGAGTCCATTGAAATTTATTTGCGGAAAGGCTTAATCTGTAATGATACTTTATCTTTTGTTATTCCACCTTTATGGTTAGAGCTTTTAAATAAATACCGTAGGTCTAACTTGAACTGAGGGAGGAAATTGTGTATACAAGCTTGATTTGATGTTTAATGTTTTTCTGTGCTTTTACTTTGTGTGTTTGATGGTAGATGGCGTGTTTGTTGTGTGGTATTATGTATATATTGTAGCGTCCAGTGTCATTCGGTTTTGTCTTTTGACGATATATGTGTACTTATGATTATGGTTTTATACTTTAAACCAAAACATGTCAAGTTTGAATATTTTTATTTTACATGTATTTGACACCTTACTTAAGTAAAAGATGTTTTTAATTTGTGTATATGTTTTAGAAAAGGTGAAGTTTTATGTTTTTAAATTTTAAAACAGTTTTTAACGTAAGCTATTGAGATTGCACAATTTTACCTGGATTTCTTTTGTATATTTTTTCGGGACACGATCTGGAAGAAATTGCTTCTCCAGCATACAGAGTTTTTCCGTGCTTATGTCCTTTTTGTTAGTAATCTGACATAGTTTATTCTCTTAAAAAGTACAAGCTGAAGAAGCATATCTTAGATATTTGACAATAGATCCTGTAAAATTTTGAGGCCCACTATTTGTACTGTCAAGATGCTCGAACAAATGGCGAAAATTGAACTTATTGGCATGTAATTCGCAAACAAGCCATTGAAATGGATTCCTCCTTTTCGTTCTAGAAATTGAATCGCAACTCCTTTTTAACCAGTGTTAGCTGAGGATTCATGATAGCCAATGGCAACAAGCTTACTAGTATCAATATTTTCGTCGTTAAAAAGTGTTTGATTTCTTCATATAAAATTAAAGCATTTCCAAATTCTAAAGATGGGTGCCCCAAATGTTCAGGACCTGGTTTCATTATCAATCGTATGTATTTCTCGAATACAACTTTTCGGCATGCGTCTTCCATGATAAGAGTTTTGTTTTTACAGTCATGAAAATATAAACGAAATTGCTCTGATGTATTGATTAACGCGGATCTTTATTTTTGCCGTGGTCGTTTAATTTTGCTTCTGTCCATAATATTTGAAAAATCCCGCCCCGGTATCAAGACAATGTCTTGGAGAGTAGCTAAAATGATCGCTGCTCCAGCTGTGATGGAAATACCATATCTGTCCAATGTTTTAGGGACAAGGGTAAGTTTTGTTTCTTTTAATGAACAATGTTTTTAAATAATCATGTATCTAACATATTTGCATATTCCTTTGACAATAAATATCTAATAACAATAATTTAAATAACACCCTTTAAATTAAATTATTATTAATATTTTAGCACGCTTTTTGAAACCAAAAAACAGTATAGACTACTATAATAAAAAAGGCTAAATTTATTGCTTGTAAATTGTAATAGAATTTTTTTAGCACACTTTTTGAAACCAAAAGACAGTACTTATTAATAACATAAATAATAACAGTAGTAATTACATATAATGCATATAAAATTTCGTGACGCATATAGTCTAGTTATAGTCATATATGACGTATATATATATGTCATGTGTGTAAGATGTATATGGTGTGTATATGACATCAAAATGTAAATAATATGTAGTATATAATGACGTATATGTCCAATAAATGAATGTTTGGAATATATATATATGTGTGTTTATATATAATTCTTATATGAGCTTTGCAATGTTCTTGGCGAAATCGTAATTGTGGGAGCCACTGTAACACAAATCGAGGTTTTTTTTCAAAGTGTCGTTAGAGCACAGGAACAAGAAATTCTAAACCTATGTCTCACAATATCAAGGAAAGGCACTTCTTAAATACACAATAAATAGTTAACCAGGCGCATTTCGAAAGATACAATAATCATTCTTCATCAATTTCAAAACGGACGTTATACCAGTATTAGATTTTTAAAAAAGTTTCTTTCTGTTCTCGTAGGGATAGTACGACGTAATAAAAATAGGATGTACAGTACACGAATTGTAGCACTTTGAAAGGGGAAATAAAGACTAACTCCAACAATAGGAAAATATTCATGCTTCAACAGCTGATGATAAGAGCTAGACTATACCGATACCCAGCGGTATGAAGAAATAAGTAACAATGCTGGGATACACTAACATGCACAAAAGTAACAATATCACAAATTAACCCTATAGAAAGCAATGGTGCGAAAGTTAATCTACTATGGTGGGAAAATATTATCCTAAAGAATATAAATCGCTAAAGGGACTATTTATAAATAAATTTTAAAATACAAACATCAAACACTTGCTTTCAACGTATATTTCGTTTAATTTAAATATGAGCTATTTTAAAAACTACATAAATAAACAACTCCCGACGTTTCGGCTATTCTTCATAGCCATCTTCAGGAGAAAATTCTGATAAAAACAAACAGCTAAAAATTAAATACGTGTTACATAATTGAGAAAAATGTTCAACTAAAAAGACAAAGAAATTAACGGAAATTTACAAAAACATAGCCAAAAATAGGCCTGGTGGCGTCATCTACGAACCAACTACCTTACAGAAAACCATGTTTAACCAAATTAAAGTCCATTCAAAATACATTTCCAGATAGCAGGAATAGAAAATGATGTGTTATCATTACATTTTTTAAAATAGCTCATATTTAAAATAAACGAAATATACATTGAAAGCAATTGTTTGATGTTTTTATTTATATTTGCAACGTAAAGTCCTTATTAATTATAGTTTTTAGAAGAAAAAAACCCATAGAAATAGGTTTAATGTTAACTTGTCAATTCATAATATAAAAAAAATGAGACGAAGATTATAAAATCAAATATTATTTGATTTATAAATTTAAGTTTTTATTCGAAAACATTTTAATAATTGATTTTTTCTAATATTGTAAAAAAAAACATGTGTGAATGGTTTATCCGATACAATTATAAAATTGTAGAAAAATTTATTTAATATTACAAAACAAATATTCTTTTTTCTTCGATAGAAATACCGGTACTTGACGTTAACATTTTTATTTTATATAAACGCGCAGTCATAAATACTATTTTTATGCTGTTCGAAATTACATAATAGCTCCACGTATTTGTTAAAGAATCTGAAAGAAAAAAGAAGACATTCTTAATGGTATAAAATTTATTTTGTGATTGTAAAGAACGCGAATGTATAAATGCTTGTTTGAAGATAAAAATGAGTCGGCACAAATAAAATATTTTAGAAAATCAAAATGATCTGAATGTTACGAGAATAAATTCAATTGCGGTTTCAGTGAATAACTCTTTTATTGAAGATAGATAGAAACTGGTCTCATAAAAGATAAACATTTAAATGTCAGCCATTTAAGCACTATAAAAAATAGTAATAAAAGTTTTGCCGCTACTTTTATTTTCTTACAAATTTTATTATAAAAGCATTATTTTTTCCATTTTACTATTAGTGAGGAACTTGCTATTCCTTGTTATTATCTTCATGTATTATTCTTTGGGGATGTGTGGCAGAAGGACACAGGCACCTTGGCAAAATATCTTCCAAGTATCATCATTATTCTATAAAGTTTGCGCCAATTGAGAATGTCCAGATTCTATTCGAACACTGTTTTAACTGTTTTAATGAATTTGAATGAAAATATATCAAAAATAAAGTTTTAGTTTCGGGTTTAAAATATATCTTCTATTGTTAAAATATGTCTTAGTTAAAATATATCTCCATTGTTAAAATATATTTATTTAAAATATGTCTTTTATTTCTGCTTTTTCTATTATCGTTCATACTATGTAGTGACTTGGATTGATAAGACCCAAACACATAAATGTTTAAATCCTCCTCACTACTATGTGCTATTACTTACAAGGAAGGTCACCTTAAAGCGCATACACAGAATATTTTGCAAAAAATACTAATGAAACTACACATGTATGTTATAAAAGAACAGTCAAATTTAGCCGCGGAATTCAAGTAGAAAATCTGTAAAAAAAATAAAATACTTTCTAGATTTGGCTAGCAACAGTTTTTCATCGCCAAATGCAACAGATTTTAATGCAGTTTGAAACTGCTTGTTAAATGAATGTTTAAATGCACAGTACCTAATGAATTCAAAATAAACGATGAAATAGTTTCTTATTCCTGCTAGCTGTAGTTATTTAATTTCACACAGTTTCGCCGGCTGGATAAGTTTTTAATGCATTTTAAAAGTAACTGCCTGATTAAGATTGCTCTCGTATTAAAATTTTAATAAATCGTCGTTTCCATGGCAACAATAATACTCTTCTCTTGTCTCCGACACTAACAATATCGAAGTCGACAGTGCTTTGAACAGGACGTAATTTTAAGTTCGAAATAATTTTAGTCAATTTAAATTTTATTCTAAAACGTATAGTACGTTACTTAAATTTCATTTCATATACATAAAAATGTATATGACAAAACTATAAGTATAAAAGTGTATTTATTAATTTAAGTTAAAATTGTTTAAAATAGTTCAGTACGAAGAATAGAAAAAGGTTTTCCTTAAAATGTATTTATCATAAGAGCGTATTTTCTTTTCACTTCATTGTGTCGCCAACTGATGCCAAAAAAATTAAATTTTCATTCTTGTTTTGTGGACGCTATATCGAGGTTCCGCAAACAGAATACAAGAATATTCTGTAATTTTTCCGAGTTTTTTTTGAATGAGGACCTTTCTTTTTAATGCTGTTAGTAAAAGAAGATATCGATGAATCACCACAAACTCTCTACACAGTTTGCCATGAATGATATAAAACATTTTTTTTAAATTCATGCAGCAGTCCAAATAATTCCAGTATCTGGACTCTTTTGATTGTAAAAAATATTCTACTATAAACATGGGCGTTTTGCTATATTCTTGTTTCACATGATTTCGATGTCTATAATTTAAATTCAGATAATATATGAACAATTATCTTTCTAAAAGTCTAATTTAAAAATTTCATATTTTTTTTCTTGTGATTTAGTAGAATTTTTAAAAATATGCCATTGATGTAAGATGACATAATTGGACAATTTTTCAGTAATGTTATTGTTGGTTATTATGTATGAAGACCCGGCACGTGGAACGTGAGAAGCATGTGGTGTACGCAGACGCCTTGGGTGTAGGGTCGCCACTGGATTTGATATAAATCTCAACACATTTGGGAAAAATGAGAAATATATTATCAAACTATTTGAAAAAAATTTAAACTCACAGCCGTGACATTCAGTATCTTTGGTTATATTAAAACTAAATGCAATATTTATCCACGGAATCATTAATATGTTTACACAAGTGTTCAGAGGCGCTCTTCTGTCTTCTCTTATGAAAAATTAAACATTCATTTTTTTTAAATTTATATTTAAATAACTTGTACTGTAAAATATTTTGTAGTGATATTTTTGACTTATCAAATAAAAAAATAAATTTCGTGGAACTTACAAAAAATTTTAAATAGCAAATAACTCTGTAGTGTAAATTTTATTTTATATGGAAAATGAATTGAATTGAAGACACCTCTTTATCGAGGAAGTTACTATTGATACAGAAATATATTGTACTTGAGTGGAGTAAACCATTGTAGGGACGTTTTTCTAAAATTTAGCAATTTTAAATTCGTGTAGAAACTAGTCCTTCAACAAACGATGTTATTGAAAATAAGTTACTCTATCAACTCTATCAATGTGTGTACTCTATCAATGTGTTCAGAGAACATGGATGTGAAAGCGACAATACTTCCAAAAATACATTTTTAAATATTTTTAATGCAGTGGAGGCAAATTTGGCAGACAATTTAGTTTAATGGGGTTATAGATTCCAAAAGAGACGAACATTGTTTAGATAATAAGCTAAATATTGAGAATCTTGAATTAAAAAAGAATTTATTTTAAATATTATTAACATTTTCAACAGGTATTAGTTCAATGAAAGAGCTATCTGAATGTTTCATCAACCATTAAGATCTTTTGAATTTTTATACAGCTTTTAAACAAAATGAATGAAAAATAAATAAGAGGAAAAATGCAAAGGAAAATCACTAAATGAAGTATGAAAAAAAAATAAGTGAAAGAGTTTTATGAGAAATTAAAGTGGCTGTCTAAAAAAGGTCAAGGTTTTAGAAGCCTAAGTGCAATCTCCTGAACGGATTTAACACTTGTAACTCGATGCTACGTTTTCCGCAATGCTCTGTTAGCATTTAAAATTGTTCTAACTTTATCGGTTTTATTTACTGAAATTATTGTTTTCCCTAAATTAAAAGTACTTAACCATTATTGATAATCACGATTGAGTTGAAGTTCAATTTGTTGAGCCGAAATTGTCCAGAAATGTTCACAACTCCTCTGCGTATGTTAGTTTTCTCAACAATTGAGAAAAGCACATGTAGCTTTAAAAGCCGTGACTAACGTATGTTTATTCAAATATTGCACTAAAATACAATGCATAAGTAGCTTAAGGAACAAATTTTACAAAAGCATTACACAGTGATTAAGAAAAGGGATAATTTAAATAGCATCATCTCACGCAGTGCAACTATATTTTAAAGTTGAACTTTTGAAAGTATAGTAAATCATCGCCATATAGCTTTGATTCTTGATTTTAGTACATGTTAAAATGAATTGTCACAATTTTCGGTTCTTTAGGAAAATAATTAAAAACTAGATGGTACCCGTCAAAACTTGACAGAAAAAATTACAATAGCAATATTAGTAAAATAAGCTTCTTTATTACATAAGTAGGGGTTATATAACATAGTTATATAACATAGTTATATAACAATCTTTCAAATATTTTATTAAAAAAAATTTCCCCCAGCGAATTACGTTATTATTTCCGATGCAAACTCCAAACAAACAATCCGTAAACAAAATGGAAATCAGTTTGACATTACCGCCCTATTCCCCACGGCAAGAAAGAAAATTTCCTGAACCTATGAAGTATCATACAAATAGCATATCCCTACGTTCATCTCATATTTAGTCAGTAAAAGAACATATTAAATAAGGCACACATCCCCCCCCCTGTGATAATGCAACCGAATGAGCTCCTATGCGCATGTGCATTGCTTCTCCCCAAACGCACCGTCGAAATTCGACGTTAAAAAAAGTTTTAAAATGTTTTTATCAAAATTTTTAAAATATCCTCTTTAATCATTGTTCGTTTTAAATCCATATCTTCTGAAACGCATCTATTGTTTTAAGCTAATCAATTTTTATGTAAAGATGAAGAATTTTTTTTTACAATAATAAATCAATCTACAGAAAAAGGAGATTTTTAATGTTTTCAAGTGTAATTTATTTGTATGGTTTCTTCATTCCTTTACATAATCAGGATGATTATTCCTTTTCCATAATTAAGAGAAATAATGTAAATAAATAAATATCCAAGATTATTTTTTATTCTGTTTTCATTAATATATTGTAAATTTTATTGTTAAAAGTTACTGATAAATGATACTTTAGTAAATGGGGCTTTTCTTAATTATTATTATTATTATTATTATTATTCTTTTTTTGAGATTTAATGGCAACATTCTTCCGTTTGTTTATCGGGCGCTACAGTTTGGCGAATTATTTGAGGTACTTTTCGGTTAGCAGGGCGCCAATGAAGTATATATATATATATATATATACAGGGTGTAACTGAAATGCTTCAACAAACTTTGAGGGATGATAGTACTCATGAAGACGAACAAAAAATGCAATGGAACATGGGGTCACAAATGACGTTTAACCCCCTTCAGGGGCAGTGGTATGTTTATGAAAGCGCTTAATTTTAATTCCAAAACGCCATAATGGCACCAGAATTTTGCTAAAATCTTTTCCATTTAATATGTATGTGAAATATAGCCTTTTTCTTATTTACAAACAATTTTTTTTTTTTATAAATTCCGGTGCCAGTCATTTATTTCAACATTTTAGTACTAAAAGTAGTTTGCCCCTAAAAGGCTTAAAGGATAAACATAGAGAAAATGCGTCTGAAAATGGACTGGCACCGGAATTTACAAAAAAAATTGTTTATAAATAAGAAAAAGGCTATATTTCACATAAATATTAAATGGAAAAGATTTTAGCAAAATTCTGGTGCCATTCTAGCGTTTTGGAGTTAAAATTAAGTGGTTTTTTAGACATACCACTGTCCCTGAAAGGGTTAAATGTCATTTGCGACCCCTTGTTCTATTGCATTTTTTGTTCATGAGTACTATTATCCCTCAAAGTTTGTTGAAGCATTTCAGTTACACCCTGTATATATATATATATGTATATATAGTATATACATACATAGATACAAATATATATAATGTATATAGATTTGTTTTTCTAGTATTGAATTTATGTGGTTTATAGATTTTGGTTGGCTTTTGTGATAATTATTCTGCAAGTAATTTTCCATTGGAGTTTGTTATTATGTGTATATATATATATATATAATGCGAAAACCACATACCATACTTTCAAACCCAAAACTACTGAAACGGCAGAGAAAACAAACAAATAACCTTAAAAATTCGAACTAACAATACTTTAAACAAAACTACAAACAGAAAAAACACAACCAATGGAGACAGGCTGCAGGGCTAAAGACCTGCATGCTGGGTTATACCGGCATTACACATGAAACTTCCCCCATGCCTGTCACAACCAAACTAACCGTAGGAAAAATTAAACCAAGATGAAAAGACGACTCAGCCGGACGAAGCTCCTTATAAAACCTACACTCACTTGGCGATATTTTTAATCGCCAAAAGGAGAGTATCACTGTATTCTTTACCTTTGACAAAACTATTCACCAAACTATTTAAAAAAGCAATAGGATAACTCTGAACCAATGCACCGTGATAGAGATTTATTATGTCACTCATTATACTATCATGTTCAGAATTTAATTTTGCTATCCTAATTAAACTGTTGATAAATATATTTCTAAAAATTGAAATATGTACATTAGAATTAAAATTTAATACCTTGATTGTTTCAAATTTGTAATCATTTCTCTTATCGTAAATGCAAGTACGCAAGTCACCCCTCTCGATGTCGATAGCAAGGTCAAGATAATTTACATGTTTTGTGTTATATGAAGTTCTCTTTAATGTCAAACCTTGGGGGTAATAATCAAAATTTAATTCACTGTTGGAATCGTTAATCTTTACCAACAAGACATCATCAATGTATCTGAAACTTAAAAAATCCTTGTTTAATGTATCATTAACTTCGTATAAAAATAAATAAATATCTGCAAGTACCGAGCTGCAACTACCCCCCATAGGTATACCCTTAATCTGCTGAAACACATGTTTACCGTCAAATAAGTAATTTTCATTAACTACAAAATTAAATAAATTTATTAAATGATCCAAATCTTTACCCAAAGTATTGTAACGCTTAAAAAAATCAAAAAATTTATTTTTAAGATCTATTAAATCAATGTTATTATATAAATCTTCAAAATCATAAACATATAAACCTTTGATATTACTCAAACCTTTCAATCTATTAAGTAACTCAATACTATTTTTTATAATACAAGTGTTATTATGTTTTAATGCCACATCAAATAAACTCTGCAAAATATCCAAAAACTTTTTATTAGCAACTTCTAAATAAGTTCCAAAACCACAAGTAATTGTACGAAAGGCAACAGGGTCCTTATGTTCAATATATATATATATACTTTATTGGCGCCGGCTAACCGAAAAGTACCTAATTTGCATATAGTTTTTTTTTTCTTAATCGGACGACGGGATAATGCACGGAATTTCGACGGGATAATGAATATTTTTTATGGTACCAGAATATTTTTCTGTATTTTATAGTTATATTAAGAAATACATATTTTTATGATTTGCTGAATCACTTAGTTGTTTACTTTTTCAAGCATTATATTATTGAAGGTTGTTAGTTCACTTATTCGTTTAAATATACCCTACTTATATAAAAATAGCGTGTGTTCTCTGTGGTGTTTCGCATAAACGTTGTAAAATTCAGGTTATTAGATTTTATCCAACTTTGCTGTCATAACAGCTAATAAAGCAGCCATTTTCGGCTATTTTTTTGTTACCTGTAAAATGTTTGTTTTTGGTATAGCCCGAACTAAGAAAAAATTGAGTACTTTTCCATTATACGGACACCATTGTCGCCAAGCATATATTTACATGTATGGCATGGTGTCGGTATAACAGAAAAGAACCAAAATTTGCGATCGATCAAATAATTGAATTTCGTTAAACATTAAATTTTCTGGTACTTTTCTATTATCCGATCGACCACTTTTCATAACAAAAAATTATCGCCAAACTGTAAAATTAAACGCCAAAAATACAGTAATCATAAAAATTGTATTAGTAACCATAAAAATTGTACTGATTTTTTTTTAATTTAATGAGATTCTATATCATTGTTATGATTTAAAAACAGACACAAAACGGTTTTATTTAAAATAATTAGTGCTTAATATATGAGGATAGCAAAATCCCCTTTCTTAATACTTAGTATGATGAGATATAAATAACATTTAAAGTAAATATCACTTGTTTACAGTTCTAGAGTTTGATATCTGAGAAGCTTTAATACGAGTTTTAATTTCCGCTTTAGCATGTAACTTTTGGTAGTTATGTAACGTCCACGTAAAATTGATAAATATTTGCTGCGTTGAAATTGTTCCAAAAATACATTGAAAATATGCCTCGAAATATTGTTTTATTACAAACAATATCTTCAAAATAGATAATATATAATTTTTAAAAATGCTATATATTTCATTCGGATTAATAAAAGATGTATTAATTTTTCATTTCTAAAATTACATTATGTCTTGCTTTTAGAGCAACGTATGTGATTTTTCAAACTATCAGACGACATTAATATTTTCAAATATTGCTTTACATAGGCATCGTATTACGTGTATGTAAAGAAAAAAAATAACAACTTTAAAAACAAAACATATTTATACACAAATTACGAAACACTTTATATACATTTAGGATTTACAAAATACACTGAAAGCATTAAACTCGAAGAAAATAAATAGTTTTCAAATCTTGTTGTCCCTTAGAAACATCATAAGCAATTTTTTTTACACTAGCTCAATAAACTAACATATACATTTTTAAGCTAGTTAAATTTTATAAAATACCACTCAACTTATCACACAGAATTGCTAACACTCTTTCTAAAATATATAAAGTGTTACAAAATTCTTCCGCCGTTATGTTCAATATATGTAAATGTCTGACTTTAAAATACTTGACATTTATTTGATCAATTACCATTTAACTTCAAATAGTTATTCGATCCTCAACAATTGCATTTTAAGTCGTAAAATTCATATAATTTCAGTTTAAAAAAAAAACATATTTGTTTGGATTTCTTTTTCTATTAAAACTAGTTCAAGAAAATAATATAAAATTTTTTAATTGGGATAAATTTTATAAAGTACCGCTCAATTTAGAACACAGTATAGATCACTCTTTCTAAAATATAAAGTAATATAAATGTATGTGTATATTATTTTCAATTCGAAAATGGCTGATTTTAAAATGATTGGATTTTATTTGATCTGTTACCATTTATCTTAAAATAAAGAGTTATTCGATCCACCACAATTGCATTTCAACTCATAAAATTCTGATCATTTCAGTTTTAGAAAACTTTTATTTGTATTACTTTTTCTTTAGCCCAGAAAATAATATACAAATTTTTAATTGGGATAAATTTTATAAAGTACCGCTCAATTTAGAACACAGTATAGATCACTCTTTCTAAAATATAAAGTAATATAAATGTATGTGTATATTATTTTCAATTCGAAAATGGCTGATTTTAAAATGCTTGGATTTTATTTGATCTGTTACCATTTATCTTAAAATAAAGAGTTATTCGATCCACCACAATTGCATTTCAACTCATAAAATTCTGATCATTTCAGTTTTCGAAAACCTTTTATTTGTATTACTTTTTCTTTAGCCCAGAAAATAATATACAAATTTTTAATTGGGATAAATTTTATAAAGCACCGCTCAATTTAGAACACAGTATAGATCACTCTTTCTAAAATATAAAGTAATATAAATGTATGTGTATATTATTTTCAATTCGAAAATGGCTGATTTTAAAATGCTTGGATTTTATTTGATCTGTTACCATTTATCTTAAAATAAAGAGTTATTCGATCCACCACAATTGCATTTCAACTCATAAAATTCTGATCATTTCAGTTTTCGAAAACCTTTTATTTGTATTACTTTTTCTTTAGCCCAGAAAATAATATACAAATTTTTAATTGGGATAAATTTTATAAAGTACCGCTCAATTTAGATCACAGTATAGATCACTCTTTCTAAAATATAAAGTAATATAAATGTATGTGTATATTATTTTCAATTCGAAAATGGCTGATTTTAAAATGCTTGGATTTTATTTGATCTGTTACCATTTATCTTAAAATAAAGAGTTATTCGATCCACCACAATTGCATTTCAACTCATAAAATTCTGATCATTTCAGTTTTCGAAAACCTTTTATTTGTATTACTTTTTCTTTAGCCCAGAAAATAATATAAAAATTTTTAATTGGGATAAATTTTATAAAGTACCGCTCAATTTAGATCACAGTATAGATCACTCTTTCTAAAATATAAAGTAATATAAATGTATGTGTATATTATTTTCAATTCGAAAATGGCTGATTTTAAAATGCTTGGATTTTATTTGATCTGTTACCATTTATCTTAAAATAAAGAGTTATTCGATCCACCACAATTGCATTTCAACTCATAAAATTCTGATCCTTTCAGTTTTCGAAAACCTTTTATTTGTATTACTTTTTCTTTAGCCCAGAAAATAATATACAAATTTTTAATTGGGATAAATTTTATAAAGTACCGCTCAATTTAGATCACAGTATAGATCACTCTTTCTAAAATATAAAGTAATATAAATGTATGTGTATATTATTTTCAATTCGAAAATGGCTGATTTTAAAATGCTTGGATTTTATTTGATCTGTTACCATTTATCTTAAAATAAAGAGTTATTCGATCCACCAGAATTGCATTTCAACTCATAAAATTCTGATCATTTCAGTTTTCGAAAACCTTTTATTTGTATTACTTTTTCTTTCGACACTAGTTCAAAAAACAAGTATACGTATACATTTGAACTGAGTTAAATTTTATAATTTACCGCTCAACATATAACAGAATTCAATATTCCTACAATATATAAAGTATTACAAAATTGCTATTATTTTCAACACGTAAGTGACTGACTTTAAAACGTTTGGCTTTTATTTCATCAGTTACCATTTATCTTCAATAAAAGAGTTATCCGATCCATCACAATTGCCTTTGAACTCATAAAATTCATATCAGTTTAGTTTTCGAAAAACGTTTATTTGTTTGAATTTCTTTTTTCTATTGACACTATTTCAAGAAACAAATATTTTTATTTTAACCGGCATAAATTTTATAAAGTACCGTTCAACTGTTAACACAGTATCTACAATATCTTTTCTAAAATAAATAATGCATTAACAAAATTCCGTCCCTATTATTTTCAATATTACGTAAACGGCAGACTTTAAAACTCTTGGCTTTTATTAGATCAGTTACCATTTATTTTCAATAAAATAGTTATTTGATGCATCACAATTGAATTTCAACTCATAAAATTCAGATCTTCTCAGTTTTTCTAAAAGGTTTATTCGTTTGGATTTCCCTTTAGCCCAGAATAATTTTTTAACTTAGAGGTTTCTCTGAAACTACAAAATATTTTATTGCACGGTAAAATGTATTATTTTGAGAAAAAAAAGGAAAGATAATATACAGGCGTAAAATTTTATTGTTTCTCCAAGCACCATAAAAATGCTTATATAATGATATATACAAATCTATATCATACAAGTTAGATACGCAAAAAACCAACAATATTTTCTTTCAAAACAAAAATTTCTAAATCAAAACACATAGGACAAAATTCAAATTGTCACCTTACTTTATCCATAAAATATTAATATGAGATTCAATCGATCTCAATTTTACTTAACAAGTGACATTTAAAAACAAAAATAGATGTTAAAAGATATTTAAAATGTGTAAAAACCCTTTAAGCACTTTCGGATGACAACCGGACAATCCTCAGGGAGCGAAATCTTTTTTACTGCCGTCTTATGATTCTTAACACTAGCTTCGTATAGAGATGGAAAAGTTCATTATTTCTTGGGTGTTGCTTAAGTTGGATTCTATGGATACTCTGATTGATAATGTAAATAACTTTGAAAACGACGAAAAACAGAGGTTTTTTTTTCTGTGCGTTTATCTTCTAATATTCAAGACATTAAACCATATATTAGGTATATTGTACGATACTCTATCATGCAACATGATTTCCTTTACATAAAATATCTATAGATTCTCTGATAACGGAAGTATAGTAGTTTGATGATGAATAAACTATTTTTGCTTGATTAAAATCTATTACAATATTTTGTTTACAATTTAACCACGATAAGGCATTAGACGGGTTCTGCTTTGTGTTCTGTAAAATCTTTCACGAAATATCGTATTCGTCATGCCTATATATTCCATTGTATTATTGTCGTCGGTTGTAAAAGGGATAGTGTATACACCAGCAGTTTCTTTTTTCGGGTTTGGTTTCGATTTAGTGCAAATTAAAGCATCCAATTTTCGTGGGGGGGGGGGATAGTAGAGATATGCTTTATTAAAGTATGGTTATAAATTTGATAACCTACAAACGGTATTCTACAAACGGTTAAGGATGACTCGGTAACTAATTTAACAATCCTTTGAACTGCTTGTGTGTGACATGGGGAAAAATTGAAGTCAATACGTTGACTCTCAGGATCAGATTCTTTTGATTGCTTTATTTACTATTTTAATTTGTCATCAGAAATATACATCGTCATACGAGGATCTGTTACTTTAACATCATGCCATTGAATAATCTCAATATAATCCGTGATATCAAAGTTTATGCATACAGGAATTAAAAAAATTCTGATGCCAACTTTCCAGCCCCAGATTTTACAATCCGGCGTAATGAAAACATTCTTACATGGCTTCTATCACCTGATATCATACAATGGAGGACATTTTCATGTGCAGTAAAGTATGCTTTTCTTTGACTGATTGGATCAATTACATTTTTAAGAGTCTAATTGATGTTGCGTAAATAGCTGACAAGTTTTTCTAAGTGCTTCGATCCATAGATACAAGATGGCTTCCACGTTATGTTAAATCAAACAGTTGCATACACTTTCAAAATGTACTTAGTCAGTATTTGGAGATTTTGTGATAGATATTCTGTTCTAACATACAAGCAAAATATTCTGTTTGCTAAGGTAATCCATCGTGAATGACAAAGGTTTTCTGGTTTCTTCATAGAGAAATCAGAAGAGTAACTTCCAATAGAGATTGTGTTACACATTTCTAACAAATATTTTTGTCCATACTTAAATTATCCTTATTTTTTAGCAATGGAATGTTATTTTCAATAGGTGAACACTTAATCACTGGAAGTTCATAACACTTTTCAAGTTGTTTCCTTTTTTACTCTCAAAATTCATTTGGATCTTTAGTTTTTCTATCTAGGAAACAAAATAGATAACGTACGACAATTCATTTGCTTGAAATAGACAAATCAAACACTGTAGTGGCTTTGATAAATATTTTTCCAATAAAGCAATCGCACCATTAAACAATCCATAGATCGGGGTAGTTCCATCATATCCAATTGTAGTAATGTTTAAGTATTAGTTGTTGCCATTGAAAAATGCCATTATGCTGTCTTTTATACATTTTCCAGAGCCAGAAATTGCTTTTACGTGTCCTAATAATTTCAATCCAAACTCTGCAATAAGTTATATATGTTCTTCGCTAACAGTTCTTTTGTAATACTTAGTTCCTTTCTTCTCTTGCACAATAGTCATATCCTTTCTTATACCAAATAACAAATACATTCTGTAACTGTTTTTACAGTTTCTACATACCTTTTTTCGGTTCTTTAAGAGTTCTAGTCTAATTTTCATTCTGTTATTTACTACTCTACTTTTTTCATCATTAGACCAACATCCTGCAGAGTGGCCTTTGCAACTGTTGTAGCAATTTTGTTTGTCTGATACTCAAGTTCGATAGCAAGTAAAAGTCACACATCGCAGTTTCATGCGCATTTCACTATGATTTTGATTATTTGAGGTTTCAGAGACACTTGACGTAGGGGCAATAGCAAAATTGGAATCTAATATTTTGTCCTCTATTTATGTTTCATCGTTTTTTATTAAAATATATTACGTAGTCAGCTTAGCATGTTTTCTGATTAAAAACAATGTTTATTATTACTTTTTTTAACTACAAGTGTATTTAGTACTCAGTTGTAAATTTCAACATAATTGCAAAATTTGTCAAAATTTTAATAAAAACCCTTCTTGCGGCGTCTCTAAACATAATCAAATTACACTGATATTTTAATTTCCGTCTTTATTTTGATCAAAGGAAACTTATGAAAACTATAGCCTGTTGAAAAACAAATTAAACATAATTGCGAAATTTGTAAAAATTTTAATAAAAACATAAAGTTTGCCTTTCTTGAGGCACTTCTAAGCATAATCCCATTAAGCCGATATTTCCTTTCCATCTTTATTTTGATCAAAATCAACTTTTGAAATCTATAGCATAATTAAATAATAATTTAAAAAATTAACATAATTGCGAAATTTGTCAAAATTTTAATAAAAACCTAAAGTTTACTCTTCTTGCGGTACCTCTAAACATAATCCAATTACTCTAATATTTAATTTCCGTCTTTATTTTGAATAAAGGCAACTTTTGAAAATATAGCATATTGAAATTAAAATAACTTTTTTCTTCGTTCCACCTTAATAACCATGCCGTTGGATATGACCAGGTGGTTAAGGGAACAGGCCTTCATGCTCTATTCCGTGTACTGATTTTCGAATACTGAGGAAAGCCAGGCGATAAAAAAAGGTATAATAATATGCAACAAAAATACCTGTTTCACATAAATGTGTATCAGTATATTTAATTATTATATAGATTTATAAATATTGCAGTATTGCTCATATTTATTTCTAAAAACAGAAATTTCCATCTTGAATAGCGGACGAGTTCCATATTTAAAACGGGGGAATAGCAGAACGGAAATTTTAAGAAAAAATGGAGAATAGGCAATAACATTGCTGCCAGTACATTTTTCGTTTTTTTACTAACTTTTTTACAGTATACATACACAAGTGATACATACTTAAATACATTTTACAGAATTGAGAATTCCTATAATTGAGTATTTTTTTACTATTTTGCTTACCACTATTTTCACCAACAATATTCTAGGTAGATTTAAACAAAAACTCCGTACGAAAAGCATTTGCATATAGTGGTAATCAATATAATATAAAGCATAATCATTTGTAACAATCATGTTCTTAAACTTATGTTAAATACTAATCCACATGCTTACATAGTCATGTTTTATACATACAGTAGCTATCCCAAGTAGCAGAGAGTGTTGGCCGAACGTTGGCAATTTGTACAAACTGTTGGGAAATAGTAGGGTTGGGAGTGGCAGGGTGATAAAATGGTTTGTAAATGGTGAGTAGAGAGACCGTTCTAATTTGGATCATTTCCTGATCAACTATCGTTGGACCACCGTTGGGTTTTTGTCGGCAAATGGTTCAATGACCAGTGATACAGCAAGTAGGACATTTCTTAATCTGGGTCAACGCGGGACAAATATTAGTCGACAAATAGTCAACAAATAGCCAACGTTGGCTACTTGAGATAACACCCTTCTTTTAAAGGGAATGTAAGTATGTTTAATAACAAATCTTTTGTAATCCTAATAAAACTAAAACGTTAAAATACAAAAAGGCTTATAAAAACATTTTAATATAATGTTCGACATGTTTCGAAGATCTGCAAGGTCTTTTCGAAAAACAAGCTACTCTCGCAAATATTAAAAAAAAAAAAAAAACTACTTGAAATATATAATCCACAAGATCATATGTCTAACAAAAGAAGGTGCTAAAAGATAGTCAACTGTAAACTTGAAAAATAATATTTTCGTATTGTTTTTTTTAAACTGAAGAACAACACCTCGTGCCAAATTTTAGGTAAAACTTAATATGATTATGTTAACTAAAACGCTATATATTTGTTATGTTGATGCAAAAACTTAATAGGGTTCGATTTGTTTCCGAAACTAGCTCTTATCCGGGACTTGTTTGACATGAGACTTAAAAAATAGAATCAATTATAATAATAAAGAAACAGATATTGTCATACAATTAAAAAAGTATATGTAATGTGTAAATATCTCGATTAGGGAAAAACAGAAAAAAGGTAACAAATTTAAATACATATCTGTTTTATCGTTTCACGATACATGATTTGTAAAAATAAAATATTTATCTTAATGCTTAAACCTTTCAATACCGGTGATCACAAATGTGACCACTTAAGTTTAATTCCTATCTGGCACACGAAGCCCGGAATATTTTAATATTTTTTTATCTTTTATAATGAACATGGACGAAATCAAGCATTTATTTTTTAAGAAATTCGTTTGCAAAATCTGGTTTATTCATTCATTTTTTTTCGAACAGAATTATTCCGAGCCTGAAAGGGTTAAACGGCTGGGTTTTAAGCGTTAGGTTCTTAAGAGATTAGTCCTGATTTACTTAGTTTTATCAGTCGTAATATGTCTATGCCATTATCATCGATAGACGTAGCATTGTTAAACAAAATTTTCTACCCAGTATTTTTAAATTGCAATGAAAATTTCTCCCATTGATATATATTCAAATTAAATAATTTTGCAGTCTTTTTCTGCTTCTTCAAAGATCAGAAGCAAATGATTTTGATAGTTTTTTCATAACATAACATATACATTCTCAACTTCGGTATATTTAAAAAATACCGTTAAACATATAAAAAAGTTTTGATTGCGTCTTATTTACTAAAAGAATAAAAGTGTTTCAAATAGCTATCGCTGTTATTCTTAATAACTAAATGGCAAGCTTTTAAACGAGAGGTCATTATTAGGTGGCTAGTAGTATTATAATCAACAAAATCCTCATCATTCGATCCACCACAGTCGTATTATCTTCATAAATTTCAGATTGTTTCAAGTTTTAAGTAACAATTTTTTCCAGTGAGATTCCTTTTGCGCTTTGCAAAAATATTTATGTAATTGAATATAAATACAACCTTTTATATTTAACTAAGAAATTTTAAATCTCAAAATAGCATTTACACCGTAATATGTTACTACCAAAAGTCTCAATACAGATGTTATTTCTTTATGTACATCTTGTCTACTTAACTTTCTGACATCCAAAACAGATTTATTGGACAGCGAAACATTTCTATCTGTAAGTGGCTGACGATTAAAATATATTTTCGTCTCTATTTTGTGAAGATTCCGGTGTGTCAGTAATATAAATATTCATTATATATCATTAGCCTTTTAAAAAAATGGGTAATTTTCTGTATTTAGTGTCCTTTTTCGATATTTAAAATTTAATAATGCCATATGATTTCTTTTTAGAAATGCAAAGTTAATCACTTTTTCACACAAATACTGTTTGGTTTTATATACATTTAATAATTTTATTTGCGGATAAACCTCACATGTTATGCAATAACGCTTGTTAAATATAACAAAACGTCGCAGGCTAATTTTCTTTAGGAATATTAAGTTAGCAAACTTCCTTAATGAGAGAATTTTTTGCTTTTACGTTTTATTTTGTGGGATCGTATCCAAAGATGAATTTATCATATCAACATATTTGAAATGACTAATTATATCTTTTCATTGATCCTAAACACAATTTTATAAATTAAAAATAATTAATCATTGTTAATAATTCATTTCAATCTTATGTTACTTTTAATGCATTTTAAAATAATGCATGTATAATACGATTAAATCGACTTATTATAAAAATATATATTAGTATAATATAAAAAATATATATATAGTTTAAAATAAAAGATATGGCTAGTTTTCATTAGAATGAAGATAAATAATTTTAGTGCATTTCGATTTATACGTTTCAGAAATCGCATAAATTTTCATTTGACAGCTGTTCAATAATCTAATATATTCTTTTTTAACTGGGTTAACTTTTCTAAAATATCATTATAGGTATAAAACACTTTTGATAGCATCATTTGTAAAAGAATAAAAGTGTTACAAAATTCCATATGGTTAAATGGATGAAGTTCAATTGCTTAGCTTTTACGAGATCATTTTCCATTTATCTTCAATAAATGAGTTATTGGATTCTCTACAGTTAAATTTATTCTCCTAAAATTCGATCATTTAAGTTTTTTTAAGAAGGTTTATTCGGCTGTATGTCTTATCAGCTTCCCATGATCTTTTATATTTTAGTGTTTTAAAAAACGGAAAATATATTTTATGATATTAAGTATCTTATTTTAAACATCAGTAATGTTTCTACTCTATGAAAAAGATAAAACACCCTTGTTACAAAATATATCCGTTTTTGTATTCTAAAAGTATGTATTAGAATTTCAAGCAGAATACGAACAGTGAAAATAGAAGTAGAATGGAGATAAATAATTTTAGTCTCCTACGGCTGCTTAAGAAATCGCATTAAATTTCATTTGAGAGTTTTTGAATAAAATATTTTTTTTTCAATCGGGTAAAGTTTTTAAGAATATTGCTATATTTATAAAACAGTTTCGATAGCATTATTTGTAAAACAATAAGTGTTACGCTATTTTTCACAGTACTTTAAAGGGTGACTTGAACTCCCTGTTTAACGTAATGATTTAACATTTTTGAACAACGTAGTTAGAAGTATGGAATACCTAGTTACGTACCAACTAAACTTCCAGGTTACAGGTAATTGAGCTGCGTGGCAAAAAGGAACAGTGAAAAAAATAATAAAATAAAATTATTCAAATATATAATAAAGAAATAGAAGTATAACAAAAATTGTAAAAAAAAAAAGTAAATAAAAAAATGGAAATTTCCATTAGATAAAAAAAAATGACAGACGAAACCTACCGAGGGTCGAACCCATCTCAGAAAAGAAAAAAAAAGACTCTATACAGAGACCATACATTTAATTTAAAAGTTACAAAATAATAACATTAAAAAGCCAATAGACAGACTAATGATTATTTTCCATGAAATGAATTATTATGTTTGCCACATTTAAAATTTTCCTCATCCAGTTTAATTTTAAAAATATATATTTATTTGGTTGTATTTCTTTTCAATTTTTAACATTTTTCTACTTTAAAGAGGTTTTAAACCACAAAATAAGTTTTATACTATTAGGTATCTCACTTTAAAAAAAAAAAAAAAAAAAAAAAAAAAAAAAAAAAAAAAAAACATAAAACAGATATAAGCAGATATACTTTTTTTACAACGTAAAAATATTTTAGTATGCTTAAATGCCTTTTTATGTGATATAAAATTCCAAATACCAATAATATTACCATTCGAAGTAATAAATAGAAACTACGTGACAAAATCTATACTTATAAAAGAACATGAACTAACCGACTCGTAATCAAAGCTGAGACTCACCCGTTTCTGCTAGGACAATGAAATTTGGAAGACATGTTCTATACACATGTCGGCATCCACTAAAAAAGAATTTTTGAAAATTCTCCCCCTAAAAAGGTTAGCTGGGGGGCGAAACTTTTAGGTCATTTCACCATATCTCATTAGAAGTTTTAGGTAGGAGCGTAAAATTCAAAATAGAAACATTCTACAAAAAAATTGTTAAATAGATATTTTAGCTATTTTAACAATTTATTCACCAACAGGGTTAAATGGGAGAGGGGAGTTAAGTCATTTCTTCATATTGCAACAGCTGTTTTAGATAGGTGCGTGAAATTCAGCATAACAAATCGACTAAAAAATAATCAAACACGTAATTTAGCAATTTTAGAGCTAGCTATTTTGCTTTCAACATCGGCTATGAACCCGATTATGGAATATTAGAAGAATAAAACAACTATTGCTGATTTTTTATTAGATATTTCGTGTGACATTTTTCCAAAGAAAAGTTTTTTTTTATATTTTCTATTTTATAAGTAGTTTTTGCGTCATTTTGTGATCGGCTTTCAATTTTTATACAAAATATAGTAAATTTTCTCCTCATCACAAAATAAACTTTTCGAGAGTAAGGATTTGTGATTTAAATACTGAGCACCATATTTACTTTCTCAGGCATGCAGAGCCTTCGTTATATTGATTGCCGTATAATCAGTTTATACACACAGCGCTCTGTTAAAATGGTGTCATTTTAAAGAATTCATGCACGCCAAATTCTCAGGGATCATTTATACTGATTGCTGTATTAACGATAAATGGCCGAGAAGCACATAGGGTCCGGTTATTATGATCATCGTATTAACAATTTATGTGTGTAAAACCACAGTGCCCATTTACAATTATCGCCATATATCTTACAAGGAGATGTTCCGAGGTCAGCGTCACAGAATGACATAAACGTTTGTATATGGATAGAGTATGGTTAGTATATAAATATAGGAAAGCTATAAAGTGTAATACCCAGAGGGTCTGGAGAAAAAGGTTTCAAAGTTTACGTCAGAGTTCATAATTGGATAAATTTCTGCTTTTGGCATGCAGCTTTGCAGTATAGTCGGTAAATCGCTAGATTCGAGATTTTTGCGTTTGGGTTCCGATCCCCAGTTAGTCTCATTTTTCCCATCGAAAATTTTTATCAATTACCTTTGAACTAGAATTGAAAAAATATGTACAATCATTGAAATTTACGAAAAATATAAATTAAATTATGTATTGTATCATATAAATACAGTTTTAACTATGAAATTCTGCATGTTTCAGTATTTAATGGAAAGTTAAAAAATATATATTTCTATAGACCAAAATTGTTTTTGTTATTTAAAATTATTTACAGCTATTTAAATGAATAATCAACTATTTTTCACCGAGAAATAAATTAAATTACGTAATATAAATGTATAATGTATTATTTTAATTTAAATTTATTATAGAAATAATTAAAATATTTCGTGATTTTTTTTTTTAAATATATATTTTTGTAAAATTTTAATATGATTTTCTAAAATCTCGGATTCTTGGTTTTGTCTTTATTGCTTATATAATAACTATTTTTAGTAATTCAATATGTTTTTAGAACTTATTTTTAAATACATGACAGTTTTTTCTAATTATAAATAGAAGAATCCAAGACATAAAAAATTATAAAATTACAAAAAAAAAAAAAAAAGGTTGTTCAAATTACAATACATTTTGAAGTACTATTATGATTGAAATACTATTAATATTAACAGAAAATTTTATTTTGACAAATAATTAAAGCAGCGTGTTATAATTTTATGTAACGTATATTAATTTATTTCACGGTGAAAAATAGTAGTTTATTTATGCAAATAATAGTAAATAAGTTTTAAACAAGCAAAATTTTGTGATCTGTAGGAGTACCAATTGGCTATTTTTTTTGTTTATATATTTATTTCGAATTTACTTTTCAATAAATATGTAAGTATGCAAAATTTCATACTTTAAATTGTATTTATAAAATTTATGTTTTTATAAAAACATATTTAACAACAAAAAAGAATTTGAATTTCTAAAAACAATTATTACGTTGCCAGTTATTATAATTACAGAATAAATTATCCGACATTTAAAAAAATCATATTAAAATATAAAAACATATTTTTAATATGTCAGGAAATTTTTAAACGTTTGGACAATAATATATATATATAATATATTACAGATTTATATAGCACATTTTAATTATTTATGTCATTATGAAAAACAGTAGATTATTCAGTTAAATAATAACTGTAAATAATGTACAATAACAGCAAAAATAATATACACTACGAGATAATATTTCTTGTCTACAGAAGTATAAATTTTCTACTCTTTTTTTTTTCATTCAATATTTAAACATGCAGAATTTCATAGTTAAAACTGAATTTATGTGATACAAAACATAATTTAATTTATATATATATATATTTATTTCAGTGATTACACATGTATTTTCAAAGATAATTGAAAAAACTTTTTTGTAGTAAAGTTTTACTTTTTTTTAAAAGTAATTTTCGCAGCATGTGTTTGGGATTTGGGATTCGAACTCAAACATCTTGAATCCAGCGCTCTACTGACTGTTTTACAAAGCTGCTTGCCAAAGAAACAAATTTATCGGATTGTAAACTGTGACGTAAACTTTGAGACCTTTTTTCTCAAGACCCCCTTGCTATTGCGATTTATGGTTTCCATACATTTATACACTAACTATACTCTATCGATACACAAACGGTTACCGCATTCTGTGACCCCGACTCCGTTTCTGCTAGGACAATGAAATTTGGAAGACATGTTCTATACACATGTCGGCATCCACTAAAAAAGAATTTTTGAAAATTCTCCCCCTAAAAAGGTTAGCTGGGGGGCGAAACTTTTAGGTCATTTCACCATATCTCATTAGAAGTTTTAGGTAGGAGCGTAAAATTCAAAATAGAAACATTCTACAAAAAAATTGTTAAATAGATATTTTAGCTATTTTAACAATTTATTCACCAACAGGGTTAAATGGGAGAGGGGAGTTAAGTCATTTCTTCATATTGCAACAGCTGTTTTAGATAGGTGCGTGAAATTCAGCATAACAAATCGACTAAAAAATAATCAAACACGTAATTTAGCAATTTTAGAGCTAGCTATTTTGCTTTCAACATCGGCTATGAACCCGATTATGGAATATTAGAAGAATAAAACAACTATTGCTGATTTTTTATTAGATATTTCGTGTGACATTTTTCCAAAGAAAAGTTTTTTTTATATTTTCTATTTTATAAGTAGTTTTTGCGTCATTTTGTGATCGGCTTTCAATTTTTATACAAAATATAGTAAATTTTCTCCTCATCACAAAATAAACTTTTCGAGAGTAAGGATTTGTGATTTAAATACTGAGCACCATATTTACTTTCTCAGGCATGCAAAGCCTTCGTTATATTGATTGCCGTATAATCAGTTTATACACACAGCGCTCTGTTAAAATGGTGTCATTTTAAAGAATTCATGCACGCCAAATTCTCAGGGATCATTTATACTGATTGCTGTATTAACGATAAATGGCCGAGAAGCACATAGGGTCCGGTTATTATGATCATCGTATCAACAATTTATGTGTGTAAAACCACAGTGCCCATTTACAATTATCGCCATATATCTTACAAGGAGATGTTCCGAGGTCAGCGTCACAGAATGACATAAACGTTTGTATATGGATAGAGTATGGTTAGTATATAAATATAGGAAAGCTATAAAGTGTAATACCCAGAGGGTCTGGAGAAAAAAGGTTTCAAAGTTTACGTCAGATTTCATAATTGGATAAATTTCTGCGTTTGGCATGCAGCTTTATAGTCTAGTCGGTAAATCGTTAGATTCGAGATTTTTGCGTTTGGGTTCCGATCACCAGTTAGTCTCATTTTTCCCAGCAAAAATTTTTATCAATTACCTTTGAACTATAATTGAAAAAATATGTACAATCATTGAAATTTACGAAAAATATAAATTAAATTATGTATTGTATCATATAAATACAGTTTTAACTATGAAATTCTGCATGTTTCAGTATTTAATGGAATGGTTAAAAAAATATATTTCTATAGACCAAAATTGTTTTTGTTATTTAAAATTATTTACAGCTATTTAAATGAATAATCTACTATTTTTCACCGATAAATAAATTAAATTACGTAATATAAATCTATAATGTATTATTTTAATTTAAATTTATTATAGAAATAATTTAAATATTTCGTGATTTTTTTTTTAAATATATATTTTTGTAAAATTTTAATATGATTTTCTAAAATCTCGGATTCTTGGTTTTGTCTTTATTGCTTATGTAATAACTATTTTTAGTAATTCAATATGTTTTTAGAACTTATTTTTAAATACATGACAGTTTTTTCTAATTATAAATAGAAGAATCCAAAACATAAAAAATTATAAAATTACAAAAAAAAAAAAAAAAAAAAAAAAAAAAGTTTGTTTAAATTACAATACATTTTGAAGTACTATTATGATTGAAATACTATTAATATTAACAGAAAATTTTATTATTTTATTTTGACAAATAATTAAAGCAGCGTGTTATAATTTTATGTAACGTATATTAATTTATTTCACGGTGAAAAATAGTAGTTTATTTATGCAAATAATAGTAAATAAGTTTTAAACAAGCAAAATTTTGTGATCTGTAGGAGTACCAATTGGCTATTTCTTTTTGTTTATATATTTATTTCGAATTTACTTTTCAATAAATATGTAAGTATGCAAAATGTCATACTTTAAATTGTATTTATAAAATTTATCTTTTTATAAAAACATATTTAACAACAAAAAAGAATTTGAATTTCTAAAAACAATTATTACGTTGCCAGTTATTATAATTACAGAATAAATTATCCGACATTTAAAAAAATCATATTAAAATATAAAAACATATTTTTAATATGTCAGGAAATTTTTAAACGTTTGGACAATATATATATATATATATATATATATATATATATATATATATATATATATATATATATATATATATATATATATATATAATATATTACAGATTTATATAGCACATTTTAATTATTTATGTCATTATGAAAAATAGTAGATTATTCAGTTAAATAATAATTGTAAATAATGTACAATAACAGCAAAAATAATATACACTACGAGATAATATTTCTGGTCTACAGAAGTATAAATTGTCTACTCTTTTTTTTCATTCAATATTTAAACATGCAGAATTTCATAGTTAAAACTGAATTTATATGATACAAAACATAATTTAATTTATATATTTTTTTTAATTTCAGTGATTACACATGTATTTTCAAAGATAATTGAAAAAACTTTTTTGTAGTAAAGTTTTACTTTTTTTTAAAAGTAATTTTCGCAGCATGTGTTTGGGATTTGTGATTCGAACCCAAACATCTTGAATCCAGCGCTCTACTGACTGTACTACAAAGTTGCTTGCCAAAGAAACAAATTTATCGGATTGTAAACTGTGACGTAAACTTTGAGACCTTTTTTCTCAAGACCCCCTGGCTATTGCGATTTATGGTTTCCATACATTTATACACTAACTATACTCTATCGATACACAAACGGTTACCGCATTCTGTGACCCCTACTTCAGTACCTCTCCTTGTTAGTATATCCCAATTTCGTATTTTTTTTATCTAACAAAAACATAACTGTGAATAAAAGCGCCAAGTTCTGTAGAAAAAAAAGTGATATGTAAGTGGGTGCCAAGTTCAAATAAAATTCACTCAAACTTACCTACTCAAATATTATAGCATTGTTATTGTTTAAAAATAAAATTTATTGATAGCATATTAATGATAAATCTAGAACTTGACAAGCTTTTACCTGAGAGTCATTTATCTTTATTAATGACATTATTATATCAATACTTATTATTTCATATTTGGAGGCCTTAATTTGAGTGTATTGATGCTCCTGAAAGGGGTGGAGTCTCTAGACTGATGACCAAGGACAAGAGTAAGTGTATCTGTCTCTTTGTCAGGCCTTAGTCTATAATGAGGTTTCCAGGAGTGGGGGTCACTAGAATGATAATCAAAGACGAGCGGAAGTGTATCAGTGTGTTTATTTGTTTTTCAAATCTTTAACACGAGTCCTTTGTTTATAATAATAACAATATTAAAAAAATTTATAATGACAGTGTTATTTATTTATATTATCATCATCATTTTATTAAGACATGAAAATGATTGGCATAATATTTATCAAAAACTTGCCAAGTTCTAGATTTGTTATTAATATGCAGCAGAAATTTTTATTTTTAAACTATTTAAACAAAGCTATAAAACTTCAGTGGGTAAGTTTGAGTGAATTTTATTTGAAATTGGCACCCACTTACTTTTCTTACCATTTTTGTAAAATTACCAAATTTCACAATGGAGAACCATAGCAAAACCTTCCTGCGTAAAAAGATAATGATAAGGGCGGCGTGTCCTGGCGTGTATATTGGCTATAGAACGAGTCACAAATTATAGTAGCCTTATTATTCTGTTAAAATATAAAAGTTAATTATGAAATGTCAATATTTTGTTTGATTAAAAGTTCGTTATAAGAAATTGACCAGCGTAGTGGGCGTAGCTTGCTAGTAAAAGAAATAAATTTGTTAATAGAAGATTAATGGAAGAAATTTAATAATAGATATATAGGAAGAAATATGTTAATAGAAGGTTAATAGAAGAAATTAATTTTTTAACAGAATGTTTATTAATAAATGATTGATAGAATATAATTAACTTTTAACAGAAATATTGCAGCCGAAACTTACATAAAATAAAATATAATTTTCAACACCTTACTCGGTAACATCACAAAGAATACAAATGCTTTATTTCGTTGTTTTATACGGAATGAATACATTTGGAGCATACAATGTGTTTGAAGTTATAATAATATATGAAGAAAATATTCTGCAGAAATGCTTTATTGCATAAAGAAAAAACACAAATTGTTTAAATTATTTGAAATTTAGTTCTTCTTGTTGTGCTTATTAAAGAATAACTTGCTAGTAAAATGATCTTTTAAACGAAATAAAAACAAAAACTAATAAAGGAATTAAAAATAGTTTTTTTCTTTTTCTTTTTGTTTTTTAACAATACTACAGAAAACATGTTTATATTTTGTTGAAAATTTCTGAGATTCTGTAGAAAATTATTTAATATATTTAGTTTTTTTTTTATAATTGATATTTTTGTTTTTTAATAAAACGGTACTTGTGATTACCCTATAAACATCTACCTCGCGAATTGTTATTTTAATTTAAATATAGGGTAACTCTAAGATAAATGGCCAGTTAAAATATTTCCTAAACTTCGTCATAGATGACAGTATAAACTTTGTTCAAAGGGAATAGTTCAACGAGTTCATTCACTGCAAAGTGCAGCTGTGTTTTTTTATTATAAAAAGTAAGTGAAATTTTAATATTTATTTAATTTAGTGGTTCAATATTTTTGTTTGTTGCGTTAGGTATCTGAATATTTTGCAGTACGTGCGTGATATATTTTGTTTTACTATACAGACTTTAACCCTTTAACGGATAAAGCACTTCAATTTCTGAAATGTTGAAATAAATGATTGACACCAGAAATTATGATCAAATTTATTTGTATATAAGAAAAAAGCGATATTTCACATGGATAATAAATAGAAAACATTTCTATTAAAATTCTGCAGTCATTGTTGAATTTCGTAATTAAAGTTTTGTGGTTTCCTAGGGAAACCAATGAACGTTAAAGGGTTAAGGCATGTATATAATCCAAATTTTGCTTTTAAGCCTAAAACAAAGACGTACAATGGCGTAGTGACGCTTTAAATTAGGTGAGCATCTGTCCTTCAGTTTCAGGATAGATAGCCACATCAAATTGAGAAGATATGACCACCTTTAATCAATATTTCAAAATTATACGAGAAGTGGGGATTTTAACTAAATATAATTATATTTAAAATAATTATATAACTTTTATGTCTATATTTATATTTCTGATATATTTGTTTAAATTTTAAAGAATTTAAATATTTCAATAATAATAATATAATAGGTCCTAACGATGTTTTTTTTTCAGTTTTCAAGTTGTCGAATAAATACATAAGAAACCCTCATTCAAGCCGAGGGACCTGGAGTCAAAATGATTTGACTAAAGCAATGATGATCCTATTCGTCAAAAGAGTGCATTTCACATTCATGCAAGACTTTGGAGCGCCGATTGAAGACCAATAATTCCAATAAAGGCAGCATGGGCCCTGGTTTGATGTTTGGAAAATAAAACGAAGAAAGATTAGTTAATCACATTAAACGAATGCAAAAACAAGGATTCCCATTTACTTGAGACGATGTGAGAATCTTCACTTTTGAATTTGCCAAAACAACCGGATATACAGCACCGTTTTAATAAACAAAGTTAAAAGGCTGGGTATGCTTGGCTAAGTCTAATCCTAAGTCGTCATTCTGATATATCACTCAGAAAAGCTGAAAGTGTGTCGCTTACGAGAAGTGAAGACATGAATCGTGAATAAATATATGATAATTCAAAATACTGCTTGCCACTTTGGAAGAAAGTGAGTTGTTTGATAAAACCTCGAACATTTTTAACATGGATGAGTCCGGATGGCATTTGAACAATCGACTTGGAGTTTTAACTGAAAAGAGCGCTTGTTTATACATTAACTTCGTCAGAAAAAGACGAATTCATCACTGTTATAGCTCGTTGTAACGCTGAAAGAAGCTTTCTCCTACCAGTTTGTGTGATAAAGGGTAAAAATAAAAAGATGGAATGCCACTTGAAGCAGTTGTTTATATATCTCAATATTCTGCATATATTAACAGTTCATTATTTTTTGAGTGGGTCAAATATAATTTTGTTCCGCGTAAACCAAGTGGCGTAACATTGCTGATGCTTGATGGTCACACCTCCAAAACTACTTCAGTAGAATTGTTGACATTTGCTGATTCACACAATATTGTACTTTTGTCACTACCTTCCCCTACAACATCTTAGCTTCAACCTCTGGACAAAGAACTGTGTATAAGTCATTAAAAAGTAGTTTTTATAACGCGTGTAAAAATTGGCTCAAAACGGATCCTGGTCGTCACATTACAAGAGTTTAATTTGGAGAACTGCTTAATATATCTTGGGGAAAATCCGCAAATCTAGAAAATGCAATTTCAGGCTTCAAAGAAACGCGGATTTATATTTTAATCCGATTGTTATTCCCGATTACGTGTTTCTACAGTTGTCAGTTTCTGACAGAATTCCAAATAAAAACATTGTTTCAACACCAGAAACGCAAGATAGTGTTGTTCAAAGTAACTTCGAAATGCCAGATGCGGAATCTAATAGAGATACAAACACCGAAATAGGATATTTTGAACACCGACCGAGCACATCAAAAACTCATGATGTACTATCACCAACAAAAGTACATTATGATATGTCACCAGTTCCTGCTGTAACCATGAAAAAAACAGTTAGAAAACGTATAAAACCGGTCGCTATGATTTTGACATCATCAGAAAATATTGAAAAATGTCGAAAACGTTCATCCCAGAAAGAGATAAAGTTGAAAAATAAACTTAAAACCGTATAAAAGTCTAAAATAAACACGAGGAAATAAAACACGACACTTAGCGAAGAAGATGAAATAACATTTGAAATTATCAGATTCTACAGATTCCGAGGGAATAGAATTGGATAAGGATCACTGTGTTGGTTTTGGAGAATAATACAATACCACAGCCAAAAGGGATGATTGTATACAATGCATAAGGTGCATGAAGTGGTTCCATGAAACGTGTGCATACTACCAAGACCTTTGCCAAAAATGTAGTAAAATTTTACAAAAAGTGAAGGATTGAAATTTTGCTTCAAATTTTGTTTATTCGAATTTTATTCACTCATTTTCCGTGATATAATTGCATCTTTACAAATTGCTATATGTTTTGCATGATTAACTATATGAAATGTGTTATTTTTTTGCTATTTTAACTTCACTTTTTCTTTCTTGTATTGGAGGGCCATCTCTCCTCGCCTTGAAGGAGAGATGGTCATCTGCCATTTTAATTTCAATTTTGTTTCCCAATTTTGTTCTCAATATTTAATTCTTTTTTGCTCAAAATATGATCAATATATGTGTAAGAATCTTAAATATGCGCAAATATTCCTTGTATTTGCATTCTAAGAATTTTAATTTCAATCTTTAAAAACTATGACCATCTGTCCTACAGTTACTCTATATTATTGTCTCATATTTCTACATTTAGGGATTTTGTGAGTGTGAAATTTTATTTTTTTAGGAAGTCAAACTATAAAGACGTACAGTGTGTAGTAGAGACAACTGACGCATTTATAAATGGTCCATTCCATGTTAAATCAACCAATTTAAAGAAAACTTGTTGCATCATAGTCAAGTTTTTTTTATCATATACAGACATAGAAGTGAAACCTTCAAATCTGAAGTTTAAAAATAATCTGCACAATATTAGTTGTGATATAGCCTTTTGAAAATTGGTCATTTTTATAAAATAGTGGCCATCTTGGATTCGATCCCAATGTCTAAAAATGTCCATAACTTGACAACAAATGACTCAAATTCTATATTTTTGGTACCAATTTGAAGCCGTTTGTACTAAGAATGCATATATGATGACAAAACAGTAGTACATTTTCATTTTAATACTTTATATTACATGCAACGTAAAAATATCACCTTCAAAAAATGGCATAGTGTAATAGGCTATTAAAAAATGACCCATCATGAAATTTTCTGAAACTAGCTGAAAACATTGCTTTATGTGTCTACTTTAAATGGAAAAAAAATGGAGAGGTAAAGTGTTCTGTTTTTAAAAAAATAGTTTTTTACACATAGGATGATATAAGAAATAACTGACAAAACTAAATTTTTCTGACATCTAAATTAATGTGTGGAATAAGTGTGATGTATGGGATGTATATGTGTGATGGAAAATATAAATATAATTCAATATACTAGTACCAATTTATGTTAAAAATTCATACAAAATAACAGTAAATTTTTATTTCAATACTTTTATTTCATATAGAATGAAAATATAATCCTCAATAAATATCTACATAAATTTATAATCCCTTACAATACCGAATTATATATTTTTTATTTTTTAAAAAGGTTATAATAAATTTTTCAGAAATATGAGAGAAATACAGCTGTAAAATCACAGTTGAATAATTTGAATAAAAGATTAAAAAATAATATTAAAGAGTTAATTGAGTTGACATTTTTTTAAAGTTCCTATTGAATTAAAATTTATATGAAGGAATAGAAAATGGGAACATACACAGCTTTATATATTACAAATGTAGAGCAAAACACTGAATATCGAAAAAGTAATCCTAAGTTAAAACTTACATTGGACAAATCTAGACAAAATAAGAACACAGAACACTTACATAAATAACTTTATAATATTGAAAGACAAGTTTAAACTAGGTCATTTCATAGCACGTGCATCACAGTTGGGACACATTGTAAATGTAAACATAAAAACAACTACACTTTGTAGTAAAAAGGATAATATATACAAATGCTTTTACTTCTGTCATTATAATTGTATCACTTAACACTGATTTCAATTTTTTGATTTTCTGTATTATTATTTTTAAAAACTACCAAGGATTTAATCTATCTTGAGGTTTAAGAATAATTGTTGAATTGTTCGATGTACCTCTGGTGCAGGTATGTCTGGATTTGTCATAGACATATCTAAAGAAATTGGTTTTAATGATTTTGCTCTGATGCTGTTGGGATGTTTATTAAGTGAATAACAACATTGTCTCTGTCTTAAGATGTACCATTTTAGATATTTATCCTGATGAACTTTGCATATATTTCCATGTACAAAACATTTTTCATCTGGGATTATATAATGCAACCTTTTTTTTTTTAATAACTGCAAATCATGAGAAGACAATTTAAAAACAGGAATAAGATCAGTACTCAGTGAAACACTGAGTTTCTTACATACAAAACACTCCATCTCCACTGTATAATCTTAAACTATTATATGCCAGAACATACTTCATTCAAAACTTCAGAAGAAATTATGTTTCAAAGGGATAGTCAAGTTTCTTACATATTATGATGTAATATTGTGCCATGCTTTAATTACAGCCAATTAGGAAGCAGATTGAAAGTTACAGCAGCAATCTTTTCCCAAAATTGCATCAGCATATAGAACATGATGTAATATTACATCATGCTTTGAATTCAAACAATAGGGAAGCTAGATGATGCAAGATTAGCAATCATTACATGAATTCTATCATTCTTAGTTTGCGAAAGTATTGAAATACAAATTACGTAGACTGACATACTTATATCTGAATATTTAATGCATCTTGAATGATTTAAATGTACATTCAGTATAGAAGTTTTTTAAAGGGTGATACACAAATGGGAAACCTAAAGTAATAAATAGAAGTTTTGTTATAAAAATTAAATTTATTATGCAGAAAAATATCTTAGATCAGTTCCATGTATAAATATAGTAAAATCTCATTTATATGTGTTGGATTTATAGGTTTTTCATAACTATACATTATATTCTTTATTTGTATTCTTATCTTCTTTAATGTTAAATTTTTCATTTATGAATTTTTTGCATTGACTTTTTTTGTGGGTGGAGGGAGTAAAGAGTTCCTAGAAAAAACCTATAAATGATCTTTCAATAACATTAGGATTAATTTAGATGTCAGGAAAATTTGATTTTGGCCAATGTTTTTTTAAACCAGGAATACTTACATGTTAAAGATAGTCACTGTTTTTCAGTGACATCCTACACTGTAAAAAATGACCAAGGTTTCTTATTTTATGAAAATATGCTATAACCACGAACGAAAATATAATATAATCTACTGAGTTATCCGAAATTTCAAATAGCATGTTACATTGTCTTTTGAATCCCCAGAAACGAATACATTTTCAAAATTTAAAGAATAATTTATAAAAACAAATTATTTTTAGCTGCCCGAATTTTTCAGAAATGTTTCCGAAAGGATTTTATAGTGTATTAATTAGTGTCCTCATCCCGGAATACCTGTTTTTCGAATGCTATCAATTCTGAAGTAAACATTTTCATGCTCAAAAAAAATGTTTAACAGATAAACATGCAAAATTAACAGCGTTACCAAAATACATACAGTTATTTACTCTTTCATGTATAAATTAACTTATGCGGCTGAAAACGTGCACTTGAGAATGGATAACATTCGAAAAACAGGTATTCCAGCCTGAGGACACTAATTAATACACCTTAAAAACACTTCGGAAACGTTTCTGAAAAATTCGGGCAGCTAAAAATAATTTGTTTTTATAAATTATTCTTTAAATTTTGAAAATGTATTCGTTTCTGGGGATTCAAAAGACAATGTAACATGCTATTTGAAATTTCGGATAACTCAGAAGATTATATTATATTTTCGTTCGTGGTTATAGCATATTTTCATAAAATAAGAAACATTGGTCATTTTTTACAGTGTATGTGTAAAAAACCATTTTTTTTAACAAAAAAATTTTACCTCTCTAATTTTTTTTCAATTTAAAGTACACACATGAAGCAATGTTCAGCAAGTTTCAGAAAAATTCATGATGGGTTATCTATATTATAAAGGACAAACGTGTCCGTGCGTAACGCTGACGTCATTTTGCGAATGGCAACAGTTGACGACGAAATTTCGGTTCAGCGGCTTTTGCTACTGCAATTTTGTTAATTTCTAAACATCGGATACTTTTTTTTCACCGTTATATAGGGGAAAAATCTACTTTCAAATGCAATTTGTTTAAAAACTGTATCGCAATTTATTCATTTATTATAGCATTTAAATTAAATTTCGGGCATGATTTTTTTTTATCTACACCTATCTCTTGCAGACGATTAAAAAATATTAAGATATTTGCACTTTAAAGAATATAAACAAGAACGAAAAATCATGCGTCAAGCATAGATTATGTAACACTTTCCAACGCTTCCAAAATAATTTTACGAATCATACTCTTTAATAAGCTAAAATATAACATCTAAGTAATCCGAATATTTTTATTCAGCCCTGTATAGGATCTATAGATTTGTATATATACTACATAGGATGCTAAATTTTAGTTTAGCTAGGAAACACGTAGCACAGTTTAAAATTCTCCGTCTGGAGTTAAATAATACGGAAATGTGTTCCCGAACTTTTGTGCTTCCCTGTATAGGATCTACAGAATTTATACACACCACGTAATATGCAAAAAGCGATTTAAAATTAAAATCGCATTCAGTAACTTAAAACGCACTTCCAGGAATTATTGTTAACATACAGTAGAGAATTATTTTGTGTGTCCCTGTAAATGAACGATGACTGCTATACACACAATATTCTGTAGTAAGTCTCTTGTAATGAACCTTATATGAATTTCAATGCGTTTAAAATAGTGAAACATTATTTAAATAAACCGCAGACGATTTTTCTCCATAGACGTAATGTAACGGAATTCTTTTGACTGTCCCTGTAAAGTAAGTATAAGTGCTATGCACACCCTATTCCATATTAAGCTTCTTCTAATGCACCTTAGTGATATATATAAATTTCAATGCGTTTAAAATAGTGAAACATTATTTAAATAAACCGCAAATGATTTTTCTCCATGGACCGCAATGTAACGGAATTCTTTTGAGTGTCCCTGTAAAAAAACTATAAGTGCTACACACTTCCGTTGAAATAGGGAACATGCTATAGATAACGATTATAACATATAAAAATTGCAGGGCAATCCGAGCATATTTACGGGAGTTAGAGCACGGCCATACGGCCAGACAAACCGAAGTCATAAACACTTTTCAACTAGGTTGGAAAGTGTTAAAAATTCAGAATTTATTTCCAGCTAATATTCTATAACGAAATTAAAACTTCATTAACCAATAAATGCAATAGTATAAATAAAACAGAAATTTAACACACATGCAATCGAAATAAGCGCTTAAAACCGCTGGAATTAATAGAATAAGAAAAGCTGCTGTATATTACAAAAATTTTAGCGATTTCTTCGGCTATTTAATTTCTGGAGCGAGGCCAATACGAAATTTTATTTGAATATATAATTTACATAGTTCATATAAAAATGATCTTTGCTGTTGTTAGGGGTCAATCTAAGAAAATTATTAACCCTCTAAGCGTGTGGAACGTAATATTCCGTTCACTAAGCTCCAGGTTTCACTGCAATATATGCAATGTTTAAGATAATATAATTCTATAGATTTAATGAATTTTCAAAACATTGAAAAATGATTAATACTCTCAAGGGTTACATTCATATTTGTAATTAAGTTTTATTTATAATGCTGAAAAAAAAACATATTTTTTTAGCATTTAAAACAAAAATGCAGAGAGAAAACAACATTACAATTTTACCCTTTTTCAAAACGCTCAGAGGGTTAAATGTAATAAATCTATTGTAGTTAAAAAAAATGATTTCGACCTATATTTTCTATCCCGGGAAGCCCGGGTTGGTTGCCCTAGTTTTTTTTAATGGCCCATTATACCAAGCAATTTTTTGAGGGTGATATTTTCACTTTGCATATAATATAAAGTATTAAAATGAAAATTTACTACTGTTTTGATATCATGTATGCATTTTTAGTACAAATAGCTTCAAATTGGTACCAAAAATATAGAATTTGAGTCATTTGTTGTCACGTTATGGGCATTTTTAGACATTGGGATCGAATCCAAGATTGCCGCCATTTTATAAAAATGACTACATTTCAAAAGGCGATATCACAACTAATATTGTGCAGATTATTTTTAAATATCATATTTGAAGTTTTCACTACTATGTCTGTCTATGATAAATAAAAAAAAAAAAAAAAAAAAAAAAAAAAAAAAAATCCGTGACTATGATGCAACATCCATTGGTTGAATTCGTATGGAATGACCCTAAATTGAACATTGCTTCAGATAGCTTGTAGTAAGTTGCTGGTGTGAGATGGGAAGTATGTTCGGACGCCATGTAATAATAATATCCTAACAGTTACGATCTAGTAATAGTAAGAACGTACCCGACATGTTGCTAAATATTGTGTTATCTGTGTAGCAAAGTCAGATATTTATTAATTACATGCATACTAGCCAATTCTGCGCTTTTTTTTAAATAAAAAAAAACATACTTTATGCAAAAACATTTTTTAATTTAATGGCTCATGATTCTATGCTGTAGCCATTTCAAATCTAATTAAGGGGACAGGGGACCTTAAAACTCATTTTTTTTATTTATTTTTTATTTCACTTTAAATACTATTCAAGGACACACTATATGCATTATGGCATGTATTTATCACACCAGAATTAAAAAAAAAAATTTTTTTTGGAGAAAAATAGGGAATTTTTCTGAATTTTTTAACCGTTATGCAGAATTTTTCAAAATGTCCCATGCGCATTCCATATCAATTAAAATCATCAATATTTTTTATGCAGGTTTGGTTTATATATACAAATAAAACTTGGCATCAAATTTTATATATTTGAATATAAAGGTAAAAAAAAAAAAAAAAAAAATTCAAAATTTTTTTTAATTTTTCGCATTTTTTCATCATATTTTTTCAATTAACTACCTTTAATTTTTTTATATTATACCTCATTTCAAAAAACCATGCCAAGTTTTATGACAAATATAATGATAAATAGCTACAAAAAATTTCAAAGTATTCAGATGAAATAGTATGCGCATGGAGCATTTTGAAAAAATGGAAACCGACAAAATTTTCGAAATGAGAAAAACAATTTTAAAGTTTTAGTATTGGTAAACATAAGAAAATATACCCTGAAAGGGACTAAAATCATATATATGCAAAACCTTTACATGTTTAATGTATGATTCCACCAAAATAATTATTTATAATCTCCCCCCCCCCCTGTTGAGTGTTTGAAAAAATTCATTTTTTACTGCGATTGAGTAATCAATTTTGAGATTTTTCTTCGCAACCAATTATAGAATTTCTCAGTTTCATCTTTTTACAGATTACTAAAATTCTGTATTCTCGCCCCCCCCTGCCCCCCTTCGACCCCCCTTGAAAATATTAATTTTTTCTGCGATTGACTAATAAAATTTGAGATTTTTCTTCACAACCAATTGATGAATTTTTCGGTTTCATCTTGACACAGATTACCAAAATTCTCGATTCTCCCACACCGCCCCCACCCCCCCCTGTTGAGCGACTGAAAAAATTCATTTTTTAGTATGATTGACTAATAAATTTTGAGATTTTTCTTTGCAACCAATTATTGAATTTCTCAGTTTCATCTTTTTACAGATTACTAAAATTCTGTATTCTCGCCTCCCCATTCCCCCCTGCCCCCCCCCCCACCTTGAAAAAATTCATTTTTTCTGCGATTGACTAATAAATTTTGATATTTTTCTTCGCAACCAATTATTGAATTTCTCAGTTTCATCTTTTTACAGATTAGTAAAATTCTGCATTCTGCCCCGCCCCCCTGCCCCCCCCTTTTGAAAAAATTAATTTTTTCTGTGATTGACTAATAAAGTTTGAGATTTTTCTTCACAACCAATTATTGAATTTCCCAGTTTCATCTTTTTACAGATTACTAAAAATCTGTATTCTCGCTCCCCCTTCCCCCCTGCCCCCCTTGAAAAAATTCATTTTTTCTGCGATTGACTAATAAAGTTTGAGATTTTTCTTCCCAACCAATTCATGAATTTTTCGGTTTCATCTTGAAACAGATTACCAAAATTCTCGATTCCCCCCCCGCCCCCCCCTGTTGAGTGACAGAAAAAAATTCATTTTTTACTGCAATTGACTAATAAATTTTGAGATTTTTTTTTGCAACCAATTATTGCATTTCCCAGTTTCATCTTTTTACAGATTACTAAAATTCTGTATTCTCGCCCCCCCCCTTCCAACCTGCCCCCCCCTTAAAAAAATTCATTTTTTCTGCGATTGACTAATAAAGTTTGAGATTTTTCTTCGCAACTAATTATAGGATTTCTCAGTTTCATCTTTTTACAGATTACTAAATTTCTGTATTCTCGCCCCCCTTCCCCCCTGCCCCCCCCTTGAAAAAATTCATTTTTTCTGCGATTGACTAATAAAGTTTGAGATTTTTCTTCACAACCAATTGATGAATTTTTCGGTTTCATCTTGAGACAGATTACCAAAATTCTCGATTCTTCCCCCCCCCCAGCCCCCTCCCCTGTTGAGTGACAGAAAAAATTCATTTTTTACTGCGATTGACTAATAAATTTTGAGATTTTTCTTCGCAACCAATTATTGAATTTCTCAGTTTCATCTTTTTACAGATTACTAAAATTCTGCATTCTGCCCCCCTGCCCCCCCCCCCTTTGAAAAAATTCATTTTTTCTGTGATTGACTAATAAAGTTTGAGATTTTTCTTCACAACCAATTGATGAATTTTTCGGTTTCATCTTGAGACAGATTACCAAAATTCTCGATTCTCCCCCCCCTCCCCCCCCCCTGTTGAGCGACTAAAAAATTCATTTTTTAGTGCGATTGACTAATAAATTTTTAGATTTATCTTCGAAACCAGTTACTGAATTTATTGGTTTCATCTTGCGACAGATTACCTAAATTCTGGATTCTCCCCCCCCCCCCCCCCCCCTTGATAAAATTAAATTTTTACTGCAATTGATTAATAAATTTTTATATTTTTCTTCGCAACCATCTAATGAATTTCTTGGTTTTATCTAGCGGCAGATTAACAAAACTTTGGAATTCTTAATTTTTTCAGTCGTTCAACAGGGGTGGGGGTAGGGGGGGGGAGATTTAAGAATTTTCGTTTTCTGTTGCAAGATCAAACCGACAAATTTATCAAGTCGTTGCGAAGAAACAAATTTAATTTTTTCAGTTACTCGCAGTAAAAATGACTTTTTTTAGTCACTCAACAAGGCGGGGGGCGGGGGGGAATCAAGAATTTTGGTAATCTGTCGCAAGATGAAACTGAGAAATTCATCAATTGGTTGTAATTGAATGAAAATTAAAAATAAACAGTTTTAGAAGAAAAAATGCATTTGCAAATATTTGTAAACAAACATCAGCTGATCACGACGGCCGTTTAATTAATTATAAAAATGTAAATAAAATCCGAAAAAATCATCCGATTGTAATTATTTAAGTTGGAGATGAAAGCTTACATGGAGCTTTATTTTTTGGGGACAAGAAATTTTTTTCGAAAATTTGAGCGATTTTGCTGATTTTGAAGGTCCCTTGTCCCCTTAACTCCATTTATTAAATTTCTAGTTTTTTTTTTTTTTTTTTTTTTTTTTTTTTTTTAAGCCGGAGGTTGACATGTATGCACATGTAAACACGCATACTGTCAGTTTGGACAATGTTTTCAACCGATGTCCTTCTTATAGGCAGTACGTCACCATATCGGTTAACCCCTTAATCGTCACGCTCGAGACATTCACGGACAGACATGCATGAACAAATTTCGTCGCGGCCGTGACCCTCACGAGCTAAGCTTCTATTGACGTTAGCTAATATTTTCTGGTATCTTTGAATTTTTAATTTTTTTATTCACGAAATTACTTAAATCTGTTATGATGTGCGAATCTAGTACTGTGTATGTATGATTTCGTATTATTTATACAGGGAAAGAAACTTTGTTCAGCAAAGACTTCTAAATGCTCTCGATGCCCTCACAGGTCGTTATGACACTATTAACGCTATTACTGAGAGAGGGACATTGTATAACAATGGACAATTATTATACATCGCGGGAGATATGTGATATTCTTTTGAGTTATGTAACAGATGTTGTTGGAACTGTTAGAAAGAACAGAAAAGATATGACAGAAGGTTTGCGAGAAAAAAAAGTTAAAAACTGGTGAAGTTCATGCGTTCAGACGACTTATGGCGTTGAAATGGAAAGATAAAAAAGATATGACATTGTTATCATCAATACATAATTCCGAAATTGTCGAAGTTACAACTCAAAATAAAAGAATGAAAAGGAAGCCAAAAGCAGTTGTAGATTACAACGAAACTATGGAATTGTTGATATAGTAGATCAATTTCTTTCAAGTTACCATGTAGTTAGAGATGGTGGGAAACAATATTATAAAAATATATTCTTCCATCTATTGACCAAGCTGTTTTCAATGCTTTTCAAGTTTATAAGAAAGAAGGAGGCAAAAAATCTTATCTAAAGTTCATACTCGATTTAGTAGATAAAAGCGTTGAAAAATATCATACAGAAGGAAATTTCCGTAAACGGGGTCGTCCTTCGGACGATGCAACATCAGGTCGTTTGAATGAACGCCATTTTCTGGATGTTATACCGACTACGGACAAAAAAGATAAACCTTACAGAGAATGTAAAGATTGTTCATCCCATGTGAATGAAAACGGAAAGAAAATTCGAAAATAAACTAAATATTATTGTAAGGACTGTAATGTAGGACTGGGCATACCATGTTTCAAAGTTTTTCATACATTTAAAAATTATTAATTTTTGAAAAATATATTGAATTTCGATTTTTAAATTAAATTTGAATAAAATTATCCTCTTTGGTCGTCGCCGGTAATATAGCAAATTATTTGATTTTTATATTTTTACTTTAAATCAAAGTGTAACCACAAATAACACAGGAACAACATTCCACCAAAGATTCTCTGCGCGTCATGTGTGTGCAAAAAAGGCATATAAGGTAAGTGAAATTGGAATTTTTAAAAATATTATCCATGCTTTCACGCTTTCAGGGGCAAAATACTTCCATTTCTAAAAAGTTGAAATAAATGATTGACACAGGAATTTAGGAACAGATTTATTTCAAAATAAGAAAAAGCTAAATTTCACATATACAACAAAAGAAAATATCTGTACCAAATTTCTGATGCCATTAGAGTTTTGGGTATTAAAGTTAAGCGGTTTCATAAACTTACCACCGCCCCTGAAAGGGTTAAATAAGAAAAAAAGACACTATTTCTTTTACCAATGAACTCAAATTTTTATGAATAATAAAATCGGGCAATAAAAAAAAATCGACGATTTTTGAAGGAATTTTCCCAAAACTACTCGACGATTAAGGGGTTAATGATAATATGTTATATGAACACTCACTGCACAATAATCACTGACTTCCACTCAGCCAATGTTTAACAAATAAATTTGTAATTCCAAGTCACGATTTATAAAATAGTTCAAAATAAATGGATTATGGCTACGTTTTGAATAGGTTTTAAACAATTCAAACTATATTTTGGCAAATAAATGTTTCGGAAGCTCATGAAATTTTATCTTCATACAATATTTGCGGTATCTTATAGATCGACAATTGTAATAACTATTATATAAACAGTTTTATTAAAAATACTGATGATTTGTAATAGTATTTGTTGATAATTTCTTATCTCTGATGTAATAATCCACTCCGGTTATTTCCCATGAAATGCTTTAAAAGAAATACCATTTTAAATATATCGTATTGGAAATGATAAGTACGAACCAATATCAATAAAACTAGTCAGATTTTATATGTATAAATAATCACATTTTCCATTTCATAGAAATGGAATGTATAAAAAAAACAATTTTAATAATTATCCCCGTTCTTCATTATTTTATCTATTTTAATATATTCTAAAAAAAAGAAAAAACAAATTGGAACTCAAAATTTCTTTCAAGTCAATTAATTTTTTGAAATCTTTTTCGTTCATAAATCTTTTACCAAATTTACAAAAGAATTTCTTTTGACATGATTCTTGACATGATTCTCAAAAATTTAATTTTCTTTTGAAGTGTAATGTACGGGATATATTTGTTCTAATTTCCTCACAAATTATTCAATATTTGTTTTGCTAATATTCACAGACACTCCAAAATAAAAGTTATCTTGTTATTTCTTTATGCACAAAGTTTGTGAGAAATCTTGCAAAATGTGAAAAGACTGTTTTGTGAATGATGTTATTTTATAAAAATGAAATATTTACGTAAATGAACTGAAAATTTCTTTTACTATAAGAAACACATTGTAATGTAAAGATTATCACTCTATAATTTTATAGGACAAAATGATTTTTATAAAAGACTTTCTAAGAATGTAAGACAGTACATTTATTAGGTATTACATGAAATGTTGTTTTAAGATATTTAATATTATTAATTGGAAGTTGAGAAGTAAGAAAGTTGAAATTGTTTCAAAGACGTGTGTTGGAAAGACGTAGTATGCATGTATGAGATGTTTTTGTGAACTAATTGCACTGCTGCCAAACCTTGTCCAATTATATTTTAACGGTAGTGTTCGTCTTAATTAAGCTGCAGTCTAATTTCTGTCACCAAGTTCAGTTTACCAACATTGAAAATTATCAGTGCTATATTAACACGGCAGTAGTCGTCTGTCGGTCTTTTCGCCATCCATATCGATTATCTTCTTTTAACCCAACTCCCTTTACAAATACAATATAGAAATTCTATGTAACTGACCTTAAATGTTTCTCCACCACCACAATTAACAAGACACCGCTGTTTTTTTAATTCTTTTTTTCCAGATACGTTTTTACAAACAAAATTTAAATTCGTGGAAAAGTCTGCGAAACGCTCGCTAATGTCGGTTCTTTTTTAAACTTTTCCTAATATTTCAAAGCACGTGAAAAAAATATATAATTTAACTAAACAACGAATTTATAACTGAAATATAATATTCAATATTAAATGAAATCTGTTTCTGGTTTCCCAATATTTGTATGTGGGGACCGGCGAAGTAAAGTAAAGTAAAATCAAAATTAATATTAAATAAAATGCGGTATCGATTAATATAAGTTAGGTGACTACATATAAATTAGAACTGCAAGGATACCCACAAAAGCAGCCCATAACCAAAATTCCAAAAAAGAAGGCTTCCGGACAAATGTTGTTTATCTTGGAAAAAGAAATAAATTCTTGCCTCACAACGAGAACATACATTGTTTTGTTTTCAGTTAAATGACTTCAATGCAATTTACTTCAACTCACAACAACAATTTATTTAAGAGTAGTAATTTTCCCATCTGAGAAATCTCAGCAAAAATGTGTCCAGGGTGGGACTGGAACTCAGAATGTTTGGCTTCAATTGCCAATCTGAACGACATCCCAGCCAACAAAATATTCGTTCAAAACAATTATTTGATCATCACAGCTGGGTTATTATTTAAAACAACACAACAGAATAAACGGCAGGTAAAAGAACTCCAACAAACTATGGATACGTAAATACACTTTAATTATTTTTAACAGAATCAACCGATTGGTAAATAATTCATACGAGTAGTAATTTTTCCATCTGAGCGAAAATGTGCCCAGGCTGGAACTCGAATCCAGAACTTTTGGCTTCATTTGCCAATGCTCTTCCAATTGAGCTATCTGGACAACATCCCAGCTGAAACAATATTTGCTCAGAACAACCATTCTGTCATCTAATGGTGGCATACATTGTCGCTCAGATGGGAAAATTACTACTCGTATGAATTATTTACCAATCAGTTGATTGTGTTAAAATAATCAAAGTGTAATTACTCATCCATTGTTTTGTTGGAGTTCCTTTACCTGCGGCGTATTCTGTTGTGCTGTCTCAAATAACAGTCCCGATGTGTTTAACGAAATGCTTGTTCTGAGCGAATATTGCGTTGGCTTTGTTGTCGTCTAGACAGCTCAATATGAAAAGTGTTGGCAATTGAAGCCAAAGGTTCTGGGTTCAAATCCCAGCCTGAACACATTTCCACTCAGATGGGAAAATTACTACTTGTATGGATTATTTACCAATCAGTTGATTGTGTTAAAAATCATTAAACTGTAATTACACATCCATAGTTTATTGTAGTTAATTTATCTAAGGTTTATTATGTTGTGATGTTTCAAATAACAGTCCAAATGTCATGACGAAAGGGTTGTTCTGGACGAATATTGTGCTGGCTGCAATGTCATGCAGATAGCTCAGTTGCAAGAGCATTGGCAATTGAAACCAAAGTTTCTAGGTTCGAATCCCAGCCTGGACACATTTTAACTGAAATGAGAAAATTACTTTTCATATGAATTATTTACCAATTTGTTGATTGTGGTAAAAATATTTAAACAATATTTTAGTTATTTTCGTGATTTTTGCACAAGTGGCTTTTGTGAAAGGACATTTTTGTTCTTATATTATCAGCCATTTAGGTTACTGAATATGCATATACTTAAGAAACTTTGTTTTTATTCTGGAAAATAGTCTCTTTACAATCCCCCCCCCCTTTTTTTAATAAGACATACGTTTTTCCAATCTATCTAGAAAATTTAAAAATAAATTACATTTACATTTAAAATCATAGTAGGATGAAACCCTCAGTTATTGACACTTAACAAGTAACTGACACTTGGGCAAAAATCTCACTCAAATAAGCATTTTGTTCTAAAATTCTGCAATGTCATCTAGTGGTAAGTAAATACGGGTTAGGATCCCTTAGAAAGACCCCCAAGGAGGGCACCCCCCCGGGCCTATATCCCTCGTGTTGATAATTGGCCGTCATAAATCAGCAACTAACCAAACATCTAGTGGTAATTAAGACACTTATTTTTATTTTGGAGTCAATATATTCACCACTAGAGCGCCAACAACATATTCAATGAGTAAGAAACTTTTGAGAATACAAAAACTGACAATTTTAAGCAACCATCTTATTTTTAAAATTAAGGGAGTGTTTTGCTAATCTATTTGTAATGCAACCTTCCTAAACATTTTATTAAAGTTATACTTGTAGAAATTAGTTTAAATATCCAAATGATATGTTAAAGTCATGATTTATTGTTTATATTTATTTAATTTAGCTAAAAGGGAGGGGGTTGCTAGTTATTGGTTCCTAGAATTTCATTTCACCAGTCTCTGACAGAGGTGTTAGTTATTGGTTATATTAAAGAAAGTTTAAATCTATTATTTGATTTGTTTAAAAATGCATAATAATAAATTAAATTTATCTTGCAGTAAACAAAATTAAAATTTAAGTTATTTTACCTGTGTCTGACACCAGATGTCAGTTACTCGTTCATATATGTCAGTTATTGGTTATCTGCATTATTAATAATGCAATACTGAATATTACTGCTATATACTCTTACTATATAACTCTTCACTTAATACTTACTAATAATGCAGTACAGCTAACTAAATCCCACTTTTTATAATAAATGTTAATTTTTTTTGTTTTTTTTTTTAAATAAAGAATAAAGAGTTTTAAAGCATTTTAATCTTTTAAAATAAAGTGTCAGTCACTGATTCACTTTGTGTCAGTTATTGGTGTTTCAAAATAGGGATTGTGTCAGTTACAGGAGTTTTTGACCATATTTATAAAAAAATAATTATTAATAATAAAATGTATTATTTTTCAAAATTTTGCCAACAATAATTCTTTAATATAACTTTACTATCCTTTCAAAAACAAAGGTAAGTATAAAATAGATTTAAATTTTTGTAATAGTGATTTGAACAAGAAAGAATCCTTAGAGTGTCAGTTACTTGGTGTTTCATCCTATTTTTATTTAAACAAATTTTAAACTGAATTTGAAGCAGTTTTGTGAACGAGTCAATAAAAGCCAATATGCGTTTACAAGTCTGCTGCCCTATGTAACCAACATCATACATTGACGATATAATATTTATTTTTCTATGAAATGCAATAGTCCTACAGAGACCAGTTCTATTGTGATAATAAATTAATATTCTGCGTAATAAAAATAATCGTATTCTGATTGTCTCTAAACTACAAAAACACTTTTCATGTCACAAACTACAATAATGTAATTTTATGTTTTTGTCGCCACTAAATCTGAAAATGGAGTCATTTTTCTGCTCACGCAACAGATATTTTTATACAAAGGTATAAAATTTAGAAAGTTATTAGGTATTTTGGTATATAAAATTAAACAAAATTAAATTAATTGAACTTGCGTATTTGGAAGATGTAAAGAACACCTACTGAACTTGCAGAATTTTGCTCTGCTTATTGCACACAACAACATTCACCAATGGCTTTGATGCACTGAGAAATGGCTCGATCAAAACAGATTCTATAGATTGTGGGGGGATGACACACTTATTAAAAAGTTGTTGATTGGTACCATGTGAATGTCTCATTGTTTTTTAAGGTAGCAAATCGTTTCTATTATGTGCCAAAAATGGCATAATAGGGATGTGTAAAATAGTAAAACTATAAAACAAAGACGTGATAGAGCATGTTTGATTATGTTTTCCTTTTCAGCATTAAAAGTACTTTATAAAAAATATAGTTGACTTATCCATTTTGAAAATCATATAAGCCAGTGTTATTAGATCTGTGTATATTTTTTATGTCGGTTTACTTACCTACGATATGCAAATGTTTCAGGCGAAGTTTATAATAAATGTTTTTAATGCCAAACAATGTTTCATTCTTTCAAGGGAATCAGGCACGGATGTAAAAATCAAAAATAATTAGGGATAAAGTTAATTTATTAATTTGATGATAAAATAGATTTAATCTCTAAATAACTTAAAACCCTTTAAAACAATAATAAATTTACGATAATTTAATAAATCTCTATTTTCATTAATTCAAGCGTTAATATTAAAAAAAATGTAATTTTTAAGTGTAAATTCTTTTCATTTTATTTGACAAAACCTTTTTGTGAGAAACAGAAAGATTTTGAGAATGAACAAACAAGACTTATTCTTGAGAATCCGATATATATATTGTTCTTTGAAGTGAGCACAAAAATACATTGATTACATTATTTCCAAACATTTTGTTATTTAAACTTTTGATGTGTTTATTTATATAAACATTATGCCAGTTCTAAACGAAAAATGAAGAAAACATAGGAACTTTTTTATGGACTTAATTTGGATCATTAAGAGTAAGAAAGTTAGATAAAATTTAATTTAAATTTTCATGTAAAAAATATGATATAATTTAGTCTTGAAAAAAAGAAAAACTTTATGCTAAATAAGACTCATTGACTTTATGAAATATGGCTTCAATTAATCATTTATTTCTTGAAGATTTTATCATTCATTTCGATTGTAATTAATATATCATTAGTAAGAGTAAAAATCATTTCAAATGTTTATTCATTATCGGATAACGAGCATTTAATCTACTTCTAACATTTACGAAAAAAAAATCTGATCTCTTACATATTTTCAGGTTTTTAAAACAACTGATATTATTTACTAAAATCGACAAATTTAATATTATCAAACGAATAAGCACTTTAGTTTTTGGTAAAACAAGCTGCCCATTTAGAATAAAATTATATTTTTGTAAATAATTGTATGCCACATTTGTTTTAATGGAAATTAAAATTACAAATGAATAATGTTATACATTCTGATGCCTATAAAAAATAATACTGGAATGTACTTTTTTTGCAAGATTCATTTAAATGTAAGAAATAACAATAAAAAAATGTTGTTAGCAAAATGTTTGCGAAACTTGTAATCAGATCATAATTAGCTATCAACTTGCTGGAGGGATAGTTTAATTTAAATAAATTACTGTCATATAAAAAGAATATTATATATGACATATTTCAAAACAATCAGTGATTATATTTAGTGTTTGTTTTGGAAAATATTTGTTGAGTGCTTCATTATAATCGGAAATGCTCATTCGTTAGAATAATGGTAATTTGTATTTTTAATCACTTTCAACAATTTTATTAAATATAAATGTTAGTTTTTACAATAATCTTAAAATTTAAAAGAGTTAAGAAAATGTTAAAAATGCGTGAAAGAAATAATGTTGGTTACATTATAATGAGTGAACATTTGAAATAATTTTTACTGTATCTAATCTTTCTTTAATTAATTCTAAATGAATTGTAAAATTTACATAAGAAACGATTTATCTTTAATATAATGATGAATTTTGTTTGTGCTTTGAAACATATTGTATTAACAATATAGTGAACAACCAAGTAAAAAATGAAAAAAAGACGTGCGTAATTTTTAAAAAGTACATGAAAATTAAATGATAGCAATTTAAATAATAACTTCAAAGACCGTACAATTATGAAATATTCTCATTTGCTTTTTTTTTAATGACTGCGTGAGCCGAAACATGTTAAACAACCTAATAAAAGTTATTTTACTGTGTATTTATAATGTTTAATTTACATCTTTTAGCATTTAAAAGAAATACATAATGGATTATTTAATATTTTTTATATTAAAATCATTTATTTAAATTTAAATTAAACACTTTCTAGCATAGTTAGTAATGAATTGATTACATATTTTTAATTTAATTTACAGATTTTGCTGTAGAAAATTTTAATAGCACATTTTACCAATTAAGATGTATCTGTAAAAGCTTGTTTAAAACTTTTTAGAAGTGAGTAGGTAACTTATGTCTAATTTGGAATTACATTAATCAATATGACAAAGTTTCAGTTCGCAGTATTTTAAATATTAAGTAAGATCATTAAATTTATGAAATATGACTTAGTTTAATTTTTCCTTTTGTAAATTTTATCATTCATTTAGAACTAATTAATGCATCGTTAGATAAAGTAACAATTGTTTCAAATGTTTACTCATTATAATACAACGAACATATTTATTTCTGTATTTTTAACATTTTCTTAACTATTTTAAATTTTATGCTTATTGTAAAAATTGACTTTCATCTTCAACTGTAACAAAGAAAGAAGCTTGTGTATCTGTTCTACGGAGCTACAAAATTTGGTGGAAATTTACCTCTATGTATGTAATTTTGTACCTCGAAACCCGATTTTGGTATTTTTGAATAGATTTTTTTTTTAATTTTTAATGGAATTTTTGGTGTTTTTTCACGTTCTGCAGCGATTTTGCCACATTAATAAATGAAACCGGTTCCAATCCTTTAGCCCAATATACTAAATTTTGTTCTCTTTTCAATAAAATTTATGTCAGTTATGCTCAAAATCTTCATTTGTTTCCCTCTCTTTTTAGCCTGGAGAGAGTTGATAATTCTTTACAGATAAAAAAGAATGATATTAAAAGGGGAGGGTGGGTTATTAATTATCCCGATTTGGATATTTTTAATTTCATTTTTTAACGTTTTTCAATTTTTCCAGCGCTTTAAATGACTTCAAAAAAACGTCTATTGAAAGTCAAACACCGTTTGAGGGCAGTTGTGATTGATAGCAGGCAGGATTGTAGGCACAGCTGAAAGTCAACCGGACAATTTCGATTTGCAGATGAAAAGGTCATCAGCTGTATGCAATTAAAGCAGCGATTTGTGAATTTTTCGCCATTTGTTTTATGCGATTTTTAGAGTTTTTTCATGTACGTGATGTTATTTATGTATTTGATTTCAGAATTTGGCAATGATAACTAACTGTATTTGTATGTCAAAACAAAACAAAAACAAAAACAAAAAAACTTTATTTTTGTTTGGACTTCAAAAGTTAATGATAATTCCTAATTTTTTAAGGTCGTTGGTTTCATTCTGAGCGGAAGGAGGGGTGTATCCGGTTCTAATTTAAATATCACGTTAATACTCTGATCGCAACTTTCTCTCTCCCTCCTACCTCCAAAATCAGATTTTTTTTTATTATTAGTCAGATTCAAACGAAACCTTTTCTAACATTCTTCTCAGGTCCCCCAGGTACTAGATACATTTTAGTATCATTTTTCAGCCCTTTGTTACAACTACTTCTGAAAATTAATCACCAGGGGGGGGTATTTTCTCGGGTTCTATGGGCTCAACGATAATTAGTTCATTCAACTTAACATGCACTAATTAAGATATAGATGACAAATTCCCCCCTTAGTCCCCCCTGGAGATAGAAAGTGAAATTAAAGATTTTGCAGCGCGTGCGCAGCACGTCTGCTATACGGTGTCTTATGCATAAGGGACACGTGCCGGAGTTTCAAGTGGAAATAGTTTTATTTAGAACAGAGTGCGCCTCTTAGCGGTGGGAAATGTGACTAAAAGATTTTGCATTTAATATTTGTCCGATTCGAACGAAATCTTTTTTAACCTTCTTCTGAGGTCTCCCAGGTACTAAATAAACTTAGGTATTTATTTCAGCATTTGGTTAACACCATTTATGAATATTAATCTATCACGTGGGTTATTTATTTTCTCGGATTCGATGGGCACGATTTCAAATGGGAATTCCTTCATTCAATTTCACATGAACTAAGTAAGATATGGCTGACTAATTAAGACCTAGATTTGGTACCCCATGGCAGTCGAAAGTGTAACTAAAAGATTTTCCGTGCGTGCACAGCACGCCTTCTACACGGTTCCCTAAGCAGCGGGAACGACTATCGGAGTTTCGTTCGGAAAGAGGTTTATTTAGAACAGAATGGTGGAAACTGGAACTAAAATATTTTGCAGCGCGTTCGCAGCACGTCTGCTATACACGGTATCGTAGGCAATGGGGACACGTGTCGGAAATTTATATAGAACAGAATGTCCCCCCCCCCTTGGAGGTGGAACTAAAAGATTTTCCTGATACAAATGGCTAAAAATGGCCTCGAAAATGGCTATTTTCGAGCAAAGGAAAGTTACCAATTAACAACGAAATATTCTCATTTTCACTCATCCTCAGAAAATTATTTGAGGTGTTGATTCGAATCTCACAGCCTGTACGTAGTTTATTTTTCTAATTCCGAAAATGTAAAATTTTGTGAAAATCCGACGGTAAGTTTTTAAAAATTTTGACCTAAAACTGACCCGCTTTGAATCAAATGATCCAGACATTTGAGGTGGTGGTATTGAGTTTACTTCCGCTTCGCTGTTAATCTCTCTATTTAATTTTCGAAAGAAAAAATGTTACCAGAGACGGTTTCGTGCAGCGATTTTTAGAGTGATTTCGCATTTCGTATTATTTATTTGACGGGATTGGGCAACGCCGGGTGGATCAGCTAGTATTTAATAAAATTGTTGAAATTGATTAGAAATCTATCATTATCCTAACTAAGAACCATTTCTGATTTTAATGAAACAACCGACAACAATATTCCAAAATATACACTTAGTAAACTAACTGAAAATTGTTTTCTTGTTTTGAAATATTTTATATTTATTATTCTTTTATGTGAAAGTTATGTATTTAAATTAAAATATCTATCCAACAGAGTCAAATATGATTTGATTATAAAATTTAAAAACATGTTTCTGATAACAATCTTGATATTAATAATTTCCTAATAACAATCGATTTCTTTTATTTAAATCATTTCTGCAGAAACAGCATATTCCAAATTCCTTTGTTATAAGTTTTAGAATGTGTCACATTACAACATTACCCATTTCTAATTTGAATTTCCACTAAAAAAACACGAGCACAGTATTCTTTGTAAAAACATAATATTATTCTAAATGAATTTCATTAACATTATCAAATACGACTACGTTTAATCATTTACTTCTGTATGTTTTATTATTTATTTCGATTACAATTATTGCATCTTCATAAGAGTAGAATAATTATTTTGAAGGTAACATTATTAGGTAACAATAACTTTTTTAAATATATTTTCATATATTCCAATAAATTGTACTCTTTTAAAATTTCAGATAATGCGTGACATTCATATTTATTAAACTAGACGAAAAAAATTAGAATAAAAAAACTCACAATACTTTAACGAAGAAGCATTTCAGTTAATTGCAGAAAAAGACACGTCAGTAAACCATAATTCATTTTTAATATAATATTTCATTTATTGTTTGCATAATGCATTAATTATTATTTTTAATTGACACAATCATTCGTTTTACTTGAAATTAAATATCTATTTCTCAAGGTCAATTACGAAATGATTACATGTTTCCTAAATATTTTTATGCAAAAACTTTATATAGCTATTTCTTTTAATTAAATCATTTCTGTAAAAATATACTCCAATTTTTTTTCATATAATTCAGATTGAGTAACATAACTCATTTCGAATTTGGATTTACATTAAAAAATGTGACATAACTTTAGTTTGCAAAACATCTTTTATTATTAATAAGCATCATTAACGTTATAAAATATGACTTGGCTTACACAGTTTTCTGTATTTTTTATCATTATTCATTTAAAAATACTTTCTGCATCATTAGTTTAATAAAAGTTGTTTAAAATGTTTATTCATTATCAGATGACGAACTTTTTATTTGTCACTTATTTTTAATATTTTCTGAACTGTGTCAAAATTTATTATACTTGTATAATAGATTTGAGGCAATGTGTATTAATAAAAATACTAATTATAAATTCATGAATAAAAACAATCGTTGTTGTTGTAAGGTATTGACTACTCTCGTCACGTGAGTAGGCAATGTGTGAATGAGATCGTTTTGTCCATTAACCGACTATGTGCGTAGAAGTTATAAAGGCTCTCTATCTTTCTTTAACTTTCGATGGACAGCTGAATCCCTGAAATTGTGAGTCGCCGTGTAATTTCAATTATGCAAATTTTCTGGAGCTGGTCGATCGACACTGAAGTATATAAGCAGCGAATTTTGACTTGAGTTCAGAGCTCAGGGGAGCTAGAGTAGACTTGGCCTGGGAAGTTTAATATTGCGACTTAGATTGAGATTGAGATTTCGATTTAGCCTTGAGAACTCGCATCGAGTCTCAGGATTAAGAATTGGCCTTAGTATTTTTATACGGGAGTTTTATGCTATTGTAGATTGATTTTCAAGACTGTATCAGCGTTCAGTAAAAGCTGGAGGATAAGAGTATTGGATCGTGATTATATATTTAAAAGGTTAAGGTTCAATGATATTGTTTTAGTTTTGTTAAAAATACAAGTTGTTAGCAAAAACTCTTTAGTTAATTTAAACTTTTAGGAAAAATTTCGTGGAGCTCGCTCAAACCCCCTGCTAATTGTGTTAATAAACCAGTTTTTGGTTTTAAAACAGTTGTACTTATTTCCTCGTGCTCTACCACACCAGCGAACATTTTAATATGGCCGCTACAAATGGCGCCCAACTTCACGGGTTAGACGATGGCCCACATCCACGAGAGATAGTCCCCAGAGTATATTTTGCCGGAAACTCGGATGTTAAGCAATTCCTAACCGACCTAAATGATTATATGATATTTAACAATATACCGGAGAAAAATAAATATTTAGTCTTAAAGTGCTCCCTCAGAGATGAAGCCCTGCTTTGGCTCGAAAACATTGGAAGATTTTTAGTCACGGATGATTCGAAAAGATTCGAACAAACGTGTGTAGAGTTAACTAAAGCTTTTTCAAATAAAAGTAATACAACTGAACTCAGGCGGGAATTCTACTGCAAAAGACAATCTGTTCATGAAAAAGCATCAGCTTTCTTTTTGCGGAAATTAGAGGTTAAAAATAAATTGGCTCTGGTTTTAAACCATAAAAAACCATAGGTTTAGGAATAATGGTTATAATGGTCGTAATGTTCGTGGTTCAGTTAATTATGGGGAGAGGCAGAATTTGCAAAGAATTGCAATACGGAGCTTATGGATATTCTGCTTCCTCTTTTCTCTGTATCAATCCAGGACTATATTGAACTGCGTGCCCCAGCGAATACAGCTGAACTTTATCAACTCTTAATCAAATATGAAGCGCGACATGAGGCGCATCACCAAAGACTGAGAACCACGCAAGAATTCAATGAGGGGGATAGGTTTAGGAATAATGGTTATAATGGTCGTAATGTTCGTGGTCCAGTTAATTATGGGGAGAGGCAGAATTTGCAAAGAGGTAATGGTGGATCCAGAAATTATGGTCAGAATTATAATAACGAGTCAAGAAGAAATGAGGGGGTGAATGGTCGAAATAGAAATGGTTTGGATAGGAGGAGTGATGTTAATCAGAGGCAGACTAGTTCGTCCAGGGTTAGACAGTTGTTGGTTGAAGAAAAGGTCGTTCAGAGAAAAGAGAGACAGTCTTTTGGTGGTAAAAATCGTCTGCAGGGGTTAAACTGGTAGGTGGCTGTTGTGCGGAAGGTCAACAGTCACGGGTTAATTCTTAAAAGCCTTCTGTGATTGATTTAAACGCAATAGTAGTTAACCCAGTGGAATTACGTGAGTTGCTAATAGTTTTGAGTGGTATAGTGGTAAAAAGTGTTCTGGATACGGGTGCGGACAAGAGTTTTATATCATTTGAGGTGTATAAGAAATATTTTTCATATAAAAGGTTGCAACATGTTAATTTAGTGGTTCAGTCGGCGCAAGGAATACAATGTAGTATAAAAGGTTTGGTAGATTTGGAGGTAGAAATACAGTCGGTTAAAGCGCGGTGGCAATTTTAGGTATTAGATGGATTAAAGGAACATTGTATTATTGGAGTTGACTTTATGAAGGATGGAGGGATGAGCTTAGATTTCTTTACACGTACGTTAGAAGTAAATAATGATGAGAAAACTTGTTCAAACGAGTCCTCATCACTCTAAATTGATTTGTCGGAATCTGGGTTAACAAAGGGGGAGATAAGTAAATTCAATAAATTTTTAGAGGATTTTCGAGAAGTATTTTCAGATAAACCTGGACTAACACACGTTTCATGGTATGAAATTAATACCGGTTAACATGCACCAATGGCAAGCAAACCATATCGTTATGATAAAATTAAACAACAAATCATTAACTATCACATTGAGAAAATGCTCCGCGACGATATTATTATGCCTATCGAGTCTCCATATGCATCACCAGTAGTATTGTGTCGAAAAAACAATGGGAAAAACATTGAAGATCCTGAGGCGTGGCGATTCGCGATAGATTACCGGAAATTAAATTCGATCACCCAATATCCGCAACATCCAATTCCTGTTATAGATGACATTTTAGCTAATATTCAAAGTACCAAATTCATGTCGACACTTGATTTAACGTCCGCTTACTTCCAAATAGGCATGAAGCCGGAAGATATACCTAAAACAGCGTTCATAACAAATAATGGGTGTTTTGCATTTAAGCGAATGCGTTTTGGATTACAAACAGACAAACAAAAGACGGATGCGATTGCAACAATGGAACCTCCGAAGAATGCGAAACAAGTAGCAACATTTTGGGGTATGGTAGCGTGGTTCCAAAAGTTCATACCCCATTTTTCAGAGATTTGCGAACCTCTATATGCTTTAAAGCGCAAAAGGGTGAAATTTGTTTGGTCGAAAGCGGCGCAAAGCGCTTTTGAACTTTTAAAAAATGCTCTAATCTCTTCACCGGTTTTGGCTCATCCCGATTACTCTTCACAATTTGAATTATACTGTGACGCTAGCGCAGTCGGAATTGGTGCGATGTTAGCTCAGAAAGGTCGCCCCATAGCTTTTGCGTCCCGAATTTTAAATACAGCGGAGCGTAACTATTCAATTACTGAACGCGAATTTCTTGCTGTAATTTGGGCTTTGAACAAATTTAGATGTTTCTTCTGTGATATCCCCGTCAAAGTTGTCACGGATCACTCTGCTTTAACAAAGTTAACGCACGGTAAAGGTTTATCTTCGAGAATGGTGTGATGGTGCTAAAGTTAGCTGAGTTTAATATTGAAATTGATCATAGGGCAGGAAAGGAAAACGCAGTAGCAGATGCTTTATCGAGGAATCCCCAGGAGGGTGTTGAAAAAGCTGAGGAGGTTAAGGTTTGTGTTTTGTCGTCGTTGGTTTTGAAATCGAGAGAGCAACTTGTAGAGGAACAGAAAAAGGATGAGGAATTCGGTCAATTGTATAGAGATATTTAGTAGATGCTGACATGGTACAAAGCGCGGACGCGCATATGTTCCAAAATTGGTCCCGGAATTTCAAAATTATCGATGGTCTTCTGTTTTATTCAAAAACTGCAAATTCTCGTGGTGAATTAAAAGTTTAGATTCCAGTTTCTCTTCGTAAGGCCATCTTGCACGAATTCCATGACAATCCTTTAGCAGGTCACCTAGGTGTCAGGAAAACATACGCTAGATTATGTGACTCCTGCTACTTCCCTAAAATGCGGTAAGCAGTGCGCGCCTATGTCTCCAGCTGCGACACATGCCAAAAATATAATTACAAAAATATAAGACCAGCTGGCAAACACTAATTTCAATTAAAAAGTCCTTTCCCCTAGAATGTATCGGAGTTGATTTAATTGGTCCTTATCCCTTAACCGGAAATAGATATAGATTAGTATTAGTAATTGTAGATTATTTTAGTAAATGGGTTGAGTTTGTCCTCCTCAGAAAAGCTTCAGGAAAAATTGTAGCTAACGCTTTATTTAACTGTTTTATTTCGAAATATTGTGCACCATCCCAGGTAATTACTGATCACGGTCCCTGTTTTATATCCGAAATTTTTAAAGAATTGTGCACACAGCTGGAGATGATATCTCATTCTTTTACAGTTCCATACCGGCCACAGTCCAATATGTCTGAGAGGGTCAATAGAACCCTCATTCAAATGATTTCTTCCTTTATTGGCACTCATCATTCAAACTGGGACCAATTCTTGCAGCATTTTGCCTATGCTTTGCGTACGGCAGTTCACGAATCCACTGGAAAAACTCTTTCAGAGTTGTTTTTGGGTCGGAAAATCATTACTCGTTTTCAACAATTGATTAAAATTTCGGGAAATGAAAATGAATATATGATTCAGGATATATGATTAAGTTGGTTAAGGAAGAACAGGTAAAAATGGGAAAGGCTCAGAAATAGCAAGCTTTGTATTATAATATGCGTCGGAGGGAGTTGGAAATTAAAGTTGGTGATTTTGTGTTGTTAGAAAAACATTGGTTGAGTTCTAGTCGGCAAAAACGAGTCGCTAAGTTTGGACCGAAGTTTGAGGGACCGTACAAAGTATTGGAAGTCAGAGGTAATAATTTGGTTATTAATTTGGACGGTTGTCATACCACGGTAAACTTAGATCAGGTTAGAATTTATAAATTTAGAGACACGAGCTCAAATGGTTCTCATACGTCGGACGGTGAGTCCCTTATGCCTCCATCAAACGCCTCTAATTCTTCTGACATAATTCAATCTTCTTCTGCAAGGAACTCTTCTAATGAGAATAGTGACGATATATGCACGAAAATGAAACAGAAATTTCCTCAAGTCAACCGAGACAAGGTTAACCAAGTAGCTGAACAAACGCTGCCGAAAGTGATCCATAAATACGGAAAGAGACAGCTTCCTCATACAATTTCAACTGGTAGTTCTAATCCTCCAAACAAAAAAGTCATGCAGAATCCGCCTACGTCACATCGACCGCAACCGAGGCTAGCGAAAAAGACAGGCTACCGTGGTGCATTCCACTTATCTTTTTTTACAGACCGCTAGAGTGACGTGATGCTCTTTTCGTACACCTCCATTGGTGCATTCGAGCATCACGTGACTCCCGCGGTCTGTACAAAAAGATATGCGTAAAGCACCGCGGTAGCCTTTCTTTTTCGTTAGCCTCGGACCGCAACAAAAGAGACTGTTATCAAAGTCTTCGACATACAGTCCTGCTAAGAGAGAACGGCAAAGCAATCGATCAATAGATTTCTACCAATCCAATAACCAGGCACCTCAGACGTCATCACATCATCAGTGCCGAGGTAATGCAAAAAAAACGAAGCACGGACACTCTTTCCCCAACAACGAAACGATATCAAAGAATTTGTAAAAATCGAACGCTAATTTCAACGTCAGTGTCGGGAGCACCAAGAAAGAGAACGCCGAACTATCAACGAGATTTGCCTAGTAACTATCGAATAGACTCGCCGAGCACTCATCGAAGAGACAATCCAGTCAGCCCGTCTAGAAGTCATCGAATAGAACCGCCGAGCAATCATCGAAGCTACACTCCAGTAAGCCAGCCGAGACATCGTCGAGTGGAACCTACAAGAAGCCGTCGAATGGAAACTACACGAGCTCCTCCCAACGGACGTCGCCATGGATACAATACACGGCTGCAAGCGAGACAACCAACAGTGGCCTCTCCTTACCGGTCTGAATCAGAACGGAGTTTCATCCAAGGTTTTTGGGGACGCCGACAGAGTTCCTCTATGAGCGTACAAGCTTCCAGTTCATCTTCACTATAAAATCAGGTGACGACGTTCCATTTTTATTACTTTAATTATAAAGTACCTTTATTAATGTCAACAAGTTCATTGGACGGTGCAAAGCAGCTGAACTGTTTATAGTTACCTTTTGAACATTGTTTGGATTTTTGTATCTCCGCTTCACAAGTGGTGCTTTTCACTTTTGTTCAAAATTTTTGTCAAAATTTAAGTTATGATGTTAGAGAACATATTTTGAGATTCACTGCTTTCATGTTTCAGAGATTGTTCAATTGCTTGTATAATTGTTCTATAAGTGTTCTGTGAATATTCTATGTATAAATTATGTATGTATTATGTGTATGATTGTTCTATATGTTGAATTTGAAATATGAATTTAGTATTATGGGGTTTTTACACGCGCCGCGGATAGGCGTGCACGTGTTTTGCGGTCAAGAGTTGCCCTTGACACGCGTGTTCTATTTCACTTTACTAACATTGTTACCAAATCTAACTTTCTCCCTTCGGTCGTGTTCGTGGTCGTTATCGCTTTAGTGTTGCATGTTGGGTTTTCGCAAGTTATGTAGTTTTAAAAGTGTTGGTTATGCACTAGTTCTGAAGTTTTAAGTGTTGTTCGTTATACATTAGTTATGAAGTTACTTATTAGTTCTGTTGTTAATTATGAATATTGTTAGTGTATTTCATAGTTATGACGTAAAATTGTATGTATGTAGATAATGAAGTTTGTTCCATCTTTAAGCAGATAATCTATTTATAAAAGTTTTTTTTTATATTTTAGTTCTCAAGAAGAAGAATTGTGTCTTGAAGAAATTTGTAATGTATATTTATACCTTTATATTTTATAAAAGAAAATTGTTTCACTTTCACAGCTCTGATAGCTGTTATTTTGTGACCATTGTAATTGAACGAGTCATCTACATTGAATTTCGGGAATGTGAGTTTTTGGCAATTTGGGAATTTTTAGGAAAGCTACTTTATTTCTTTGACAGATAGTTTTGTAGTGACGTTCTACTTTGCAATTTGTTTCGGCACTTCATGGAATTTTGAAGGTAAAGTTGCGTATTTATTTATTTTTTTTTTTTTTTGGGCAAGCTGTGAATTTTGTGAGGAAAATTTTGTGAGATTCATTTGCATGATACTGCACATTTACAGGAGGTTATGATGAAAGTGTCGTCGATCTGACCAGTTTTTGCGTGATGGGTTAAAAGTACAAAATTTACATTTTGATTCAAAATTTAAATTTACCCGTCACATGTTGTGTTCATTTATTGACTCGAAATTTTTAAAAGAAAAAGACGATGGTCTGCATTCAACCACCGCTTTTTCTTTCACAATTTCCGGGAGGGGTTGTAAGGCATTGACTACTCTCGTCACGTGAGTAGGCAATGTGTGAATGAGATCGTTTTGTCCATTAACCGACTATGTGCGTAGAAGTTATAAAGGCTCTCTATCTTTCTTTAACTTTCGATGGACAGCTGAATCCCTGAAATTGTGAGTCGCCGTGTAATTTCAATTATGCAAATTTTTTGGAGCTGGTCGATCGACACTGAAGTATATAAGCAGCAAATTTTGACTTGAGTTCAGAGCTCAGGGGAGCTAGAGTAGACTTGGCCTGGGAAGTTTAATATTGCGACTTAGATTGAGATTGAGATTTCGATTTAGCCTTGAGAACTCGCATCGAGTCTCAGGATTAAGAATTGGCCTTAGTATTTTTATACGTGAGTTTTATGCTATTGTAGATTGATTTTCAAGACTGTATCAGCGTTCAGTAAAAGCTGGAGGATAAGAGTATTGGATCGTGATTATATATTTAAAAGGTTAAGGTTCAATGATATTGTTTCAGTTTTGTTAAAGCTTCAAGTTGTTAGCAAGAACTCTTTAGTTAATTTAAATTTTTAGGAAAATTTCGTGGAGCTCGCTCAAACCCCCTGCTAATTGTGTTATTAAACCAGTTTTTGGTTTTAAAACAGTTGTACTTCTTTCCTCGTGCTCTAGCACACCAGCGGACATTTTAATATGGCCGCTACATTGTAACGAATAAATGTTGTTCAGTTTATAGATGAAAAGATATACAAAAATAATTCTAAAAGTATCCTCAATATAATAAAACAACATTTAATTTACTGTTTTGAAATGTGTGGCATTAATTATTATTTTTATATTACAAACAATTATTTGAATTAAAATAGTCATTTAGCAAAGTAAAACCTGAACTGTTTACATGGTTTTATAAATATGTATTATGGATTTTTTCTCTATTTATTTTCTCCATTCAAATCATTTCTACTCATTTTTTAAGTTGTTTTTAACAATTTCCAACATAGTTGATATGTGTTTAAAAATTCGGTCGAGAGTTAATTTTCAAGAGTTAGAGCACAGGCAGACGAACAGACAAAATGAAGTCATAAACGCTTTTTAACTATGTTGGAAAGTATAAAAAAAAACAGATATCGCTACAGTTTTGCAAGTTATTCACATTACAGAATAATATATCTGTTTGACTAACACGGTCCGATGTCCCAGTTGTCATTAGGCTACAAGGTTAAATGTCGAGGCTTCACATTCTTTATAACATTAGTGGCCTTCTTGCAGGTGCGAAACACACATATTGACGGATCTCATCCTGACAATGATTCTGTTTTATTGGATAACATTTTTAACAATTTCCAACATAGTTGAAAAGTGCTCATAAATTCGGTTTGTCTCTCCGGCAGTCGCCTGCACACAGAAAAAGGAATTGATTAAAACTACAAAACATGTTTTGTTGAGTACATTTTGGTTGTTTTAGCAAAATTCAAGTAAAATTGAACCATTTTACTTGAATTAACAAAACATATTTTGCAGACGATACAAATTTTTTTTTTTGGAATTGCAAAAAAAAAAATTTTCTTCGTTGATTCAAACAAAATTTTCATTGACCTATATTTAAACAAAAAGTTTTGTTGAGTCAACGAAATTTTTGTTGATTCAACAAAACTTTTTTCTGGGTGTGTCCGGTTCTAATCGCGATGTACGTTATACACGGCCGGTGTATGACGTTTAAAACGTCATATGGAGTGCAAAATTTTTACACCGTGATTGGTGCAAAGCAGCACTCCCACTGTTTTGCACCAATCACTGTGTAAAAATGACCCACTCCATGTGACGTTTTAAACGTCATGCACCGGCCGTGTATAACGTACGTCACGTTCTAACTCGGAGAAATGACATGTAATTTGTGGTTACAAGGTTCAAAATAGAATGTTCTCTATTGAAAAAGAAGTGTGCAGCATTTGTAGTTTGTTTACAAGGACGGAAATAGCTATACTGTTACTTTATGAGATGTGGGGAAAAGTTGTTTTCGGTGCACTTTATTTAAATTTCTAACATATCTCATTTCATTGAATGGAAAAATAAAATTCTTAACCATTATTTGCATGAGTTTTTCTTTTACAATTGTTTTTTATACATATATTAAATATTAGACACCAGGAATTTTAAGATAGATTTTTAACTTTGTTCAGCAACATAGTTCACGGGAAATTTACTACATTAATATTTCTACATAAATATAGTGGTGGCGAAGAAGTTGATTTATTTATTCAAAGTTAAATAAACAGTGATGGAAATTTCCATCACAACGCAAAAGAAGGGTTAATAATATTCTGTTAGTGTTTGAAAGTGTTTGATAATCTATGCCTCATGTTGATATTTTGGTCTTGTTTTTGTATGATTCAGAATGAGTAATATAACTAATTTGAATTTTCGTAAAAATAATGTGATATATACTTTTAGTTTGTAAAAACATTTTATTCTTAATATGCATTCTAATTAATGTGCCATTAGTAACAGTAAAAAGAAAAATTCAATTGCTTATCTACTAATGGATAACTGTTTTTTTTTACTTTTCATAGGAATTTCATGTATTATGAATGGGACTGAACTTTTTTATATTTTCTGAATATTATATGGACATTTATTATCAGGCAACTTAATTGTAAAATGTAGTCAATCACATAGTTTTCAGTACTATTATTAGTCAACGTTTGCTTAAATGGTTAATTTTCATGTTACATCAACGTACAGGGCCGTAATTCCCGTTTTTTACAGCTTTCTGTTTTTCCCCCTCTCAATTTTACCTTCTCTTTGAGTACGAGCTCCCCGGAGGAGGAGCACCCTCGACTCATGAGAAGAGGTGGTGCTGCTCCATTGCTCCCACCTTCCCCTGGTGCCGGATACGCACCTTTCCTTTACCTCAAATGCATAAAATATAGTTAATCATATTATATTTAGTATCATTAATGCTTAAAGTTTGCGTAAAATGGTTAGTTCCCATGTTGCATCGACGTACAGTTCCGTAATTCTCGTTTTTTTACAGTTTTTTTGTTTCTAACACCCATTTTTGGGGCACTCTCACGGCGAAACCATTGGTCAGAGAAAAAAACTTTCAATTCATGAAATTTAGGAAATTTTATTTTCTTTAATTCATAGACTGTCGACATTCACGTAAAATGCATAGTTGTGTAGTTATTTTTAAAAAAAGGGAGAAAAGTCCGTTTTTTACAGGTTTTTTGTAAAAAAAAAAAACGTATTTCCCTGGAAAAATTTTTGTTGAAAAACCTCAGATTCATGTTCAGCGACCCAAAAAACATAAAGGAACCAAATATCAAAACTACACCAAAACTTTCCTTTATTTTCCCTTTTTTAGCCCCTAATGCCTGGATTATAAACTGACTTGTGTGCTTGTTAAATTTGATGAAAATAATTTTAAAAACACTATTATTATTTAAGAGAACAAGAACTTCATCTTAAGTTGGAAAAAGGTGTCGTAAGAATGCATTTATAATATATATTTTTTTAACAAAATTCTTTAATTCTTTTTTTAATAACAATTATGCGTTAAAGAAATAATACAATAGTTGCTTAAATACGGTAATTGCCAACTTTCCGTGTTCTTAGGGTTTCGTTCATCTCACGAAGCTCTATTGCCCCCGCTCCGTTGTCTGTCCGTCACGGAGCCATTCTCAAAAAGTATGTAACTTACAGAGTTGAAACTTAGTGTATAAATCTGAATAGCAGCTGTGAAGAGCTCAAAATATTAAAATTTGAAAAATTCGTATTATTTTAATAAATATATAAATCCAAAATTCTAACAGCCTTTTCCTATTAAATTGAAACCTTTTTTCGTTATAGCAGATGCCAAAGATTTAAAATCCACAATGAAATTCTTTCTACAATAATTAATTTTCTATCAGACGATTTCCACGTGAAAAAGGAAAATGAAATAAAAAGTTTCACCAATTGAAAAAAAAAGATAAATATGAAATAAAATTGATTGACGTCATAGTCGTAATAAAACGGAAAATGTCTAAGATTTCTCAATAATACAAGGAGTATGAGTATGTGTAAGTGGACAATGCAGATTAATATCACGTCATTAGAGAATTAAAAAGAAAATCTGACGTCATATAGGAAGTTTAACTAATTTTTCAAATGTTTGAGAGTAATACAAAGCGAGTATCAATATAAATTATAGAGAATAGTAAATATATGAGTTTGAGAAACATATTGAATCGTGATAAAAATCCGATTATGGAAATATTCGCATATTTTAACATTTTGAAGGTGTACAATTTGTTTAATTTTGAAATTATTTTTTTAAATATTACATTTAGTCCGTATGACGGATATTATTATGGCAGAATATAATAGCGGGCTTGGACCGCTATCCGGATGGTTTAGATATTCGAAAAAAGGAAAAAATAGACCGGTAAATTTTTACTTTATAAAAAACATGACTTTTTTTGTTGTTGCTGCTAAATGAAATTTGTTTGAATTTATTAAAGAAAGGATAAAGTGTTTTGAAAGGAATATTAAACGAAACCCTTTGAGCGATCTTCGATCACACTTACCCACTTGTTTTTGTTTTGTTTTTTATGCCAAACATAAATATTTTGAATCAGTCACTTAGTTGATAAAATGTTTTGGTATTCATTTATTATTTCATTTGTGGTGTTCATTATGGTATAGATTTTCATTTTTTCCGGTAAAATATCTGGTTCCATATCTGTTTATATGACTTTAAATACCTGACAGGTTGAAAGCTACAATTCCTACATATTATTAAGTATTATTCCCTTTTTACATAGTTACACGCGTATTCTTTATAATTTACATATGCAAAAAAAAAGTTTAAATTTTATTATGAAGAATACTTGTATTATCATAGATTTCACTTTTTCTAATTTTCACTTTTTAATGTATCAAAAAGTATCATTTTAAGAAACGCCGAAACTCTAGAACAAAACACAACAACGAAATATAATTATGGAAACATTTGCATGTAACTGTATACCATGGAAATACAATATTTTCATATATTTTGTAAACTGATACTGAAATGAAAGGACAATCTTAAATTAATTAAAAAGACATCAATTATTATTATTTCAAACGAAAGATGTATCCTGAAGCATATACATTACCTATATTTAATGCGTTATTTTTGTTGGTTACCGTTGAATATGTATGTTGAATGTCTCATGTTGGGGAGAAATACTTAAAACATTTCCATAATAACAGATAAAATCGAAAAAAAAGAGACTACAGGTCTACTCATTAAAGGCCTTAAAATAATGAATGAGAAAAAAAAATTAAAAAATGAATGAAAGAAAAAATTTAATCACCCTAAAAATATTCCTATACTTCATCATTTTTTAAACAAATTCCCGAGTGCTTTGTTTATGCTTTTAACTTATTAAAAAATTGGATGTATTGTAAAACTATAAGTAACAGAATTTTTCTTTTTATAAATTAAAATAAATGCAAATTAACTTTAATGAACATTAAAAAAACAATACAATTCCTTAAATGTTAGGGAGTTTGAAACATTGTAACTATCTACTCGGATGTTGAAAATAAATTGTATTTTTTTTTTTACTGGTAAAGTTATCGGAAATGAAATGAGAGTGCTTTTTTATATTTAAAATAGATTTGAAATCACACTGCTGAATAAAATATTAACATGATATATATTTTTTATGTTTAATGAAAAATGTTTTAACAATATTCAAAATGCCTATTTCCTTTTTTTTGCTTTTGAAAAAGTTTTAGAATTCAACAACATACGTTCTTTTAATAAGACAGTCCATGAAATTTTTAAAATAAAATTCTCGATATGCGTCAGTGCATTTTCTATTTTACATGATGAAAAAAAAAGAAATACAGATGTGAAAGTACAGTACAAGAAGAATACATTCTACATTCAAATAGAATATCTTGTTAAAGTTAATTTAATGTTTTCCAAACAAGTTATGATGCATCAGGAGATTTGAAGTATAAAAACAACAATCATTGCTCGATGCCATCTTAGGTAAAATATTGTGTCTTGAATATAAATGAAATCCAATAAATATTGAGAAAAACTTTTTTTGTTTACATAGATAACGCGCTATACTGCCATTAGATTGGATTTACTTAATATCATGCAGGAATAAGAGTAAGAATTTTCTAGATAAGGGAATAGACATATTTTAAGCATTTAAAATTATGAAAAAAATAATAAAAGTATCAACATGATCAACAAAAGTATCAACATCAAAGTATGTTTGGTTTAGAAAGACGATTTTTATATAATAATTAACTATATATATGTATGTTTGTGTGTGTGTGTCTATCTATCTATCTGTCTATCTATATCTATCTTTATATATCTACAGCTGCTAGTCAAAAAATTAGAATAATTCATTTCATTTGTATTGGGAATTAATTGCATTTAACTTTATTTCAGTGTAGTACATTTGAAAAAGAACAGCGATTGATGTTTTAATAATTTTGCATCTTATTAAAGAAAATTAAATCCGTAAAAGATTAAATTTTGAGTGAATATTGTATTTTTGTAAAATTATTTTTATTATTCAAAATATTAGAATAAAATTGGTAGTTCAAAAAATTAGAATACTTAGGAATTTGACGGATTAGTTCAGAAGGTTGCATAAATTAAGAATAAAATTAGTTTCTGCGGGACTTCTTCGTAAGTTATAAAAACTCTTTGCATCATCATTGTTTTCTTTTTGTGTGAAACATGGATTATTCGTCCGGTATAACGGAGTTTACAAAACATCATATTATTGATTTACATAAAGAAGGTCGTAATCAGCAATATAACGCCAGCTAATTAAAATTTTCTCAACCAAGTGTTAGTACAGCAATAAAGCAGTATTTTAACGACGGACGTTTAGAATCAAGTATCTGAATAGCGGCCGAAAGCCAAAAACTACTCAAAGAGATGATAGAAACTTCTATCACAAGCAACGGCAGATTTGGCAGTTATATTTTCATTTGGCCTGTCAGGGAGGTTGAGAGAGTTTGGTAGTTTGATATTTTGACATTTGACTTCATGAACAGTGTAATCGTCATCATCTTCAGAGATATCTTTCAATTCTGAATCAGATCCTATGACGGCGTTTGTTTCTAAAGCTGTAATATTTTTACAAGCATTATCATTCAATTACTTTGCTTTATATTCTTGATTTTCCCTTCTACGTAGACTTTCTCTTACACGCTTCAATTTTGAGTTGCAGAAATGTCAGCTGATACTATTGGCATTTTCCTCCCAAGCCGTTGGTCTGCTGAAAAGTTTCGTTCCATTCTTGGAACTTTCACGGAACACTTGCATTGTTCATAATTTAAATATCTGCATACAGAAATAACAAAGTACTGTTTGCTCGTTCAAAGAATTCTTTCCTAATTTTGTCAGATTTGGATATTTGGGTATTCTTTTTATATTTTTGTATTTTACATTCGAATTTCTAAAAAGGCTAATAAATACTTGTTGACTAACCACAGGCAAGGAGGCTTTCTTCTAAATTCTTTCAATGTCACAAGAAACAATTTCGCTGATATGTTTTACTGAAGGATTTTTATTGTTCCCCTGCTTTCACAACATATAATTTTTATCCATAGGAAATGCTTTATTACATCAGCATACGGGAGTAACACTGTCACTTTTAGTTGTACTGGAGTTCCAAGAAACACTACAAAATGTTTTACTTATAGTTGAGGTCATATTTGAATTAAACGTCCATCTTGTCCAAGAAAATTAACAAATTAGTGTCTACAAATTTGTGGCTGAAACAAAGACAAGCATCAAGCAAAGACAATAGTCGCAAAAACGAATCGTTTCACACAATAACAGTCACGTGTATGCTTAGGTCATGATGAAATAGTTATCAGATTATAATACGTGCCACCACCTATTAGATTTTGCAGTATAAATTTGCTATTTATGAACGAAATGACCTTTCTGGCACTGGCGTCTGACAATAACATTATAATAAAGCAATTTATTAATGAAAACATAATTAAGTAATGTTAATTTACAAATTAACTACTTATTCAATTAATAATAATTATTTTTTTGACAAAAAAGCATGAAAAACTTTTATAAAAAGACAAGACAAATATTCACTTGAAGTGGGGAACCTCAAGGTGGCAACATTTTGAGCTGAAATTTGGAGACAATTTGTTCCAGCCAGTTTCACACAATATAATGGCTCAAGAAAGTGGAATGTCTAGAAAAATATTTCGCTCACCCCAATGCACAGATTTTAAACAAAATTGGCTATGAACACCAATTGCTGAAAATCCGTTATGAGCTTTTTAAAGGGTTTCTTTATTTATTTCATCGTATGACAAATTGAAACTTCTTAGCAATATTCTAATGTTGGAAAGTGTTTACTAATATAGGCATGTTGCATTATTTTTCGAGATTTTTGATTTATTTTATTCTTGGTTTTTTTTGATCGACTGTAAATTTTTATTAGGATAACACTAAAAGTTTTTGGACTTAACAGATGATTTCGCCGAAAAAGATTGTTGTTCGGATATTTGAATTTAAACTTGTTTATATCCTCAGACGATAATGTAAGTCAACAATTATAATTTAGCTATCGTAGAATATATTTTGAAAGAAGATAAAAATGAGTTGGGGAGAGAGCATTATCGAGTTATGATTTTCTATGATTTTAAAGTGGAGCTAAATAAAGAAGAATGTTCTCAACGATTACAATCAGCATATGAAATTAAATTGAAGCTGAAATTCGTTCCACTGTATTAAGTCGGCTGACAGAATTTAGAAGAAGTCACAATTTTCTTCTTTATGAAGAACACACAGGAAGTCCTATGTCAGCTCTAGTGCCAGAAAATGTGTCGGCCGTACAGAAAATGTTAATTGATGATAATCACTGTATCAACCAAATGATACAGAAGTATCTTAACATTAGATTCACTACTATACATAAAATTATTCATGACGCACTTCATATAAAAAAACAGATTGTCGTTGTGTCCTCCATTGTTTTACAGAACACCAAAAAGAGGAACTTGTCAGAATCAGTAAAGAAACCCTAAAATTAGTTAAGGATAGTGGGTGCCGTATTATATCTAAATTATAACTAGAGCAGAGATGTACATACGTTTTTTTGACGTTCCAATACGTCAAGAAAGTAACATATGGAACTTGGAAGGTGATCCCAAATCAACAATTATGAATAAATAATTAGTAATGAAAACCGCAATGTACGAGTATGTTGTGTTTTACAGAAGTACAGAACTGATCAAGCTATAAAGCTGGAAGGACAGACGACATTTACAGCTAACTGGTACACTACGGAGTGTCTTCCAAAAATACTTCAAGAACTGAATGTCAGGGGATTCATGCTTCATCCAGACAAAGCATCTTCTCATTTAGCATGGTTTACAGTCAAATTTCTGGAAAAAAAATACAGCAAAGTGATAGAAAATCTACTCTATTCACTTGAGTTTACTATGTGTGACATTTGGCTATTTTGTATCGACAAAAATTTCGCGGGAATTGTTTTCATTCCGAAGATGAGATTGATGAGGCTAAAAAAGCATATTTTAATCTATTCCTCGAAATGGATGGCTGGAGGCATTTAATCTTTCGACAATTTACCTAAAAAAGTGTTTTGATATAAAAAGGGACTATTTTTTAACACATCTAAGAGTTGGTAAGTTTATCTTATACAATTTAGCCGAATCTCAAAATTTTCATTGCGACCGTCGTATTTATGAGAGTCGCATATTTATAAAAATATTTCTTGTTCCAAAGATGATTCCACATGTAAATTATTTTATATAAAATATGCGGCCCATAAACATGTATTATTTTAATTTCTTAGTATACTTTGTAGACCATAAATTGTTCAATAAACTGCTAAAAAGTTTTCACAATTCTCATTAATAACTTACTAAAGTTTAAAGTGGTAATAAAGACTTACTTTAAAAATAAAAACACATACTATAAGCAAATCAATGAATAGAAACTTCGAAAAATCAAACAAATTCGTTAAATGATAGAAAATATATCATAAAACAAAATAACCATTCAATAAAACACTCGATAAATAAAACTGCTGCTACGATCTGTCTCACACAGCTTTTGAAAGTATATAAATAATGAACAACTGTACACCGCTGTTTCTTCATATATTCCCCCAAGAATAAAAATAAATGGTGTATTGATTACAGATAACTCTTTCTACAATTTCATTTTATAATGAACACGCAAGAGACTTGTGTCATTGAATTATTGAGTGTGTTATTACATATTTTACATTCTACACTTCAATTCTGTACCTTAAAAGGATTCGATTTTTTAGTGTTGTATAAATATATTATGGTTCCAGTTTCATAAATTTAAATAAACTCCAAAGAAATAGAAAGAAAGTATCTAATAATTATTATTCAAAATTCGAAAACTCATTGAAAAATAGATGTATTCTCTGAAATAATTGATATTTTAATGATAAAATAATAATGAATTGTTATATGTATGTCTAAAGTTTGAGCCTCAAAATATTAATGAAATTATACAGAATTTTAAATAATCATAGAAAAATTATTAAATAACGTATTAAATGATTAACATTTAATACTTTTTGAAATTTTAAAAGGTATGTAAAAAAAAAAAAAAAAAAAAAAAAAAAAAAAAAAAAAAAAAAAAAAACAGTTAAAGACATGTTAACAAATACGAAATTGCGTAATAATGAATTCTCTTTAAATATAAACCATGCATTTTTTGTCTTTTTCTGCAACAAATTGCGTAGGAAATTTTGAATATTTTTGTCACACACTCAACATATGTTTTTGCGCAGTTATAGTATGAGAACGGTTATAAAATTTTGACTTTATATGTTTAAGTGGCATGATTCTAAATATCGAAATAATTTTAACTCCTCTTTGCTTAAAAGTACATGGAAGACTGCACATGACATGTACTAATGTGACATCTTATGTACGATATATGTATTTTGTTTTCTACACGTCAATTTTTAGAGCACTTGGAAATATAAAAACGAATCACATTAAATGCAATATTTAAAAAAAAAAAAAAAAAAAAAAAACATTAAACTAATGCGACGACTCTTGACACATATATTAACAATATTCAATATTAGACTATAACTGACATAAAATTTCAATGGATTATATTTCAACTAAATTTCATTTTTAAATAATTTTTAATGAAGACCTAAACTTTTTTACCTCATAATAGTTTATTTCTAAAGTAATTGGATAATATTAGCATACTTTACTAGGTTAATATGTGAGGTAACTAAAATTTAATGGTAGTATAATTTTACCATTTTGTAATGAATTAGTTAAGCTGAACATTACATAAGTAAATAATTATAACACTCGTGTATAAAATTAGTAATGTAAATTTTTTAAAACGTTTATTGCATTCCAAGAAAAACTCTACAAGAAATGACACACATATTAAAAATATCCTAAAATACAAGAATAATAACAATATGTTTATAATTTCATACCCTGGTTAAAACTAAATATTAAATCTCAGATGAAAAGATTTCGATAAAAATATAATACGAATTCAAATTCTAATTTAGTGAAACAGTGTCTACGCTGAGAGTCGAACCCCAGATCTTTGGCTTAAATTACTAACCCTCTGCCCATTCAGCTATCTGGATCAGAAACCGGCCAACATAATTCACTCTGAAAACAATACTGTCAATAGCATCTTTTCCGCCATGTAGACAGCTCAGCAGAATTTAGCACAGGTAATGGAACTCCATTAAACAATGGATACGTAGATAAACTTTATTATTTTGAGCTTAATGATACCGATTGTTAAATATAACATACGATTTTGGTATTTCGTTTTCAAGGCTGTATTTTGTTTTCGTAGTATAGCTTTATAAACTGTAAATTGTATCTCTCTCCACTTACAATAATAGCTGTAATGAATTTCCCAGAACCAAAATGTCCCAAAGATATACAAAATTAGTTAGGATTAACAGAGTATTTACGGAAATTCATAAAAATAACTCTGTGATAGCTAAACCTTTTAGTGCTATGTTGAGAAATGATTCTAAATTTCGGTTTGATGTGGAAGAATGGAAAGCTTTTAGTGAACTCAATGGAATTTGTTATCAGAACACGTACTTACATTATACAATCAAAAAACCAGCGGCATGCATTGCGATGCCAGAATTAATGGCTAAAGAGCTGTATTAATGCAACAGTCTTTGTTAGATAATCAATTTCATAACGTTTAATTAGCTAGTAGAAAAAAAAACAGAGGCCAAACGACATTATACTAGTAATTCTGACTTACAGTTTTTTGTGTAGTAGAGCCTTCATAAAATGTATAGTATATGTGTTAGGCATTACATATAAAATTTCAACTGTTTGCACCTATAGATAAAAAGATGTGAGTGCAAAAATAGCGAGATCGGCTTTGATGATACATGACTTTGATTATACTATTTAAAACAGACACGAAACTATTACGGTACATGTTTCACTGTCTAAGAGGGACTGATCAGACGAGGATGCCATGTGTGTAGAGCATAGATGTCCCTCCGGTAACTTTATTAAAGTTTTTAAAAAATACAAATTCACCTGAAACTGAACCCGCCGGCAGGCGGTTCAGTTTCAATAAGTCAATAAGTCAGTAAGTTTTCAATAAGTTTTCAAACCATATGTTCCAGGGTTTAAAAGCACAATGGACTTCGGCCAGAAAAATAAGTTAGCGACGTATACAGACTAGGCCAAGTTTCCGGCCCTGACAGGTCAGTGACATCCACGCGACAAGGTGCAGGGAATAAGCAGAAAATGAAACAGATTCATATAACAAAGCGCATCCGTTGGAGCACATAGTCCCCATGCGACAGGCAGCGGACGAGAAAAGTTGTGGTTTTTTAGCTATTCAATGAATAAACAACAGTTCTTCATAGGCTTGTTCAAAAAACAGTCCAAAAACAGTACAACTGGTACAGAAAAAGAAATACGCCGGATCAGTGCTCCCACGAGAGCTACTTGAGAAGCGGTTTACTGGAGGCTGAAGACATTCCACTGGATCTCAGGAGGTAAAAATTGAAAGATCCATTAAAAGGTAATAGATTTCCGAAGTTGACTGAGGAGTTTGGGACGGGAAAGAATATTCTATATCCAAGAAGGATGGGCTAAAGGTTTTTTAAAGATGCCAAGCAGCAGTTAGTGTACAATTGAAGTAATAGAAATCTGGTGATCCCAAGGCGCCACACTCACAATTTTGGGTTAAGGAACGATAAAAGTAGTTTAGATATGTCCTAAAAGGACCGTGACCTGAAAGGAATGCTGTTATGTGTGGTGAAAAATTTAGGCGTGTTCTAGACACTTTAGGTATAATATTGTGGATGTATCGGCCCTTGATAAATGAATCCCAGCAAATTTGCCACTCAGGAAGAATCCTAGATTTAAGCACGCGCTGTACATGTGAGGGGGGGGAACTAGAAGAGAGATATCAACAGCGGAGCGGGTGTTTACCTCTTTAGCAAGGGAATCAGGAAGTTCGTTTCCTTCAATGTCAATGTGATCTGTGACGTGACCTAGTGATACTTTTTTCAAGAGGGGGAGAACGGGAAGGGTTGATTAGGAGGACTAGTGGATTCTTAGTCCTGTGAGAGAAGATAACCAGCAGGCTCGACAAATTATCGCTGAAAAGCCGAAAATGGGGAGGACAGGCGATGCCGGCTAACCATTCAAAAGCCTTTAGAATTGCGAATGACACTGCCTGAAAGACCGTATTGTCATAAGTAATTCTACAGGCCCCTCCATGCGTCTTGATCTTACCTTCCACAGTGCAGAAGACTACAGCCACACCGGTTTCTATTCGGGACCCATCGGTGCAAATTGACGGATGTCGGGAGGGAGTGTAACTGTGCTTGGCGGAATTAAAATGAAGATGCGATGTTTCATCCACCGGATGCAGAAGCCAGCTGTGAGATTTTCTTTGTATGTATGTATGTGGGAAATGTTGTGTGCTTGTGGGTATGTGTTTTATATGGAGAATCCTATTTTTTATATTCATAATCAAGCATTATTGTTATAGGAGAGATACCCGTTGTTATTGCGAGTGCATCCGTTTAAATGGTTTTGTAGCCTCGAGTTATTTGGCGCAAGAAAATCCGTTGGATCGAGGTCAACTTTTGTTTTATGAATTTGGAGAGTTTTTTTCCCCAAATGCCTACACAGTAGAACATAATCCTTTCTACTATTATGTGATACCATATTTTTTGTAATTTAGGTTTTAGATTCCATGATTTTGAGTTTAATTTACAGGAATGTGATGTAATTTGATTAATTTAGTTTCTACAAGTTTATGTGTTCAGTCCAGCTCCAGTATTAATCAATTATTATTCCTAAAAGTTTTAAGTGTGGCAGATGCTGGAAGCTCAACTCATTGACTCTCATCACGCTTAAGCTTGCTTGGTTTGGCAAAAGTTAGAGATTGGGTTTTGCTAGTAGAGAGCTGGAGGTTTAGGTGAGTCAACTGTTGACAGAATGCGGGGAAAGCTCGTGCTGCTGCCAGTTCGATGTCCGTGTATAACGCGCACGTAGGGTTTTAGTCCTAAATGTTTGAAAAGAAAAGTGCGCTTTATACACGAGTAAATATGGTACTCTCTTATTAAATTTTTAACTGAGATACTTATCTCTTTCCATATTTAAAACGGCTCAGTGGAAAAGTAACTTACTGGGATTAGGAATCAGGAATCGGTACCATCTTCTTCAGATCAGCGCATTGAAAACAAAATTGCCAAATTAAAAGTAAGCGATGTTTTACTGTATCATCTGAGTTAGTTTCTGAATCAGAAATTATAGAAAAAGAAAAAAATTCGGATTACTTTAAAAACATCGACGAGATCTGCAGAAGAATGGAAATATTATATTTTATAATAATGCAAACGCTTCAGATTGATTTACAGAAGGACATTTACTTCTACAAGAGCAGATATAAACTTCCAATTTAAGCTTCCATGATATTTGCAATCATTTAAGATTTTCCTTTCTTTCAAATATCCCCAAACTTGAAGCTACGCAAATACAGTAGAGAAACTTTTAGCCATTTACCATCAACATAGAGCTTAGATTTGCTGAAGATTGCATCCATTTTGAAAGCAATTTCTTACATATGGAAGGAGGAAAGTGATTACAAGTTTTCTTGTCGTTCATTTTTCTACAGGGTGTTGGCTTCAAAACAAATTACGATGTTTATCCAACTGTGTGATCTCCAATCCTTTAAGTTTTTCCTTTCTTTCAATTATCCGCAACTAGAAGCCACTCAAATGCTGAAGACAAACTTCTAGCCACTTACGAGCCCAACATAGAGCGCAGTTTCGCTGAAGATTCCATCCATTTTAAAAGCGATTTCTTACATCCGGAAGGTGAAAAGGTTGACAAGTTTATTGTCGTCCATTTTTCTACAGGGTGTTGGCTTCAAAATAAATTAGTGATGTTTATCCAACTATGTGCACTACCCTCAAGATTCACAAATGTACTTAAGCAACAAACTGTTCTGCTTAAAAGCCCTTTTCTGTTTTAAAATGGATTAAAACTATTTGTGGGTAGCACAGAATCTTATGGAACTATGGATCGTCACAGTCAGTCTCAATTCGAGGAAGTTATAAACGAATTCGCAACTTCATAAAGGAGAATAAAGTCATTTTTTATACTCCGAATATATTGTAAAATGATTACAAATTAAAAAATATTATTCGTTTGAAAACGTGTTTGGATTCACTAAATAAGATGTTTCTGTGATATAAAATTTTTAAATATGGGCAATTAAGCTGTAGTGACATTTTTTTGTGTATTTCTAATTTACATTTTATATGATTAAATTGAAATATGTGTGTATTCTGCTGGTAAAATTAAAACTTTATCGATTTTTTCTGTGATTTTATCTATATGGTTTTTTTTGACAAAAGTGGAGCTTTGTGAGAAATGTATGTAAAGGGCTAATTAACTGTAGTGAATATTTTCTGTGTATTTATCATTTAATTTTCTATTCGGAATAATTAGTAACATTTTAACTTTTATATTTGTGTTGTTTTATGTAGTCAGTTTTATAGAGTTTTATAGAGTTTAAAATTGAAGTAAATAATTTCATAAATTATTGTAGTTCAACTTAAGGAAGAGAAGAGAAGGGGAAGGCTTAAAATAAATGACTGTACAGAACCGTCATACATCCGAAGCAAGAGCCTGATTAAGGCTATGTACGACTTATGATTTCCCAGGGCGTTCTAGCTATCCAACAGATTTTCTCATTTAGGTTGAAGAATCATCCTAGAAAACACAATGATTCCACTGTCAGATGAATGTCCCTCAAACGTTGCTGTAAATAATTTTTTGATCCTTTAACAAATCTGACGAAAAGTGGGTTCGAAAAAAACATGGTTGATGCCCAGCTATGCTACTCACAGTAACCAGATTTAAACGAAAGTGAGGGTTTGTGGCATGAACTAAAACATACAATAAAAAATCATCGCATATCCAATTTCAAACAACTTAAAAATAAAACTGTTCAAAATGCATGTTTTTCTATAACTTTCAAAGTATGTGAAAATTTGAACGCCATTCTAAGCTCAATAAGGCTGTGCTTTAATAAATAGCAAAATATTAAAAGAGTACAAACGGAATTTAATATGAAAAAAAAAAGAATTGTTCAGTGAAAATGGATGACCGAGGCTGCTGTTGACTAATGCCGGTAATTCATTAATGATCTGTATTTTCACTTTTGTTTTTTTTTGCAATTTATTTTTCGTTTGTTGTAATGCAGTGTTACTCTATGTATCTTTAAACATATTAGTAAAGTAGTTTATTATTACTATTATTATTTGTACGAAATAAAGTTTTATTTCGCTATAAACAATCGTTTCTATTTTTGGGATAAATCAGGAAAAAATATTATGCCACGAAAACATCCTAAAAATCAGTGATAACAAAGAACGTAAACCATATATCATTAAAATCCTAATGATACTCATTAATCATGAATGAAATAAAATTTTAAATGTCATTATTGAAAATTTTTAAATAAATAAAAGGTATTATTTATTTATTTATTTATTTCCCAAATATATGTTTTCAAAATCCAAACTGAAACCATTATTAATATAATGAATATTTTCAGATAAAGAACGTCTTTTTTCATCTGTATGATCATTAATAATTCTGCCGTTTAGAAATTCTTAAACGTTTCGGTAGCTGAGTAATTGTAAATGTAAGATGAATAGGCACTTCTAAAGCAAAAAATAGATTACTTTTTCGGAAATTTATATAAAGCATTTGAAAAGTTTCTATGTAATGGGTTTTAATGTTTTGAGGTACTTAACGTTTACGTTAGTTCTATACAACCAATTTAGATTACTAGAATCATCCAAACGTTATCTTAGTTTCGTGCAGGATTTTCGAAAGCAACGTAGAAAAGCCTTTTGTTAAAAGCAATTAATGAAAATGAAGAAAGTGTACTTATATTCCTTTACTCAAATAGTGCCAAGAAAACTTTGTGATAAAACTTCTTTGAAAGAATTTATGTTAAACGTTCAGTGAATGTGAGGGGATATCGTTAAATAGCGTGTATTATCTTTTGGTGTTAGATATAGGTATATGGAGATTAGTAATTTTAATTTTCAGTGCTGCATAATTACGTTGATTTTTAATTCTAAAAACTTTAAAAAGCGTCAGAAACAGCCTAAAAGAGCTATTATTTTGAAGGTATTATGATAACATTTTACAGTTTTTATTTATTTGAGACCTATTTGTAAATAGCCATTTAATTTACTTTGTTTTCATAAGCAATTAAAATGCAGGAGTATTTTCCATGGAAGTAAAATAATCTGGATCGCTACAAAATTAAGAATAAAGAAAATACAGTTTTCTGAACAATTAATTAACTGCTACATTGTGAGTTAGATGAATATGTCTATAGTCTGACAAGTGTAAAAGTACGCCTACCTAAGATGTTTAGTACAGAACAAAATAACGCAGAGATAAGAAATTAGATTGGTTTGATCAAATATGAACTCAAAGTAATAAATGTTCATAAGTGTATAATAGTATTGGCCAAAACAAATCTACACATAGATTCACATTATTTTGAGTAAATATGTTAAACAACTTCAAACAGTTATCGAAACTGTTATCACTTTTCTTTTAGAAATTTTCGATACTTATCTTATTAATTATTATGCATAAATTTTGAGGATTTATGTAGCTTTTTTAAAATGTAAAATCACTCAAGAATATATAAATCGTAGGACAGAAAAAAATGCTAAAATCAATATCCTATATAATTTCCAATATCTAAACACCATTGACTATAAATGTATCTAAATAAAGCGCAGTAACAGCTTGATATAGACGGAAATGTGTTTAAACACCATCTTGAATCAATATAGATATATTCTTAAATAGATAAATTCTATAAATAAATTTATATATTTCTTTTAGATAATTTTATTATATTTCTTTATAGATGAATTCTTAAACGCAAAACTGTAACTTTTATAAACGGGACTACTCTAACAGTTTGCAAAAAATGGAATAAAAGTTTACCTCAGATCAATCGAAACCCTGAAAATAAAATATAACAATGTCACGCACAAGTTTGCAATAGCACTCAAAGGGAATCCCGTGGGCTCTAATTTATCTATATTTGAAACACTAAATGGTAACGTCTTATCACTAGGCACACTCTTCCGCTTTAGTATCCAAATCTAAATTAAAATTCGAGCTTACACGAGGATTGAAGTGAAGTGACTCGTCAAAACCAACTCTACTCAGTACTACAAACATATTTATACTATCTGGACAACCACAGCAACCTAATTAGCATATCACTGCCCAAAATAACTGCGACAATCAGATTCAAGGAGATTCAAACATACACGCGAAAGAAATGACTGATAGGACACGTACAAGTGTTAGAGTCTGGACAACACGCTTACCCGCAAAACTCAACAATCCTTTTAATCCTACCTACATAAAGAGAGTAGAGAGGTACTTCGCAACAATACAAAATGACAGTTACACAATGAAATCAAGAAATTTCACAGTAATATCATTTTATTTTTGGAAAAATCGTACTCACGAGCGAATGGATAATCAGTTAGGCTGCGATTTGCTGGGCTATATTTTCTAAAGAGAAAGCACTCTAAAAGTACATTAATTCATCAAGAGTTTTGTAGATATATTGATAAAACTTCTCCAATGAGTACAAAATTCTTCTAACAGCAAAAGTACTGTATTCTGTCCTTAGAGTAATTTTTTTCTAAGTAATCCTAGATAAAACTTTTTAATGCTCTCACTTATGTACACTAGTAAATCTACAGATTAGGAGCCTCAACGTCAGCTCTGAAAGTCATTGTTTTTTATATCACTTTTCACATTATCTAGCATCTTACAATCCGCAATTAATTTTTTTTTATATTACATACATATTTATACGCATATAAAATACTTCGGAGTTTTCAGAAATTAGAAGCGTTAAATTAAACACGGTTTATGCAATGATATTCTGAAATTCTTATGAGCTTCTTATTTTTGTAATTTTTTAGATTTAAAAAAAAATCTTCAGGGGGGGGGCACCTCCGTAATCTTATTAAATTTATATTCATTATATCCTATTGCTTGTGTGAATGATCCTAGTATATCTTGGATTTATTTATACACAGTAGTTTTATTAGGATAAGCAACAATTTCGAAAATAATTTCATATTATTCCAATACCCAAATAGCATTATTTACTTACATGTCAACCACGAAACATCTGCATCTGATGAATAAGTTGAATAATATCTCATGTACAAAAGCATCGTATGAAAATGTAAGCTGAATCTACTATATTTCACTTATTTATATTTTAGAAATCTTGTGTTACTACAATTTTCTTTCGGAAAAACTGTTTTGATGATCATTCTATAACATTTACTTTATCTAAGTACATTCTGATCTAACTCGATGGCAATAGCATATTAAAATCTCCCCAAAAGAAGCATGCTTGGAAACTTTTAAACGTATTGGGTAATCATTCATAATCGTCCCCACTGCCAATTCACTAAATAACAAACGTGACTTGGCGCTGTAAAGTATGTTTTGTGATAGCTTCTTTTTTTCTCAATTTCCATTAATTTTAATATTTCAGGATTTGACGATATGTATGGATGCGTATTAATATTCTAATTTCTTTAGTTTAACCCCCTCGTTGTATGAGTCATTTTATCCTATTTTTTAAAAAATATTAACTTTTCAATGACGAAACATCCACATCTGTTCCAGAAAATGAATCATATCTCACCTAAGAGATATACTTATACAAATGTATGACTTGAACAACACGTTCAATTTTCGTTTATTTCTGTAATTTTCGTTTGGGAAAAAATATTTCGGTAATCATTCTATAGTACTTAAAAGGTAACTTGTATCAAAATAAATTCTCGATTCTGTCAGTAGAATACTAATCACCCGAAAATATGTTAGTTTGCTAATAAAATATTGCAACGAAATAGTGCGAGTTACTTAAATTTTATTATTTTAATATTCTTTGAAATATGGTTGCTAAGCAACTAATAAAATAAAGAAGAAAGAAAAAGAAATGCATTTTAAAATTTGTATAAAATAGGAAAATAAAATGCTTTATATTTTCCGAAAGTTGCAAAACATTTTCCAATAACTTTTAAACAATTAATTTCTAAATTCGAATACATGTATCGGCAAATTTTCAAAGCTATTGGATACATTTAACACCTCCATATCGAAAATTTAGCATCCATAGTTTTACGTTTATATCCATTATTCAAATATGCCATTTTTGTTTTAGTTAAATATGAAATTTTAAAATCGTCTGCATTCCCATAGGAGAGCATTATGACCTAAAAAGAAATGTCCTATACTTTTCGAACGATTGAACCAAATTGAACCAAAAACTATACAGTTAATTCTGGGTATCTCGCCAACATACCTACCAAAAATCAACCTAATCGGACTTTTTACGGCATTTATCACGGAACAGACAGACAGAAAGACAGAAATCAAAAACTTTTCGCGTCTCCTCATTTTTATGATGTTTTTTGATGTTGAGGCAATGTTGTTTTATTTTCAATATACGTTTTATTAAACAGTAGTACATATGCAACTTTATGTAACCATTTTCTAACTTCAGCAAGTAAAAGTACCCCTTACAACAGTACTAAACTAGTCGGATATGCCAATCCCAAAACTTTGTTCTATCTAATACATGTTAATGCTTCAAAATTCACTATAACACAGCCAAAAAAATCAATATTTTACGTCATTCTGTTACGTCAGCTGCTTTCGAATCATCGGGTTACCTGGATGCGATTAATTCTGCTGAACTACGAAAAGTCCTTCTGGCCTGTACTGGCAGGAAAAAATAGCCTCCCTATTGCTTGGTTTTGAGATTTTAGCTAATTCTACTGAAATACACGAAGCTAAAATGCGCTGAGCACGATTACAGAAGAGTCATTCCCAGTTCTCCTCAATATTGAATTTGAATGAGAATATCACCAAATTGGACAGACATAGCCAAATTGGCTTCATATGTGGCATCGTATTTTTGTCACTTAATTTGGCAATATTTCACCAATTGTCGCTAAGCTTGGCTAGAATTTGACGTTGGCGAATATAAATAAATAGTGTTAAGCATGAAATTGTTGAAAAGATGGTTATAACTTTTTGGTTATATGCATTTTTTAAATTCTAATTAAAAAAATACATACATTTTGGAAATTAACTTTTGAAACAAAAATGAAGTGTAACATATATATTTTTTTACAGAAATCGATTTCGACAAGCTTAAAATATGCGAAATCAAAATTACATTTCATTACTGCAAGTAGGTTTTAAGTTATACTTAAAAAAATCTAGCAAAATAATTCTCATTTAAAAAACATTATAGCTGTTTAAATTTACAGAACATTGCAATTTATTATTTTTGCAATCACATTGCTTTTTCTTAAACTCTAAGATTATTTATTGAAAAATGTATTTATTTTTAACTGAAAATGAAAAACAATTATACTTTATGTATATTTACTTTAGTATGTGAGCAGATAAGGCCTATTTTAAGATGACTTGTTTTCCTTTGTAGTTTACGCAGTTTTTTTTAATGTATGGTCTAAATTTACGTGTTTTATTTCTGATAGGAATTTTTAATAAAATTTGTCATTAAAAAAATTAAACCGATTTTCTTATATATAAGTGAGTCTCATATATATCATAAATATCATGGATATATAAATTAGACCCTCAGTCTGACTTTAATTTGTTGCTTATTTTATGTTCGTTTAATATGATTTTCATTAGTTGGTTTTTTCATGTCCAGTTGCTAAAAAAATAAGCCACAGTAATCTACCTTTCAATCAAAATGCTTGAATTGCTCATTAGCTGCTTTAAACTTTATCTTCATGGCAATCGTATGCAGTTCCAATTTTTATGCCTGCTATTGTCAGAGAAAATAAACTGAAATACAAAGGCTGTGAATTATCACTTTATCCGATGTCGTCCAGATGGCTTAATCGATAAAGCACTTGGTGCGCTATACCAAGGGATATAGCGCGTTGACCAGCGTTAAACGCATTTTTAGGTTATCTGAAATTAAAAAAAAATAATAAAACGATGAAAATCATATGTAAGGAAACATATGGTCCACCCACTCCATAATGCGAAATAACGAATCGGATATGTTTGAAATTCCTTATTATTATCATATCAATAATGTAATTAAAAGATGAAGTAAAAAAGTAACAAGATTGAATGAGTGAACTCTCGTACACAATATTTCGGTAAAAATGCATAATTGTCTGCATTTATTGTAAAGAAAGTAATCCTCGGGCCTGAAAAACCGGCGCGCGCTAACCCGTAACATAATGGCTTGATGTCAGCTTTACGAGAGGGGATGGGAATATCGGGGAAAAAAAGGGGAATCTATACTGCCAAAGGGACTCGTTGACCTTTCGCACTAATGATTGAAATACCCGTAGCCGTGACGCATCTCCAACAGAATTAGGTGCGCGTTCATCCGCGTTAAATGCATTTTTTGTTTATCTGAGATATAAAAAAAATAGAGAGTTAAAAACTATATGTATGGAAATTTACTATCCGCCCTATATTAGGGCAAACACTAGTTTTTTATAACTGTAATGCAATTTATCTGAAACTATTTCCGATTTTTTCATAATGAATTATTCAACAGTTACGATATGAAACAAAACCCTATACAAACACATTATTTAATATCTCATTCATTAAGTATGTAACAGTTAAATTTAATTATTTGAAAAATATTTAAAAAGTGCAAAACATACACATTAGTTACATTTCAACTACTTTTATTAGACAGATAATCTGTACATTTCAAAATGCACCGATATTCATATAAGAAGCATTTATTTCATAAAATAGTTATTTATTATGATAAAATTTTATCAACGCCTTATAGGTCGATATACATATAATGTGGCATCCTTTAATTTATTTTTTCTGTAGTATATACTTTTAATTTGCAAACATAAATTAAGTACCAAAAATATTTTAAGTAGATGAGCTTCAAATTTGTACTGCATTACTTTGAAGAATTTACGATATTACTCAAGTCGAATAAATTACAGTGTTAAATTACATTTATTAAGATGTTTCTGTTTAGAAATATTATTAAGGTAAATGGCGAGATTTGTATACTTTAATGAGTATTAAGTCGGATATATTTAAAACTTTTAATTATGGCATAACATCGGAATTAAATGGATTTAATTATGACAGATTTCGCTCAAGTATTTAAAGTAAACGTTTTACTGATAAAACTAACAGCAAACTGACATGAATGTAGATTATAAAAAGAAAACAATTTGTTAATCATTAAATATTAAGTATAAAATGTTACCATCATATAGTTATCATTAGCGTACAAGAATAACATAATAAATGACGTTATTGGAAATTATACATTTCTTTAAACGGAAAATCTTTTATAGCAACTGAAGTTTTTTTTTTTTTTTTTTAAATTATAGAATATTTTTTCTTCCTGTGATATGATTTAATATAATGATATACGGAAAATCTTTTATAGCAACTGAAGTTTTTTTTTTTTTTTTAAATTATAGGATCTTTTTTCTTCCTGTGATATGATGTAATATAATGATATATTATACGGATAATGATATAACGAAAATCCTTTATAGCAACTGAAGTTTTTTTTTTATTATTATTTATATAATCTGTTTTTTTCCGTGTGATATGATGTAATATAATGATATATTATTTTCTCTAAATATGTACGATTGTGAAAATAAGTTTCAAATTATTACATTAGATTAACGTTTAAAGCGTTGAGAATATAAAACTGTATTAAAATAAATAAATAAATAAAATTATATGCTTTGTCTTCACATACATAGAAATTTCACACTCTTGCTGGTGGAGGGAGGGGAAAACGGGGATTATAAAATTCTCAATCTTTGAGTGTGAGATTGAAGTGAAACAGGAATGTTTCGAGAGAAAGGGGGAGGTTTACATAATTGACATTTTTTCCCTTGTCACGACGAATTAAATAATATACTTTTTTAGAAAAGTTTTTACAGGTCTTTAAATTGTGTACTTTGTTTCATTTTTTTTTTTATCTCGCACACTTTTATTTAACAGAAAGACAAGAAACTGGCACGAAACTGAATTTTCATAAAAAATTCATATGTTAATAGACATTTTTGGTAATTTCAGGATCTTAATAAACAATTATTGCAATACGGATACAAATCCAAGATATATCAATATTGCCCTTAGCGACGCTAAAATTTCGGAATTTAAACGCTTGGTACATTTTAAAGGTGTACAGAATACATGTATATATATATATATATATGTATGTGTGTGTGTATAATATTGTATTTCAAAAGCATTTTTCTCACTATATTTATATACGCTGAGAAAAATGCTTTTGAAATACAACATATGTTATTTATTTATTTACCTGTCGAAAAAGTATGAACACACTTATAACTTTGTATTACTACACTTTCAATCAAATATATGGCAATATATTGATATTTTTGTAAATTTAATAATAATTTTTAACACAAAACTGAAGATCATATGTGTCATATATTTCTTCTTTTCAAAGTACTCTGTTCAAATAAATCTCTTAAATTTTTATACTATTTTCTTACCTATTTAATACTGTGTTGTGACAGAAAATAAAAAATCAATCATCTAAATACCCCCTCCCCCTATTTTCCTTAAAATAAATTCGCTTACAAATGTTACCTCCTTACACAAAGTTAAAACATCTTTGTAAATGTTTCTGCTCTGTTTGTTATTTTTTTTCTGATAATAACTAAATAGTGACTCAAATGCGTCTCCAAATTTTACCTTCCCTCTGCCAATATATCATGCAAAATTTAAAATCATGCCCCCTTTATTGCTTTGTTGAAACTATAAATAAATAATCAGTCATATCAATTTTCACCCTCTCCATAATTATTTATTTCCTTCCCTTTGAAATCCATCATCTCTGTACACAAAATTAAAAATCTTTAAAACTATCTTTTTAATTTTATTCTGCACTATTTTTGTTTTGTTGCGACAATAAAGCAGAAAAAATAATCCTCCTCCGCCCATTTCTACGAAATATCCGATTGTATCCTTTTCTCCCACCGCATACTCGTACAGAAACTAATTTTTTTAATTCTTTTTGAAAAAATCCGCCCTTTTTTTAATATTTTTTGTAATAATAATAATAATAACGAGTCGGAACACGTGAAATTCGACGCAGGGAAATGTTTAAAAGGACTGTTAGATTGAATTTTAAAAAATATATACAAAATATATATATATAACAATGAATCAATCATATACATTGGCTGGCCTGACTGTTAAAACAAATATTATTTTAAACTAAAGCTACCAAACTGCTCTTTCCATTAACTTCCACTTTTGAAATTATTTAAAAATTAAACTTCCGATATGTAATCAGTAACATGTAATCAAGATATGTAATTATCAATTAAGTCTTTCATCTGTGGTATTACGGAATGAAAAATTAGCAAAGCTTGTGCCACTTTGACACAATTATTATTATATTTTCAACGAAATCAAAACGTCATTTTCACCGTCGTAAAATGTACATGCGTACTTTACTTTTCATATTCATATCCTGTATTTAAAAATATTTTAACGTGCAGTTGATTATTAATAAATATATTTAAAAAATGATGTCACTTTTGCCAGCTACAATATACCATGTAAACATTCGCCTTCTTGATTCAGCTTCTAATCTCAGTACCGGCGAGATTTTATTAATTTAGACGCATTCGTAGTAAAATATTTAGTTTTATCAAAGAAAATATCTGTTTCTTTTTTACAATAACACCGTTTTCGCTCACTGAAGCAGTCCTTTTCAGCGGGGTAAATAAGATGCATTAAATGTAACAGCCTTATGAGGGAAAATGTGTTCGTTTATCTTAAACGTATGGCCATTTACTGTTCACATTAAAACAAATTTATATACAGGGTGTTTTTTTTTAAACTGACGCTATTCAGAGCCGTCTGTAGCTCGTTCTAATAACTGGATTGTTACAAAATTTTGTGAGTAGACTACGAAAACCATGGGAAAAAAAGATTCCAACAAAAAAAAATTAGTTCCAATCACCGCCGATAGGGGGAAATGTGGCGCTGTACATTTAAAAAAAAACATCAGAAACAGACAAAATTAATAATTTGGATAAAATGCCATGCTTTATTCATCATTTACACTTTCCCTTTCGTTGATTGCAGTTGAAACATCCGTTATCACTTCTTCTGCCACCGGTTTACGTCCTCTGCCTGACCGAACTGCTAGCGAGCCTGTTTCTTCGAATTTCAGAATCACTGCTTTCAATACATTAACGGATAAAGGTCAATTGCGCAGTTTATGGCGTGTTCTAAGTAAACTAAGAGCGGCTGGTGCATTGCACTGGTTACAATAATAGAACTTCACAAGTAACGCGCGCTGCGGTAACGTGAGATTCATTTTCAATTTGAGCTGAAATTGTTTCTCGGTGTTTTTCGCATGCATTTATAACTTACACTATTGGCGCTACTGTCGCTTGCGTAAGTAAAAATTTGCATTTTCATTTATTGCTCGTATTTTATGCTAATTCTCAGTTGCATAAATTACCACAGCGCCACATTTCCCCCTATCGGTGATGATTGGAACTATTTGTTGTTGTTGTTGTTGGAATTTTTTTCAAATGGTTTTCTTAGTCCATTCACAAAATTTTGTATCAATCCAGTTATTAGAATGAGCTACAGGCGGCTCTGAATAGCGTCAGTTTAAAAAAAACACCCTGTATTTTAACGGTAATAAGGAAATGGCATCAGTAAAGATTTAGTAATTCCCATTGTATCATTTTTCACTGTGACTATGGAAGTAACCGAATTGCAACCAATTTGTAGATATTTCATAAAAGCATTTAAAATTAAAATTAAAATTGAAATGTAAAAATAGGAATATTTAAAAGAAATAGCTTTTCCGGGAGCTTATAAAAATAAACTGGTTTCATTTAAAAAAAAAATAATTATTACCAAAATTGGTTCAGTAGAAATTTATGGGCAAATAACTTAAAAACAGCCTAATGTTTATAGATAATAATAATAATATATATAATAATAATAATGTATATAAATAATATATAGATAATAATAATAAGCAAACCATTTAAATTACTATATCCGGAATTTACTATATCCGAATAAAATCAGTTTATTTCGCCTTTGCACGGTATCTCAGCAGCAGGTTTAGGTAGGAGCGTGAAATTCAAAATAGCAAATCTACTAAAAATATAGATAAACATATATTTCAGCGATTTTAGAAATTCAACCATCAAAGGAGTTAAATGAGGTGATGGTCGAACGTTTTAGGCCATTTCGCTTTTTCGCCATATCTCTGCAGCAGTCTTAGGTAGGAGCGTGAAATTTAAGATCACAAATCTACTAAAAAAATAGTTAAACGGGTATTTCAGTAATTTTAGAAATTGAACCAATAAGGAGGTTAAATGGGGGTTCGAAAGTTTTAGATCATTTCGCTTAGCCATATCTCACCAGCAGTTTTAGGTAGAACCGTGATATTCAGGATAACAATTCTACAAAATATATAGTTAAACAAGTGTTTAAGCAATTTTAGATATTCATTCACCAAAGGGATCAAATAGCGGGGTCGAAAGTTTTATGTCATATCGCCATATCTTAGCAGCAGTTTTAGGTAGGAGCGTGAAATTTGGCGTTTCAAATCTACTAAAAAATAATTAAACACGTATTTCAGTGATTTTAAAGCTAGCGAATTTGTCGACAACATCGGATATGAACCCGATTACGGACGATTAGACGAATAAGGCAACAATGATGTTTTTTATTAGATATTTTGCGTGGCATTTTTCCAAGGAAAAGATTTTTGTTTATTTCATATGTTTTTAAATTGTTTTTTGCGCTTTTCGTCTTTTACCTATCGGATATCAATTTTTATAAAAAATATAAAACATTTCCTCCTCTTTTCAAAATTCCTTTTTTAGAAGTAAATATTTGCGATTTAAATACTGATCGCAATATTTAGGGGCTGGGGTATGCATAAGGCTTCCTTATAGCGATTGCCATATAATCAGTTTATAAGCGTGCACCCAGTGGCTCTTTTAAAATTATTTCATTTTAACGGTTTGTGCACGCAAAATAACTTAACCCTGTTACAGTGATCGCAGTATTAACGATATAAGGCTGAGAAAAACGCAAGGTCGCGTTATTCTTATCACAGCATTAACAATTTATTGGCGTAAAACCGCAGTGCCCATTTACAATGATCGTCATGCATGTTAGACAGTCGCATTTTTATTTATTTTATCTAAAAGCTATGCCTTCTCCCTAATTAATCACGGAGAGACCGTGAAAAAAATTAGTTATGTCGTGAAATCTTTATTACCGTGCTTTTTGATTTTCTCATTAGTTATTTTTGTGTAGGTTAAAATAAAGTATTTTATTTATATTTTTCTGTTTGCATTACAATGTACTTTCTGGGCCGTTATCGAAGTCAGGGCTGTACGCTGCAGAAGGTATATGGGCCCTATTCGGAAGCGACCGGCTAGGCGAGCGAAAACCGGATAGTATATATATATATATATATATATATATACGTAGGTTGATCCAAAAAAAAGTTTACAAGCAGAAGCATTTGAAACGTAATAATTGTGGAGCGAATATTTCCACCCAGGATGGTTGACAGATGGCGCTAGATGTCCTACAGCGGTTCTACGAGTAAGTAGCGTCAGTACGCAGACACTTAAGAGCGACAGTAATGGCACGACGTCTAGAAAAGTGGTCTCGCATAGAGGTGCGAGCCGTAATTCGATTCTTATGGGCCAAGAATGTGGCCGCATCCGAAATTCAAAGGCGTCATTCTTCTGCATAACAATGCCAGGCCCCATACAGCTCGCCAGACTCAGGAATTGCTGCAAAGGTTCAAGTGGGAGGTCTGGAATCACCCCCCATACAGCCCCGATTTGGCTCCAAGTGACTATTTACTTTTTCCGGCGTTGAAGCGAAACTTATCCGGAACACGGTTCACCTCAGACGATGCAGTGAAAACAGCTGCCGAGAAATGGCTCAATGAGCAGGGCCCTGATTACTACCAAGACGGGATAAATAAGTTTGTCGAACGTTCTGACAAATGCCTAAACAGGTTTGGCAACTATGTGGAAAAGTAAAGGCCAGATGTGTCTCTTGATTGCCATTTGTATCTTGTTTCCATTGTTAATAAATACTTTTTCCTTTGCCTTGTAAACTTTTTTTTGGATCATCCCTCGTATATATATATATATATATATATATATATATATATATATATATATATATATTGAAGTTAAACTCTACTGGAATAACATGAGAATAATGCTGTTTAAATAATAAAAATAGTGTAATTGAAATAGTATATTAAAATTTCTTTATTTTTTAAAATTGAAAATAACCCCAAAATATTTTAAATACATGAGTTTATAATATTAGAGTGAGTTTAAATTTACCCCAAGGAATAAATGTAACATATCTAGAATAAATTCTTGCACGTTAATCCTACCTAACATTCTCAATAAATGATATCACATTTTTATGTATAGAATTAAAATGTTTGTAAGTAATAAAATATTTCACTATTAAACTTTCATTAATAAACATTAATCTTTTAATAGTATCCAGTTATATTTAAGGTTCAATGATTTAAATAACTACAAAAACCACAACAAAATACATTTATTGGAAAGAAATATAATCTAGTTTAATTTCACCGTTACATCTTTTAATGTAGTTCAAGTCATATCCTTAAATTGATTTTCAGAGTTGTTATTCATTTCTTTATACTAAAAAGCAACAAATTTAGATTACGTGAATCATTTAGTATGGTATCGCATTTTATATGAGCCCGATGGTAATGTTCATTTGTAATAGATAAATAAATTTCAGAAAATGAAAATGATTAGATGTTAGATAACCATAATCAGAAAACACCAAAAACTATGTGTAGAGTAATTAAATGACAAAAATATACAATAAAATATAATACACATCAATAATATTTCGATTGATTGTATTTTTTATTAACACTTTCCAACAGTGTTGAAAGGTATTTATGAATTCGGTTTGTCTCGCCGTCTGTCTGTCTCTCCGTATCCTAACTCGTGCAAATGCATTTGGATTGTTATGTTAATAATATAAGTTATATATATTCACTATGGCATGTTCGCTATTGGAAATGCAGTGTGTAACATTTATAGTTCGTTTACAGGGACATTAAAAGTATTCCGTTACATTATGGTCTACGGGGCAAAAGAGTTTGCAAAGTATTTTAATGATGTAACACAGTTTCAAACAAATTAAAAATTATATACATCAATGAAGTACATTAATATACATCACTACAAGATACTTACTACAGAATATGGTGTGAATAGCATTTAAAGTTCATTTACACGGACATACAAATTAATTTGGATACATTACTGTCTATGTGTGATAATTGCTGGAAGTGCGTTTTTATTTGTGGCATGTGTTTTAAATTTTAGAATTTTTTTGCATGTAACTTAGTATTTAATTTCTATAGATCATACTCTGGGCTGAACAAAAAAAATCAAGTACATTTCCTTTTATTCGCGAGAAATTTTTAGTTGTGTTATGCGTTTCCTAACAGAACTCAATTTTAGCGTACAATGTAATGTATGTACCAATCGAAAGGTCTTATACAGGAGTGCACAATACAATTCGGATATTTTTCTAAGTATAGGTGGTAATCGGTTTTCAAAAGTGTTATGCGTTTTCCAAAACATTTATATAGATATTATCTTTCAACTTATTAAACGGTGACGTTTTGCTGCATTAATCTAAATGTGTTGGAAAGTGTTTCATAATCTATGCTTGACACGTAATTTTTCGTTCTTGTTTTTCTTGGGATTATCCATATTTTTACATGCAATTCTTTTATATCATTCTTGCAGCAAGAAGAATTTAAGAGAAAGAAAATAACTTATGTAGTGTTAGGATGTTTTTAACACATTCAAATATTAATTACAAGATTTTTAAAATGTTTCATTGTACAGTGTTTAATATTTTCCATCAAATACATCAGTAGCTTTTAGTATCATAATTGAAAAGAAAATTAAATAAAATTCTTCACAATTTAAAATTTCATTCAAAACTATTTATCATTTAATTACATCCAATTATATTAAAGGTTAGTTTCTTAAATAATTATAGAAGAACGATAAAATATCTGAAGCCCAATCTAGCTTTATTTCGACACAAAATCCGTTAACGTATTTCAAGAAATTTATTTAAATGAATTTGAATAGAAAGCTTTGAATTTTTTTCACCTTTTTCCACATTAATTATGTGAATCATTTTAATGTCACATGATATTCCTGTAGTACAGTTTATATGAACTTGATGAAAACGTTCGTTAATTAAATATTTATGAAATTAAGAAAGTGAAGAATTTTCTTTTCCCGTTTAGATATTTTATAATAAAAGAATGAATCAAAACCGAAGGTTTACTTTCAGACTGTTAATACCATACAAATATCGTAAAATATCATTTATCACCAATATTGTTATCAACTTTCAATTGGCTCCTTTTTTTTAAAGAATACATTTAAATTATACAGAAACATTTTAAAAAGATATAATATCCTAGAATAATATTCTCAGTAGCATTTTTAAATACTCAATTTTTTTCAATAAGCATGCTATATAAGTTTGTGAGTTTACACTAATTAATATATTCAATAAAATAGATTGATTCTTTAAGCATCGTGTTTTGCAAAAGGCATTATTATAAAAATAATTCAAACCACTCAAGAAAAAAATTAAATAACATCGTATAACTTTTATTAATCATCAAAAGAATTATCTCAATAGTATAAGGATATCCATCAGCATAATTTAGTTATGAACTAATAAATCTGCATATCGGGCGCCTCAACGTTAGCTCTCCAAGTAATTTTTTTAATCTCACTTTTCACAATATTTAATACCCTACAATTCGTATTTTAAACTGTTTAAGTTACATATATATTTATAAGCATATACAAGTCTTCGAAGGTTTCGGAAATTACAATAGTTAAATTAAACACGGTGTTATGCAATGATATTCTGAAATTCTGATGAATTGCTTTTCTTGTAATTTTTAGATTAAAAGAATACATTTCTTCAGTGAGCTCTGCCATCCCATAAACCCCAAGCAGTCTCATTAAATCTACATTTGAAATTTACAATTGATTGTGCGAATTATTATAGTATATCTTGGATTCAGTTTTGCACTGTGATTTTATTACGATAAGCAATAGTTTCGAAAATAATTTCATGTTTTACTAATATCCAAATAGAAATATTTACTTAACTGCCAACCACGAAACACCAGCATCTGATGGATACGTTGAATAAAATTTTATGTACTAAAACAACTGTTTGAAATGTAAACTGAATCTAATACATTTTACTTAGATCTAATTTAGAAATCTAATATTTTTACAATTTTTGTTTCGAAAAAGCAGTTTGATGTCCATTCTATCATATTTAGATGCAAGATCTTATCTAAATACATTCTATAGTACGCAATAGCAATAGCATACTAAAATCATCAATATAAACACACATAAACATCCCGTAGATACATTTAAAATCAAACTCACACAAGGGCTTGGCAAAGCAGGCAGCACGTTCATCTCCCAAGCCAAAGGTTGCGCGTTCGAATCCCGTTGAACCTTGAGAAGTGCGATGTAAAACTTTTCCGCATATCAATTAGAGATGCTTCTAAAATTGTCAATAGATGGCGCCAGCAGTGTTTTTTTCGAACAAGCAATATGACGAAATCAATTTCCTCAGTTTTTTGAGGATAGAAATTTACTTGATTTGACAAAATATTCGCTCGGAGCATTTCCCAGGAAACAGTTTCGTCAAAAACGAAGGAAATTCGTGGAATTTGAGTATCCATTTCTAACAGTGTAACAGCAACGACAACTTATTTTTAATTAAAAGGAAATAACCTAAATTTATCTCTACACAAAATCCTTTACTGTATTCCACAAGATGTATTTAAATGAGATTAGTTAAAGAGCTTTGAATTATTTTACTCTTTTTAAAAAGACACACATTTAGATTATATAAACCATTTTAAAGTTAATTACATTCCTGCCATGGTTTTTATGAAGGCTTGATGAAGAAGTTCATAAATCAAGAATGAATGAAAATAAGAATAAGAATTTGAATTGTGGCAACCCCTTTGGAGCTGGAAGTCTGAAAATATGATCTGACTAATAGTTTAACACACATAAATGATTTATTTTCAACAGTAAGCTAGGGAGTGTTATTAGCGTTATGGGTAGATTTAATTCAGGCATTTCAAAACTAAGCTCAATTTAGAAAACTAAGAAGAGTAAATTTTTTCTCAAACTTTTTAAATTAGAAACTACTTATTTCAGTTCAACATGTCTTTATTATTCCTTTTACTAGAACCTAAATAAATACACAAAAATATAGCCTAAACTCGTCATGAAATCCCATAACTCAATTGGATCTTGGAACTTTTTTATTCGTAGTATAAAAAATTTCCGGAAACTGCAAGTCGGAATCCCAGCTTCAAACCAACCTTTAGGTGTCGAGAAGGGGCCTCCGTGGCCGAGTGGTTAAGACACCATTCCGCTAATCGCTTGAGAGCGTAGGAGTCAGGTCGGCGGGTTCGACTCCCGCCAGCTCCATTGCACACACTTTGTGGAGCTCCGGGATGCAACTCTCTTGCGTTATAAATTTCCCTGTGGCTATCTCGTCCCTGTATATTGACGATGACTTATAAGCGGGCACTTGATGTCAAGCACATAAGTCAGATGTATGTTCTCAATAAACAAACAAACAAAACAAACAAACGTGTCGAGAAGGACCTCCGTGGCCGAGTGGTTAAGACACCATTCCGCTAATCGCTTGTGAGCGTAGGAGTCAGGTCGGCGGGTTCGACTCCCGCCAGCTCCATTGCACACACTTTGTGGAGCTCCGGGATGCAACTCTCTGGTGTTGAAAATTTCCTTGTGGCTATCTCGTCCCTGTATATTGATGATGACTTATAAGCGGGCACTTGATGTCAAGCACACAAGTCAGATGTATGTACTCAATAAACAAACAAACGTGTCCAGAATCAAAGAAAGGGGAACTAACTTGCCGAAGCTAAATACGAAAAACTTCGATGAGATAAGTTCCAACTCCGTGGATTCCATCTAACACCTCACTATGTATATATAGCCACTACGCAATTACAGTTGCTAAATTAAATATAATTAAAAAATAACTGTGACAGCCAGATTCCAAATATACATACGCACTTTGTTAAACTTATTCGAGTACCCTTATAAAAGAGTAGCTAGGCACTCTGTTACAAGATTACTTGCAGACTATTAACACTATAAAAATATCTTAAATTATTATTCATTAGTTATTGTATCATCTGTGAAATAACTCGTTTTATTTTTTATTTATTTTTTTAAACTATACAAATACATTTATGTATGATTCTTTATTATTAACATTACTACAAAAATATCTTTAACAGAATAATGCTTTGAAAACTACAGGGTGATTATAATTAAACGCTTAGAGATTCAAAAAGCTCTAAAAAACGAACCACTGATTAGAATGACGTCAAAATTGAACGGCGTATTATTAAAGAAGGGGGAAAGAACATGAACCAAAAAATATATAGTTCCAAATTTTAGTGACAGATGGCGCTGTAAGCGTCATAAGATGTGAATTAAAATACCTGGCATTAGAGTTGCAAAGAATAGGTTTATTCCTGGGTTTATTTCCAATAGACCCGGTTTATTCCCAGGTTTATTCCCAAAAGACCTGGTTTATTACCAAAAAACCCGGTTTATTCCCAAAAAAACCCGGTTTATTCCCAAAAAACCCGGTTTATTCCCAAAAAACCCGGTTTATTCCCAGGTTTAAACCGGGTTTTTTCTAGCCTTTGCAACTCTACCTGGCATACGCACGGCCATTTCAGGTGTTATAAAAGTGTTGGGTAAACGGCGTTTCCTCATTTTGCGTCTCAGACGTTCGCCATGAGTGTCTCAATGAAGGACCGCGCTCTGCTTGTGAAGCTTTATTACAAGAACGGTGATTCTGCACCAGTAGCTCCGCAGAAGTTCAGGACCCTCAAGAGTATGAAACAAGAACGAAAAATCATGCGTCAAGCATAGATTATGTAACACTTTCCAACGCTTCCAAAATAATTTTACAAATCATACCGTTTAATAAGCTAAAAGATAACATCTAAGTAATCCGAATACTTTTATTCAGCCCTGTATAGGATCTATAGATTTGTATATATACTACATAGGATGTTAAATTTTAGTTCAGTTAGGAAACGCGTAGCACAGTTTAAAATTCTCCGTCTGGAGTTAAATAATACGGAAATGTGTTCGCGAACTTTTGTGCGTCCCTGTAAATGAACGATGACTGCTGTACACACACTATTCTGTAGTAAGCCTCTTGAAATACACCTTAGTGATATATATAAATTTCAATGCGTTTAAAATAGGGAAACATTATTTAAATAAACCGCAGACGATTTTTCTCCATAGACGTAATGTAACAGAATTCTTTTGACTGTCCCTGTAAAGTAACTATAAGTGCTATGCACACCCTATTCCATATTAAGCTTCTTCTAATGCACCTTAGTGATATATATAAATTTCAATGCGTTTAAAATAGTGAAACATTATTTAAATAAACCGTCAATGATTTTTCCCCATAGACCGCAATGTAACGGAATTATTTTGAGTGTCCCTGTAAAAAAACTATCAGTGCTACACACTTCCGTTGAAATAGGGAACATGCTATAGATAACAACTATAACATATAAAAATTGAAGAGCAATCCGAGCATATTTACGGGAGTTAGAGCACGGACAGACGGCAGACGGCCAGACGGCAGACGGCAGACGGCCATACGGCCAGACAAACCGAAGTCATAAACACTTTTCAACTAGGTTGGAAAGTGTTAAAAAGGCGTTGGACCGATGACTGTCATGGGTCTGGTGAAAATAATGAAAAAAATCGAAAATACAGGTTCGTTTAATGTGCAGTCTGGTAGAGGAAGGAAAAGATTTGATTCGGCGGTAGTTGAAGAAGTGGAAACAGCAGTTCAGGATGAGTCGAGCGGTGTTGTGCAACCATGCAGTGCACGGAGAATTGGCCGAACATTCGATAGGCCTGTGAGAACGGTGCATAACTTTCTACGAAACAGCCTGCAATGCTATCCGTACAAAATTTGCCATGTGCAGGAGTTGTTTCCTTTTAACCTGCCAACAAGAGAGAGTTTTGCTTAGGAATTTCTTGCTCGCATGGAAGTGGACAATGATTGGCCTCGGAACATTCGGTGGATAGACGAAGCCCATTTCCATCTGACGTGATATGTCAATACACAGAATTGCCGAATATGGGCAACAGAAATTCCACTCGCAACGAACCCAGTACCACTTCATCCTGCAAAGATCACTGTGTGGTGCAAATTTACGGCATCATTTATCGTAGGGCCATATTTTTTTCGAGGAGACGGGTGCTTTCGGTGGTCCTGTTACCGTTACCGTCAATGGTCAGCGCTATGAGTTTCTTTTGCGTAATGACGTCATTCCAGCTCTGTAACAGCGTGGATGTCTGGATAGTATCATTTTTATGCAAAATGGCGATCCTCCGCACATTGCAAATCGAGTGAAGCAGTTGTTGAGGCGGCATTTCGGAAATGCTAGAATTATCAGTCGTTATTTCCCTACAGCCTGGCCGGCCCGATCACCTGATCTTAATCCTTGTGATTTCTGGCAGTGGGGTTATCTGAAAGATGTTGTGTTCAGTACTCTGATTGCCAACGTAGCTGAATTGAAGAAACGCATTGCGCAACACAATTTGAACTTGACCCCGGTGACACTTCGATCGGTTGTGGAACATACTGTTTCCCAATGTAATTTTGTTGCACACAACGGTGGACAGCATATTGAACATGTTTTGCGGCAGTCTCGCGAAACTTAAAAACCGATTGGATGGATGCTTTTTATGCGGTTTTTGGCCTCAGGATAATTAAAAACCGATTGGATGGATGCTTTTTATGCGGTTTTTGGCCTCAGGACAATTAAAAACCGATTGGGTGGATGCTTTTTATGTGGTTTTTGGCCTCAGGGCAATTAAAAAGCGATTTTTGCCATCCGATGTGATACGACCTTGCCGTGGTGGATAGGCTTACGTAAATAACAGCATCACACCTGTACAGTCATGCACACTGAACAGTACAGTTGGTTTATCGTGTAACTTACGCCTTAGCCGTTGTTTTACGATTTGTCATTTGTAGTCGAAATTCTGACGTTTAAAGCGCCATCTGTCGCTAAAATTTGGATATTTTTTTGTTGTTCTTTCCCCCTCCTTCAATGATACGCCGTTCAATTTTGACGTCATTCTAATCAGTGGTTCGTTTTTTAGAGCGTTTTGAAACTTAAATTTTAATTACAATCACCCTGTATACTGAATGAATGGATGTGAAAGATGTAGAGCTAAACCGCCATTTAAAAATGTTTATATCCTACGACTTAAAGCATGCTTATGAAAATACAGAAAAATCCCCATATGATCATAGAGTTAAAAATCAACAGTGAAGATTTTTTTGTTGTTGTTTTTAAGAAGTAACAACACACATTTATAATCTCAGTAGGTACTTCAGAAAATTCCAGGAATAAGATGTTATAATCTTTCTAATAATATTTTATATAATGTTGCGAGTTTACGCACTAAATATTTTTAATAAAACATGATAGTTATAACAGTTTGTATTATAAAACCATTAATTATTTAATTAGATCGAGCTTTATTTAAAATATAATGCCTTAAGTAATTATTAACTCAACGATAAAATGTATTTAACGAAAAGTAAAAATTAGCCAGATTAATTGCCTAAAACATCATTTAATATTTTTCAAGAGATATCCATAAATGAGTTGAATGAGAGAGTGTTAAATTATTTCACTTTTCGAACAGAGCAACAAATTTAGTACATGTGAATCATTTTACTGTCATATTACATTTGTATCTTAAATTTACATAAAATGGATAAAGTTAAAAATATGAATGAATTAAAGTAAATCATGAATAATATTTGCTACATTGCATATTCATAAATAAATCAACATAACACAGAAAGTGTACCTATAGATACATCAAATACATTTTGTAATATAGATCATCTGTAATGTTCTCATAAACTGTCGAAGAATTGTGTTTTTTTCCTTTTAAAAATATAAATATTATTTTATTATATGAGCAGAAATTAATTAAAGAAAAAAATAAAAACTTACATTAATAGTCCCAGTATGTTATTTAGCATTTTCCCATTCTTTATTATATGATTTTTCCACTGTACCTGGTATATAAAGTGACAATCGTATCCTACTTACTATTTTCAGAAATTATATTAATTACTTTAAGTATTTTGTTGCAAAATATCCCAGTCTTTTAAATTGTTATTAATAAAACATTATCTTTTAATTCTAAAGATTATTGTTCTAAATAATTAGAAAAGCAACCATGAAATGTATTTAATGAAAAAAAAAAATATTTTAATTCTTCTATTCGCGTACTTCAAGAGATTTCTTTAGTAGAATGTTTAAAAAAAGTTTTCCTTTATTCTATTTTTTTTCAAAGAGCAGCGCATTTAGACTAAATGAAATACTTCAGTGTTACCCCATACTCATTAAGAATTTAAATGAAATATCTAATGAAGTCCATTAGTCAGATATAAATTAATTAAAAAAGAAAGATATGCTTTTCTGGATATCGCATGGCAAATGTTAACTTAATACAGAATTATTAACCGAAAGATTATGTCTAGCCTGATAATTCAGCCATAATATCGTATAATATTTTTTATCCATATCTGTCGAGTATATCGCTTATCTTTTTACAATAAACATAAATATGCATATATTTTTTTTTCTATGTTTCTTTTACACTATAAAAGCATGAATACCGTTTAAAAAAATTTTAATAACCAGTCTAATATCATTTGAATGTACCTAAAAAAATATATATTATGGCTCCAATAAACCTGCTGTAAATGTTGGAAGATTATTTTTAGAAAATGATATTTGTTACATAATAACCTGACTAAAATATTTAAAATAAATCCCTAATTCATTCATAAAGGTTTATCATTTCATTTTATCTAATTCTATTTAAAGGTTAGTGTATGAAATAATTACAAAAGCAACCCAAAAAGGAATTTAACGAAATAGAAATAATGTAATCTAATTTCTCCTTAACATCATTTAAAGTACTTCAAAAGATTGGAAAGAGTTTAGAGTTATTCCACGTTTTCGGTTTTTTTTTCAAAGAGCAACGCATTTACTTCATGTGAATCATTTTAATTTTATGCTAAATTCGCATCATGCATTTTATATTAGTTAGAAAATAAACTTCATCAGTTAGATAGAAGGCATTAAAACCAAAGTAAAGAATTATAATATTGCATAAGATAACGTATACATAATTTCTTTTAAATGCAATTTTAGACAATTGATATATCTATTCTTTATTTTTTTTTTAATTGAATTGTTTGTTCGGTTCCAATAAATTTTCTTATGCTAATTTGAAAATTGTGCTTTGATTTATTAGATATTTTATGCCGAGAAACATATTTTCATAAATGAATTATTTTTATATTACCCTAGATACGTGTTACGAATTTTATGTGAACTGAATGGTAAACTTCATTAATTCAATATGAAAAAAAATTGTAGATAATTTGTATGTTTCATAAGAAAACTTATGCATACCTAAAAAAATAACTTAGATATTTCCTAAAACAACTACTCTAAATGCCGATTAATGTGATTACCATCGGACCCCGAGTTATTAAAATCAATATTTGATTGATAACAATAAGCTATTTAAGAAAATGCTTAAAATAGCATTTAGTATTAATAGGAAAAGGATAACTTAACCTTGATGAATTGACGCCTTATAGAAACAAGTTGTAAATTGTACGTCAAACGTGACAAATGAGGTGCGTTCGTACTATAGCTAGTTATATAAATATTCAAATCTTGATAATTTTTAATTCTGTATAATGAGTTATATTGTCTGCAGATTAATTTCTGTAAAAAAATAAGTATCTCGGTTGCTTGATCATTAAACCTCCGAAGCTCCTATAACAAAAAAGAACCATTTTTCTTAAAAAATTCAAATTTCTTAATATTTTTATTAATATCTCCTAAAGTTTTGATTCGATTTTAATAAAATTTGAAATGACTCTACAAAATTCTGCAAAGATAATATATCTTGAATTTCAAACCATTCGGTTGGGTAGTTTTTGCGTTGTTATATGCGGACGGACAGACAGACGGACGGACCAGACGACGACAATAGGTGCTACGTATTTATATAATTACGAACGCACCTAAAAACGCGTTAAACAAATTTATTGAAAGGATTTTTGTAATCTTTATCTCATTAAAATTCTCTCATTAAAAGTCACTAATGAAATGTTCTCAGTCATATTGTTAATGTTTTAAATCTCCAAGTGACGTTTTACACCTTGTTTCAGAATTCTCAACGAGTTTCTCATTTTTCATTTGTAAGATGATGTGATGGATTATGATGGATTATGTTCATAAAATTTTCTTTCGTTGTCTTCTTTGGCATCATCTTTATTCTTCATTCCTTGGTAAATTGGAGAATTTTTATTAGTTTCGCAGATATACGAACATCGCTGCTTATTTCCTTCCATGCCTCATAAAATGCTTTCCTCATATCACCGAAGTGGTTTTTCAGAGTTTCTAAAAATTTCAATTTGTCAATTCTTTTAACTTTAGAGAATCCTGCACTAACAAGAAAATTATTAATTATAATGTGAATATTCGACTCAGTGCTTTCTATAAATGTTATAAAATTCCTTTACTCATTGAACACTATTAACCACTTACAGTGTTTTCCGAACGCAGATCGGGCATGAAGAATTTGTTTGTTTTGTTACTAAAAGCCTTTATATATCACACATTTTTAACTGAAATCTTCAGTTTATAAATGGCAGGCAATTTTCCTTTATATAAGGTCAATATTTTCGTACGGAAAAAGTGATGTTTGTTCTTACTTTTAGTTTTTTGAGTAAAAAAAAAAAAAAAAAAAGAAAGAAAAGAAAGTGTTAAGGGGTGATAGAGCTGGTCCACTGAATAATCAATAATATTAAAGGGGGGGGGAGTCTGCATCCCATTTTTGCATTCCTTAAGTCTGTAGATTATTGCCCTAATGCGGGTTAGTGATATTCTAATTCCTTACAAACTTTTTTCTGGTTGAACCTCACACCGTAATCACCCAGATAACGGCTTTCTATGCGTAGCTCTACGTGCTAAATGTATTGCGTCTGGAAATCATGTTGAACACATGTCGAAAAAACCGATTACGAAATCAATGTAATAATAATAATAATAATAATAATAATAAAATGAAACCATGTTTTTCAAACGGGGTGATCATTTTTCTCAAGAACTATTCGACTGATTTCCTTTTTTTATTTTTATAAGAAAACGTTTTTGCTGGGCTCGTTTTTCTTATTGTATTATTATTATTATCGTTAATCTATTATCGTTTTTCTTATACCATACGGAAAGTATAGTTTTAATTGATTAATTATGCTTTTGAGCTCACAAACGGTTAAAATAAGGCGAAAAAATTTGTTCAAAGGACTGCCATTTTGTGAAAACTAACATTTTTGAACTAACTGTTAGTAGAAGCTCCAGATAATTTAATGACCTTTCATAATATTATGATCAAATTTGCTTCGGATGTTTGAGACTGACCATCATCAGAGCATTCGCATTTAAATTCTAAAGGTATAGATAGATAAAAAAGCACAACCTACAAAATTTACGTTTTTTTGTTGCATTTCAACAAAGTACAGGATGGGAACCACAAAAAATTATTGAACAATACTTTATAATCCGTTATAACATATCTTTAAAAAAGATATGTTTAAAATTTCAAACAGATTAAACAAATACCTAATACGATACAGCCTCACATAATTTATGTTCCACTTGTGGAACGTTGGCGGGTAAAAGGTTAAAACGATTGCGTAGTAATAAAAAATATGCGCTAAACCATTAAATAAATATTTACAGGTATCTCAGCGTTTTAATTTTTTTTTAATCTCTGCTGTCTGTAATAGAAATTTGTAAACCTTAACATATATTATATATTTCTACTGCATATGTTAGGATAATGTACGACGAAATTTTTGCTTCAAAATACTGGTAGCAAACGTAAAAAAAAAAATAGCAACACTGCGAGCTCTGATAGTACATTGTATACAATTTTGATATTTGACTTGAACAAACTGCACTGTTATTTTTTTGCTGAAAATGCAGTAGTGGAGATAAGAGACTAATAGTTCATGAAGGCAAACGGAACAACTGAGTTTTCAAATAAATTAAATCAATTAAAAAATCAGGCTTTTGTCAATAGATATAATAACCAGTTATACACAAGTACATGTGTTCAACAAGTTTTTCAATAATCTGGTTGCCAAGTAAGAAACAAAACATTCATAATTCTAACTCTAAAGGAATTTCTTTATGTTTAATAAATGGAGGAACTTCGGGTATTATGGAATGCCTTTACATTTGGAAAAATATAACATCCCGATATTGTTTCCAACCCGAAAACTGAATACAATTACAAACTTCAACTATCTGCAAATAGTTTTATAGACAGTAATTTTTTTACGAAATTTCATCATTGGCAAACAAATAATAATAAATTTATTTTGAGGGTATTGTGAAATAGTCGGGAAATGTGGAATAGGGGATTAAAAATTATGAAGACGAACAAAATTTGGCAAAAAACAGATGTAATGGTATCAACACAGCATGATCAAAATATATTGTCTAGGTAGGCAACCAATATACTCCAGTCCATACTTCAGATTTGCTCAAATCACGAATATAAGGGTCCGTCTTTGCGTCACCATGATCATGGAGTATTATGTGATATTGATATTCCATACAATGGAATAATGTAGTTAGCAGAAAGTAATACCTAGTTGCGTACCCACTGAAGTTTCACGATAAATGTAAGCAACTTGCGAGGCAAATTGAGAGCCGTGAGAAACATAAAAAGTTAAAGTGAAAATAAAAATAAAATATAAAATATAATAAAGAAATATAATTTTAATAATAAAGAACTAAAAAATTTCCATTAGATACAAGATGACAGACGAAACCTACCGAGGGTCGAACCCATCTCAAAAAAGAAAAAAGAGACTCTTTACAGAGACAGTACATTTAGTTTAAAAGTTACAAAAGAATGAAATTTCGGAAATATAAAAGCCACTAGACAGACAAAAAAAAGTTTATATATTCTGAAATAGGAACTATATACCTGAAACTTTCCAAACACGAAAAACAAATATTTATTCGCACAACGCGCCCTGTCGCCGACCGACAAACTGCGCGTTTTTTGTTGTTGGGGGGGGGGGGGGTTCTGGAAAAGTTTTTAATTAATCTATGATATTGCTGTTTAGTGGCAGCCATTTACCAAGCAAAAGTCTTGGTATTCTATGTTATCCGACTATGACATAATACCCGAAGTTCTGCTACCTGTTTTAACCCTCTTTTAAACGATGCGACATGTGATTATGAATCTTTAAATCAATGCTATTAATTTGCAGTCTTTGTTTTGGGTTAGTGATAAATAGTTTAAATACCATAAGCATTAATGCGTTCAGAATATTATGGGGACTACTGAAACATGCCAGATTGGAAGGATCCCCAAAGTAATTATATATAACAATTGCATATAAATTTCATATTAAATTATACATTCTGTGTAAAAAAACTTAATTTGCATTATTATTTTATATTTATTGAAATTATATCATTTTACCAAATTAACTTTCAATAAAACCATGACTAGGTATTAAAGACCTCACTCAATTTCCTTCTAGAAAGAAATTACAAAATTAAAAAGAACTAGATGGAACCCGTCAAAACTTGACGGTAAACAATTTTATATGAATTACAAATTTTATATGAATATTGCTCGGGCATGTGACAAAAACGTTAGATATGTTTAAAATCAGTGTTGATTTATGAAAATTTTCTCAGTGCAGGATTTCTGCAGCTATACGTAAAAAATCTAATTCATAAAGTGTGAAAATAAAAATTATCACTTGCGATACACCCAAGCAGTATAGTGAACTCTAACCCTTTATTAACCTTTCAGTGGCCATATGCGTTAAAAAGTTTTAGACAAACAATGTTTTTCAAAAAATGTCCGGTACTTTTCCGTTATACGGACACCATGCCAAAATGTATGCTAATGCATAATGTATGTAAATGTATGTAAATGTATGTATGTTAATGTATTTAAATATATGTATTAAACGTATGTAAATGTATGCTTGGCGACAATGGTGTCCGTATAACGGAAAAGTACCAAATTTCTTCTTGCAAATTTCCTCTTACATATTTGTAACTGACGTAGTATGGAAAGAGTTTCATATCCTGTGCTGTTTGGCGCGATTGGCCAAAAAATCCAAAATAGCGCGAAAAGGGGTGTGACGTCACGTAGATTAAGTTCACTTCAGTAGTTAAAAATGTAACCCCAAAGACTGAAGATCACAACAATCACATCAAACACTTATCGCCCCCCCAAAAAAAAAATCATCAAGGGATACGTAACTCTTCCCTAAAAGATTTTCTTACAATTATTTTTCTTAGAAAATATAAAATGAACACTTTTTAGGCTTATGAGGTATGAATTATTTTCACTGTACATAAATGAGTTACAAAATATACATATAATTTTTACTGTTAAAAATTTAGTCTGATTCTCAGAATTTTCACAGAAGTTTTTCCTGCTTAATTAAACGCAATTGAGCCATGAGGCAAATTTCCAAGATCAGCAACAAAGCGAAAAAAATATATATATATATATCCAATACGGTACTTTTATGTTTGCTGGGCGCCAGTGATAACTCGCCAAATCATTTTTCAATTGGTATCATCTGAATGGCAACCCTTTCAATTCAATTATTTTGATTTTGATTTCAATTCAATTCTTGAGATTTTGTTATTTGTATTGATGTGTTTGTGGTGGCACAGATATCATATACGCACCACATTGGCGCAATTCCCCCCCCCCTAATCTGGCGAAAACTTTGTTTTTGAATATTAACGTATAATGTATATTAACGTTATAACGTTATTTTATTTTTATATTGAAATAACAAAAACACAAATTATTGCATACTATTTGTAACTAATATTCAAAAACAAAGTTTTCGCCAAATTGGCGGGGGAAAAAATCGCGCCAATGGGGTGCTTATATGACATCTCTGCCTTTGTGGTTACGTATTTCCTCATGATTATATTTTAGCTATTTTTAAGTACGTTTTTAAGGACATTATGCTGCAATGTTAAAATATTAGTTATTTGTTATTAGCTAATGTTAAAAGATTGTCGAGAAAAAAAAGGGTTGGCGAGATTAAAAAATTTTGGTAATCACTGGCACTCGGCGAACATAAAAGTACCCAAAATACATACATTCAGACATTTTAGTGCCCATTTCGATGGTATGAAAAAAAATTGGACTTTTATTATGTAGTACATCAAAAATTGCAGCACAGATGTCATATACGCACCACATTGGCGCGATTTCTAACTTCGCCAAATTGGCGAAAACTTTGTTTTTGAATATTAGTTACAAATAGCATGCAATAATAGCACGTGATTTTTTTATTTCAATATAAAAAAAAATAACGTAATAAATGAAATAGCTTCTATTATTTAAAAAAGGAAATAAAAATAAATAAATGATAGTTTGATATAAATAAATATTGATATACATAATAAAAACAATTTATAGAATTAAAACAAAAAAATAAAAGTAAATAAACAGCAATATAAATAAAATAACCGGGTTACCATGTGAGGCAAAAAAATAGCCATTTTGTTGCAATCGCGCCAATGTGGTGCGTATATCACATCTGTGGCCAATACTTTTGCTTGGTTTTAATCAATTTTGCTCCATTTCCATGCACCTTTTGCCTCTAATGAAAAAATGTGTCAAAAATTTCAAAAATTCCCAACAAATCTATACAGGTAATTTTGGCACAGATGTCATATACGCACCACATTGGCGCGATTGCAACAAAATGGCAATTTTATGCCTCATATGGTAACCCGGTTATTTTGTTTATATTGCTGTTTATTTACTTTTATTTTTTTTATTTTAATTCTATAAATTGTTTTTGTTATGTATATCTATATTTATTTATATCAAACTATCATTTATTTATTTTTATTTCCTTTTTTTAAATAATAGAAGCTATTTCATTTATTACGTTATTTTATTTTTATATTGAAATAAAAAATCGCGTGCTATTATTGCATGCTATTTGTAACTAATACTCAAAAACAAAGTTTTCGCCACATTGGCGGGGGAAAAATCTCGCCAATGCGGTGCGTATATGACATCAGTGCCCGATAATCATGGATTTAATTAATTTTGTAATATGCTGTGCAACCAAAACAATTGTGATTAAATTGGTACAAATATCGCAGACGCACCGGGGTTAATTTTTGGCGCCTAAATGACGATTTTTGCTTTCTATGGCAACCTGGTGTTTTATAATAAAATTGAATATGTGTGTAAATAAATAAAATAAGATAGGTACTTTTATGTTTGCTGGGCGTCAGGGATAACTCTCCAAATCTTGTTTCAATTGGAATCATTTAAATTGCAACATTTTAAGTGAGATTTGCTATTTATATTGATATGTATGTTTAGATATTTTATTATGATTATATTTTAGCTAATTTTAAGTCAGTTTTTTAAGATTTTATATTACAATGTTAAAATATTACCTAGTTGATATTAGCTAATGTCAAAAGATTGGCGAACCACAGAGTTTAGAGAATAAACTCTATACCTCGCAACAGTGGGAGTTGCCGACTTTATGACGTCATAAGCAGAAGTAAAACTTTAATTGAAAATTTCGGCTAATTAATTAAATTTTCGAACAAACGAATGTACGATAACAAATCTGTGTCCAAATATCTTTCATTTAAAAAAAGAATGGTGTAATTTGATGCAGTAGTTTGTTCTCACGGATTGTCGAAAGAAAAAGTTTAGCGTTTTAAATATATAGATATTTATTTTAAAAATAAGATTTTGTTCATGGAATTTATATTAATGTTGATATAACACATGTCAAGTTTCATTAGGCTCCAGAATTCAGATCTAATCTCACAACTTTCATTTAAAAAATTAACACTATTTTATTTTCTCTCTCTCTCACTTCTAGGACTAATATATTTCATTTCTTAATAGAAACCGTTCAAATAATTGTCTTTAAAAAATACTGTGAAATTTTATAAATTACACTTTTTACAATATGAAATCTAAAACATGTCTCAATAGCCTTATATGACTTAAAAAATATATGTCTCTGCATCTCTAAATTGATAAAAATGCATCAAAATAATTACATGTTTCATTGAAGCAATCTCCAGTGTATACTGTCGTATGAGAAACCAAATAACTGTGTTTGTTTTTTAACTGTGTTTACTTTTTCATATGGATATTTTCATACCCCATGACATTTGTTATTCGGAATACGTTTCAATGAATTTATGTAAAAGAAAAAAGTTTACCAATATCAGAGTAACTAAAATAGGAAATGCAAAGTTTTAAACGTAATTTTTTACATTTGCAATACTTTGGTACTTAGAGTTTTTTTTTTCAAATTACAGCCAATGGACGTTATTATAATTAATGAAAATAGAAAAAAGACAAAATTTCAAGAATACAAGTATTGAAATTTTAATTAGTTATTATTCGGATTATTAGTTAATTTTAACATTATAATTCTTTTTTTTAAATATTTGATCAGATAAATATGATTGATATATTTAGAAAATAGATATTAATAAAAAAATAACAATGCATTTTGTTCAAGTCAACGACAAATATTTTATTTAATGTACTATCAGGGCTCGCAGAGTTTTTAATTTTCTCTACTTATGGTACCACCATTTTAAAGTAAAAAAAATGTGGTACATTCCTTTAACATCTGCATCAGAAATATATAATGTACCACAAGGTTTATAAATTTATAATAGTGGTAGCAAAGGTTAAAAAAAAATTAGAAAGGCTACGATCTCTTTACTATTTATTTAATGATTTAGCACATATTTTTATGTTTTTACATAATCATTTAAAATAAATTTTTAAAACATTACTTGCTTTTTACTTCTTTGTAAGCATCTGTTTCGTTGAATATTAATATTCGCTTCTTTCTTTCCCATAAATTTACAAATATTTTTTTTCTGTAAAAATTTAACAGACGCTTTTTTTCATTTCAAACATTTACTTCAAGAACTACTTTTTATGGTTTATTTCTCTAAAATTTAAATTACATATTTATACAATAACATATTCTTTAAAATGATATATACGTTTTTACTAAAAGCTATTTAAACTTATAAATTGATAAAATTATGTCGAAATATTAATAAAGTCTTTGACTTTCTAAAGAAGATCATTACTTATCGTCGCATAATAGTGCCGTAACGGCAAAAAATATCCAAAAGTGATTTTGTTTTTAATTTAAGCACTTTTTCTAGTAGTTTTCAGTTCTTTGATAGTTGAGAAATAATGCTTGAATTCTACCGAAAGCAATATATTGAGCCCTTATGCCTAGGTGCCTAAAAGTGGGCTTTTTTAGATTTTCGAAAATTGGTAAATTTTAACCAAATTTTGTTCCATTCCCTTTACTTTTATTTTCAAAGGTAAAATTGTGAAACTTTTAGGGTGTTTACCTCCTATATAGTGGACAAGAAACCACAATCATTACGTTCAAATATTCCATTACTATATGGTGAATTAAGATATACAATAGTCGCATTTATAATACCGAGTAAAATAGATTGTGGAAGCTTTAAAAAAAGATCTGTAAGAAACAACTGTAATTTTTCAGCTACAATTATCTGGAATCGTGGTCTTCGAACTCTCTTTTGACTATTAGAAGCAGAGAATGATTTGACATAGTACCTCGAGAAAGATTAGACTTTTAAATTTGGGACGGGTCTTATTCGATTCCTCACACAAAAAACGTAGGAATCATGTCAAACAACCCTAAATCATATAACGTTTCGTCTTTTTGGGGGTTATTAATTAACTTCCCCTGTATTTATTTGTTTTATTCATCATATTTTTTTTCATTTTTAATTATGTATATAAACAAATATAATCACATGAGAAAAACACTCATAATAATAATAATAATAAATTCAAATATGCGCTTATGAAGAACTTCCTTGTCAATTTTGAATTAAGTTTTAAAGTTAGTTTGTTTTTAAGCACTTTCCGTCTTGGTCTATTAACATAAATGGTCGCATTCTAGAAATATTGTTTTTGTTGTTACAGAAAATACTGTATTTCAAAAATCATTTCTTCCTTTGTTATCGAGTCATATTGATCGGAATGCACTTTTCTCGTCTTTTATGTTAGTTTTATCGCAAAGAAGTTATGCACGTAACTATTTTTTTTTTTTTTTTTTTTTTACGATGAACATAAGTTAAGCGTTAATGGAAATATACAAATATTGCTTATATTTCAAATTGTGTTGCAAATATAATACCATGATCCAATATTTTTATCTAAGGCTTCATTCGTAATAAGAAGGGTTGTTTTTCTACTTATTTGTGTTTCTGCAGTCCATCTTTGAAATAGATTTAGGTTCTCATTTCACGTTTTATATTCAATCTTTCCAGCTGACGGAATTTTTAGGTAGCTTTCAATACAAAAAAAGTATAAAGCTACCTATTGCAGCCGTTCGGAGGAAAGCAGTTCCGGAAAATTTCGATATATTTTCACCGATCATGACCCCCCAGTCCCCAAAACCACCCTCCGTCCAAATGTTGATTTATATATATATATATATCTGACCTATGTCATACGATAACGCCCGTAATTATGAATCGATTTTGATGAAACTAATTGTGTGTATTAAGGTCACTAATGTCTCGACCGAGTTCGTTGGCCAGCTTGGTCCGCCATCTTGTTTCAAGATGGCGGCCATTTAAAGATGTAAAATAACTTAAAATCTAAAATAAATATACAAAAAATTTAAAAATTCAAATTTATTTTTTAATTACGTGTTAGGCCTTGATACAAGGATTCCAGAGCTTTTTTTGGTTTACCTCTATCTTAAAAAATGGCTGAGATAGAGCAGTTTGAAATTCTAGGGTGGCTGACATTTTGAAACAAAACAGCACATTAACGCGATTACTCGCAAATTATTTTCTTTCATTGTTGTAATAATTTTCCCAATCATACGCATAAAACTATATATTCATATCCGTTAACGCCAAAATTGGCGACATTGGCGACAAAATTGGCAAAATTGGGCGACATTTGGCGAAATATCGCCAAATTTGGCGATCAAAATAACTCTTCATAAATGAAGCCAATTTGGCTATTGCTCAATAATTTGGCGATCAAAATAACTCTTCATAAATGAAGCCAATTTGGCTATTGCTCAATAATTTGGCGAATTTCTTATTCAAATTCAGTATTAACGAATCTTTCGTAAACGTTTCTTTGCATTTTAACTTGCTGTTTTCGTGTAACATTAGCTAAAATTTTAAAACGAAGATATAGGAAAGCTACCTTTTCCACCCGGTACAGGCCGGAAGGACTTTTTTATTGTTATAAAAACATTAGCACTATCGACTTTCAAGAATTCACAATTTGACAGAAAAATCCTTTTTTCTAATTACATTGACAATGTATTCACGCATAATCAGAGAAAATTATCGTTTAATTCTCAGATTTGATAAAACTTTAATTTTGCTCAAGTACTCGTAAAAAAATATAGTAGCAAGAACGCGATATTTCTCATAAAAACTTTCTTTCTTTCTTTAGACGTTATCATTAAGAATTCGTCGAGTTTTTAAATTGAGTGTGTTTCATCTGCTAAAATTCACACTCAAAATTATATTTATTACAAAATTTCTGGGGAGATATACATTGTTGAAATATTTTTTGTGCCACTGTGAGTAAAACTTTTTGGTCAATTGATACGTAACTGATAATATATTATTTTATTATATCTTTATTTGTTGTGATCCTAATTACAACTTTTTTAAAACAAAATATAAAAATATGCCTGCGGAGACAGCATTTAATTCTAGTTGTTCACGATTAATGTAGTATATAAGGCGCAATTTCAGTTGCTAAGGACAATAAACTTATTTCTCACATAGTTATTAGATTTATGCAAGAAATCTTATATATTAGGATCCGTTTTATTAGAAATTCAATTACTCTTTGCTTTGTATATTTGTAATAGATATTTTTTATTATTATTGTTTGACAATATAGTAAAGTCATCATTGGTATAAACAAATCACTTCTTTTAACAAAATTTAACGATGTTGTCTTAAAATTCATATTTTAGTGTTTAAACAATAAAAGACTTCTGAAAATATACAATTATGATGTACCTATTTTTAAAGAAAACCTATTTATTTAATGCGACAAGGGAAATAATGAGAAATACTTAGAAAATACTCTAAAATAATCCACTTTGCTCACGGTCGTAGGCAGAATAAATAATTCTGTTTATTTTCTGTTTGGATATTTTTATAGATCGTGACATGCTTCCCAAAATGCTTGGAAATTTGTTTATATAAAATTGAAACTCCAGAATTAGTTTTAGCAGAAATGAAACATGAAATACAAAGAACCAAACTTTATCTGTGATGGTTAAAATGTTTTGCTTTGCATGCTCTCTAACTTGTTTTTAAATTACCGCTAAAGAAACGTTTATTACATTAAACAGGTCTCTTGTCGCAACGAAGCAAAATAATTTGTAATATTGGTAAAGTTCATTTTAAAATATTTTTTTCATTTTATTACGCTGGAAATTCTTCAAAAGAAGAAATCTGTTGTATGTATAAGTAATATTAGTAAAAAGGATTTATGATAGATAGGAAATCATCCGTAGTTTCTGAGATATATTTAAATAGGATTAAAATAATTTTTAAACAATTTTTATCACGTGTCATGTAGCGTTAGAAATTAATAGTTAATTCAGTTTTAGTTGAAATTACGATATTAAACTTTATTGCATAAGATATAACAAATTATAACAATTAATAAAGGTTCACAACATTGGAATCAATTAATCACTAACGTTAACACATGAAAATCGTTACAATAGATATAAATAAATTGCAAATTTCATGTCGCCAATAAAATTTCTCTCTGAAAACAAATGCTACAGTCAATTATTCTATTGAACTAATTAAAATTTTATTAAGCATTATGATGATTATATGGTATTTTTTACGTTCCATTACTTTTTCTGTAATTATTTGTAAATGAATGTATGTTAAATAAAATAGTCAAACACTATTAATATACACTTTAACTACTTGATTTATTAAGTATTTTGTTTACATGGAACTTTTTACGTTCTATATTTTACCCTAATTGTTTGTAAATGTATGTGCGTTCTAACAAATTCTTCCGTAATCATTACTTGGTATGAAAACCTCACGCACATATAATCAATTATACATTTATAATAGTGTGAAAAACTTACGGATGGAATATGTTCAACCATAAAACTATGAAATTTGAGAATAGTAGTGAATGTTTAACAACTTTTAATGAACGCAATTTTTAAAAATCTATACAGAAGTTTTATATTATTCTAGTTTAACATAAATATTGGTAAGATGTTTAAATTTATTTTCTGTAAAATATAAAACTCCCTCCCATTTTTCTCTTTTTGCCTATAGCTTAAATCATTTTACATTAAATTAAAATCACACTCAAATGATATAATTATTTGTATAAATAGTTTCTGAAATGAAATAATCTTTACTGGTTTTAGAACTTAAAAAATAGAAACCAGGTGAAAAAAAATTATATACAGAGTTGATTCTTTTATGAGCAAGAAAGTACAGTAAATCTAAACGTTTGTGTATACTAAACATTTTTTTTTTTAAGAAGAAGAAAAAATTGGTTTAGAAGAAGAATTTAGTTATTTAAACAATCTGACGACTATTTCATAATTTTTAATGTTCCTTCGATCACATGATTTTTTAAGCATTCAGAAATTATTATACTTTTTAAGTTATTTTCAAAAATGTTCAAGAAATAAACTGCATATACACATTTTTATTTATTCCAATATAGCTACTATTTGTTCCAATTATAACGAACATTGTAATTAGACGAAATAAAAACGTGAAATATAAAATAAAATGGCATTTTTCTGAAAAAAATATAAAATTCAGCTGGATAAACATTTTATTCTTTCTAGACAGAAAATGATAAGATATTACAAAAAAATATATATTTTTATAAACGTAAATACTGAACATAATAAAACATAAAACATTAAGAACTATTCCCAGGATTATTAAAAAAGAAAAAAGTGTTACATTTTTAACTTTACGTGAGGCATTACATATAGAAGAAAGTTTATTTTACCTATCTTAATTATAAGTAGATTTACATATGATATCGTGAGAAAATTGTGAATCATACTAATATAAAGCAATTAATACACCCAGATAAACATATAAACATATCAAACCTGCCACTTAGAAACAATAATTAGACTTTTCAGATTAAATTAATCATTCCCATCCATTTCATATTTTCAGCAAAGAATTTCATGTTTTCTCTATTTTCTACGAACATTAAATACTTTATACTTCCACAGCATTTCGGATGTTTTTTTTTTTTCATTAACATGGATATGCCGTACCATATGTTTCACTGATCCAGTGTACGTTTGAATCGGCTGCTTATTCACATACCAGAAACAAAAATGGAAATTTATCAAATGAAAGTATACTGCATAAATTATTATTTACTATTTTAATAAAAATTCTCAATTTTCTCAATTCCATACCTTCTCTAAACATGATTAAAAATTAGCATAATTTTAAGATGATTTGTGATTTAATTAAACTTAACAATTGTTCGAAAAGAATATTCCATGCACATAAATTAAAAAATACACTTTTTCTTTAAAAGTTCCCCTCTTCTCAGATATAGTTATATTAAACAGTAAGAAAATATAATTATATGATATACTTTTAAATTTGACGTAAAGTAAATTTTTAAAATAAATGTTTTTTAAGCATGTTAAAGTAAATATTACTCCATTTCTACTACAGCTATAAAGCATCAAACCACTGCTGTAAAAATATTAGAAAACGAATTCAAATATACAATAAAAGAATAAACAATATATATAAAAATATTAAATTAAATAAAAAAATGTGAAACTATCAGTATCTATTTAGGGCAGTAGATATAGTATTGAAAAAAATATATATTTATTTATTTTAAATATATGCAACTGTTTCAGACTTGAAAAAAATGAATGAAGAATTGTACATTTAACATAACTACACTTGAAGAAAATTTACGTAACACAAGCATTTTGTTGCACACATTTTTATTAAAAGTGCAAAGTTTCTTTTTTGTAATATCTTTGAAATATCACCGTGATCACTTTTTTAAACAATATTTTTTAAATAAAATATTATTAGCAGCCCATAATATATATTTAACACAATTTTCTGTTAAACAACCAGAAACACCTGCACCAAAGCAGTAAGTAATCTCTTGTCTATTTATTGTGTTATAAGTAAGTGATGTCAACAATAATGTTTCATTTTAGTATTTTAAAATGTTTTCTTAATAGCTTGATGTCATGCTATTTTTTACAACTAGGAATCAGTTAAATATCACATATCTCTCTCCGGCAAGAAAAGTTAAACATCTCATAAATGCATTTCACAGGAAAAGCGGTAGATTTGCATAAATAGAGATTATTGTAAATTTATCCGACACACAATATGCTATGGTGGCAAAGTGACATAAAGAGTAACCTAGTTGTTTCCGAATAACTATGCTTATGACATGCATAACTATGCTTATGACAATTTTCCTGTAGCAAATGGGGCTACAGCATATCAAATAAGGGAATTGGTTGCATCCAAATTACACTAAGGTATTGTTTTCACATTTCCAAGTGTCGCGACAGTACATTTGGTGTAACCGGCCAAACAATTACACTCATTCAGCACATCTCGTGATTTCGTCAGAATTAATACAATGCAAGATAACTTTTATGAAAAAAAAAAAATCCGTGAAATATCTCCATTGTTGTTAATGTTAAGAATTAAAATCTATGTTTAGTTTGGAATGCATCAAAATGAAATGTTGGTATTAACATTTTTAATGAATATTTTAATTGTGACTCTATGCTCTAAGACTCTATATTCTATATTTCGTATTGCTCTGCAGTATCATCTGCTGATTTTGTTCAATGTTTTAGCAATCTTTCTGTATATAGACTGTAAAAAAGATAAATGTTTATTAATCTACGATAATATAATATAACCACAAACGAAAATATACAACAACATCTTCCAAGTAATCCCCATACACTGAAGTGCCAAAAGCCATGGGATACCTCCTACTATCGTGTGGGATCTACTTTTTTCCGGCGTAGTGCAGCAACTCGACATGCTGTTGACCGAACATGTCGTCGGAAGTCCCCTAAAGAAATATTTAGCATACAGCCTGCACAGCCGCCAATAATTACGAAAGTTTTGCCGGTGGAGGATTTTGTGCACGATCTGAGCATCGATCATGTCTCATACATGTTCAATGGGATTCATGTCTGGTTATCTAGGTAGCCAAATCATTCGCTGAAACTGTCCACAATCACGAACGATTTTGGCACGGTGACATGGAGCTATGACATCCTGTAAAATTCCACTGTTGTTGGGTACATGAAGTCCATGAATGGCTGAAAATGGTCTTCAAGTAGCTGAACATAACCATTTCCAGCCAATGATTGGTTGAATATGGCCAGAGGACCCAGTCTTCGTCATGTAAAAACAGCCCAGAGAAATTATGGAGCCACCATCAACTTGCACAGTGCCTCGTTGACAACTTGGGTGCATGGCCTCGGGGGGGTTTGCGCCATACTCAAACCCTACCATCAGCTCTTAAAAATTGGAATCGTGACTTATTGGACCAAGCAACCTTTTCCCAGTCATCTAGAGTCTAACCGATATGTTCACGAACCCAGTAGATGCGCTGAAGCCGATGGCATGTTGTTAGTAAAGGCACTGAAGTTGGTCTTCTGCTGCCATATTCCAATAGCCTGAAATTTCACTGTACGTTCCTGTCGTACGCCCTACATTGATTGTTGGTGTTATTTGACGCAGTGTTAATTGTCTGTTTACACTGACTACTATACGAACATGTCGCTGGTCATTAAGTAGTCGCTGTCGGCAACTGCGTTGTTCCCTGGTGGGAGGTAATGCTTAAAATTAAATATTCTTGACGAACTCTTGACACTGTGGATCGAGCAATGTTGAATTCCTGAACAATTTCCGAAATAGAATGCCCCATACGTCTAGCTATAATTAGCATTCCACGTTCAAAGTCTGTTAATCCCGTCGTGCGGCCCTAAACACATCACAAACCGTTTCATGTGAATCACTTGAGTACAAATGAAAGCCCTGACAGTGCACTGACCATTTATACATTTCTTACGCAATGCTACTGCCATCTGGATATTTGCATATTGCTATCCCATGACTTTTCGCACTTCAGTGTAACTGTAATGAGTTCTGTATCATCAGAAAACTCAGAAACAAATATATTTTCTACATTTGAAGAAACATTTGTAAAATCAAAGTTTATTTGGTGCCATGGATTTTAGGAATCGTTTCCGAGGGGTTTTCATAGTGCATTACTACGTTTTCTGAAAGCAGAATATAAGTTTTTAGAATGCCTTCAATTCCCAGTTAAACATTTGCAGCTGTGTAACTGAATTTATATTACAAGAGTAACAGAATAATGTTAATTTTAATGTTAATGTTGAGGTTGTTAATGTATCATGTCTGTCTGTAAAACATGTTTGTTGAACACTTGAAAATATTTCCTTCAGAATTGATAGCATTAAACAAAACCTATATTGCGGATTGACAAAACAAATTAATACACTAGAAAAACTAATCGGAAACGTTTCCGAAAATCGGTGGCAGTAAAATAAACTTTTTTTTTATAAATGCCTTTTCAAATAAAAAAAAATATATATATTGATTTCTGTGGTTTCAAAAGATAATGAAAGCTTTTCGCAATCGTGCGGAACTCGTATGATGTTAATGTATATTTTCTAATGGGGTTATATTATATTTTCTTAGACTAAGAAACATTTGTCTTTTATTACAGTGTAAGGGGCATTTTAAAAATCCAAATTTATTTCTTTTTTAAAAAAATTATATTCTGAGAAACACTACAATTATAAAATTAATTTATTAACTATAAAGCAAGACGCTATTCTAACTTTTAAAATGTATAAATGATTAGGCATGCATAATGTATAAATATATACTTTCTTATTTAGAATACTTAATAAAGTACATTTGCACAGCTATTTTTTTACATCACGCACCATATAGAAGCAATTATCCTTTCACCTTGATAATGCATGTCCTCTATGTGCTGTAACATTTTCGTAATTAGCTGTTCTGCTTCTGGTTAAATTAGATAAACATGTAACTCATTGCACGAGTAAGGTGCTTTTCCGATTAGTAGCTCTTGTTTTCTTTCAATTATATATATATATATATATAACTAAAACTAAATTGGTTTAATTATATAATCTTCTTTTGTTTTAAATGACGTAATTTGATAAAATGCACTAAGAACTAAGCTTACAAAAAGATTTTTTTTATATCACCGTTTTGTGCATGTAAAAAGATAAATAATTCTGTAATAAGAATGGCTTCATAAAATGACCATAATAACTAAATAATCAAAATTGCATGTTTAATACATATTAATAAGCTATTCATTATAAAGGTTTTTTTGACATTAATGCTTTTTATGAGAAAAATCTGACAAAAATTTCCTTTTTACAGAACATTTCATATTTACTTTTTTTTTGCTTCGAGAAAAGCAATCTTATAATATTTTTATGTATCAGTGAAAAATTTATAAATGAATAGTTATGCATAATGTATAAATAGACAATTTCTTATTTAGAATACTTAATAAAGTATATTTGCACAACTGTTTTTTACATCACACAACTTCTAGAAGCAATTATACTTTCATCTGGATAATGCATGGCCTCTATGTGTTGTAACATTTTCGTAATTAGCTTTTCTGCTTCTGTTTAAATTAGATAAACATGTAACTCATTGCACGAGTAATGTGTTTTTCCGATTACTAGCTCTTGTTTTCTTTCAATTACAGGAAAAGTAAATTGATTTAATTATATAATCTTCTTTTGTTTTAAATGAAGTCATTTGATAAAATTCACTTCGGAATAAGCTTATAAACAAGTTTTTCAATATCACCGATTTCTGCATGTAAAGAGATAAATAATTCTGTAATACGACTGACTTTACAAAATGACCACAATAACTAAATAATCAAAATTGCATGCTTAATACATATTAAAAAGCTATTCATTTTAAAGATTTTTTATCATTAATGCTTTTTATGAGAAAAATGTCTTATAAATTTTATTTTTAAAGAACTTGTCATATATACTTTTTCTTCGAGAAAAAAAAATTATAATATTTTTATGTATCAGTGAAAAATTTATAAATGAATAGGCATACATAATGTATAAATATACACTTTCTTATTTAGAATACTTAATAAAGTATATTTGCACAACTGTTTTTTACATCACGCAACATTTAGAAGCAATTATAATTTCATCATGATAATGCATGTCATCTATGTGTTGTAACATTTTCGTAATTAGCTTTCCTGCTTCTGGTTAAATTAGATAAACATGTAACTTATTGCACGAGTAAGGTACTTTCCCGATTAGTAAAACTTGTTTTCTTTCAATTATATATATATATATATAAGCAAAAGTAACTTGGTTTAATTATATAATCTTCTTTTTTGATTTAAATGAAGTCATTTGATAAAATGCACTTCGGAGTAAGCTTATAAACAGATTTCTTAATATCATCGTTTTCTGCATGTAAAGAGATAAATAATTATGTAATAACAATGACTTCACAAAATGACCATAATCACTAAATCATCAAAATTGCATGTTTAATACATATTATTAAGCTATTCATTATAAAGATTTTTTTTTACATTAATGCTTTTTATGAGAACAATGTGACAAAATTTCATTTTTACAGAACTTTTCATATTTACTTTTTTTTTCTTCGAAAAAAAAAATCTTATAATAATTTTATGTACCAGTGAAAAATATATAAATTAATAGACATACATAATGTATAAATATACACTTTCTTGTTTAAAATACTTAATAAAGTGTATTTGCACAGCTGTTTATTACATCACGCAACATCTAGAATCAATTATACTTTTATCTGGATAATGCATGTCCTCTATGTGTTGTAACATGTTCGTATATAGCTTTTCTGCTTCTGGTTATTAGATAAAGAATGTAACTCATTGCACGAGTAATGGACTTTTCCGATTAGTAGCTCTTGTTTTCTTTCAATTATATATATATAAAAAAAGCAAATTTGTTTAATTTTATAACCTTCTTTTGTTTTCAATGAAATAATTTGATAAATTGCACTTCGGACTAAGCTTGTAAACCGATATTTAATATCACCGGATTTTGCATGTAAAGAGATAAATAATTTTTTAATAAGAATGACTTCACAAAATGACCACAATAACTAAAGAATCAAAATTGCATGTTGAATACATATTAAAAATATTTTCATTTTAAAGATTGTTTTTACACTAATGCTTTTTCTAAGAAAAATGACTCATAAATTTTATTTTTAAAGAACTTTTCATATTTACTTTTTCTTCTTCCAGAAAAAAAAAAAAATCTTATAATATTTTTATGTATCAGGGAAAAATTTGTAAATGAATAGGCATACATAATGTATAAATATAAACTTTCTGATTTAGAAAACTTAATAAAGTATATTTGCACAACTGTTTTTTACATCACGCAACATCTATAGAAGCAATTATAATTTCAACTTGATAATGCATGTCATCTATTTGTTGTAACATTTTCGTAATTAGCTTTTGTGCTTCTGGTTAAATTAGATAAACATGTAACTCATTCACGAGTAAGGTGCTTTTCCGATTAGTAGCTCTTGTTTTCTTTCAATTATATGAAAAGTAAATTGGTTTAGTTATGTAATCTTCTTTTGTTTTAAATGAAGTCATTTGATAAAATTAACTTCGGATTAAGCTTATAAGCAGGTTTTTTTAATATAACCGTTTTCTTCATGTAAACAGATAAATAATTCTGTACTAAGAATGACTTCAAAAAATGACCACAATAACTAAATAATCAAAATTGCATGTTTAATACATAATAATAAGCTATTCATTATAAAGATTTTTTTGACATTAATGCTTTTTATGAGAAAAATGTCTCATAAATTTTATTTTTAAAGAACTTTTCATATTTATTTTTTCTTCTTCGAGAAAAAAAAAATCTTATAATATTTTTATGTATCAGTGAAAATTTTAGAAATGAATAGGCATACATAATGTATAAATATACACTTTCTTATTTAGAATACTTAATAAAGCATATTTGCACAGCTATTTTTTACATCATGTAACATCTAGAAGCAATTATACTTTCATCTTGATAATGAGTGTCCTCTAAGTGTTGTAACATTTTCGTGATTAGCTTTTAAGTAGCTTTCAATACAAAAAAGTATAAAGCTACCTATTGCAGCCGTTCGGAGGAAAGCAGTTTCGGAAAATTTCGATATATTTTCACCGATCATGACCCCCAGACCCCAAAACCACCCTCCGTTCAAATGTTGATTTATATATATATATATATATATATATATATATATGTTATATAAAAATTTATTTCCTTCGTATCCTTCCATTTTATTCGCATTAATATTTAAAAATTAATCTAACTTCTGTCATAGTCAGTATTTCCTTAATTCTTAATAACATCTCTTCCTATTTAAAGTCCTTTTAAAAGTAAATATCCGTATATTAATAATTATTTTATTCCAAATCTTAATCTAAAATTTTAAGTTCATTCGTCGCTTGTATCAGCTCCCCAATCTATAAAATTCCGAGACGCGTTCTCATTTCGAATGTTTTTTTAAAAAGCCATTTTCTTTTTATTATTATTATTATTGTTCTGATTTTTCGCGCGCTTGGGATATTAACTTCAAAATTTATCCGCACCCAAGTACGGGATTCTTTACTGTTTTAGCCTCGCCCTCTAACCTCATTTGCTGGGCTGGAGCTAGCTTCTCACTCATTGGGTTGTGCGCTCGTGACGTAATTTCGGTATATCTCCGCGGAGAGAACAAAACTCGCCCGCACCGGTCGGAGCACGAGATTTTTGACGTTTTCGGAAGCATAAACAAATATGTATCGGATGTTTTTATATCCGTAGAATATTCCACTGTGCCAGTAACATCTTAATTCAATGAAGTGAAGCAACGTTAGCCCGAGGGCTATAAGTTTTAGACCTTTGGGAATTGTTTCCGTGTTGTTCGTCTTCTAATAAAATTATTTGTCTGGAGATTGGCTGGATTTATTGGAAAACTTTTGTGGACTCATTTCATTGCCTTCTACTTCGCCATACTCGCTAATATCGACAGCAACTTGCTATATCGTTGAAGGACTGCCATCTTTTCATCGAATATTATTCATCGTAATATCTCAACCTCGTCAAAATGCTACATATATATATCTGACCTATGTCATACGATAACGCTCATATTTATAAATCGATTTTGATGAAACTAATTGTGTGTATTAAGGTCACCAATGTCTCGACCGAGTTCGTTGGCCAGCTTGGTCCGCCATTTTGTTTCAAGATGGCGGCCATTTAAAAATTTAAAACTAAAATAAATATACAAAAAATTTAAAAATTAAAAATTATTTTTTAATTACGTGTTAGGCCTTGATACAAGGATTCTAGAGCATTTTTTGGTTTACCTCTATCTTAAAAAATGGCTGAGATAGAGCAGTTTGAAATTCTAGGGTGGCTGACATTTTGAAACAAAACAGCACATTAACGCGATTACTCGCAAATTATTTTCGTTCATTGTTGTAATAAATTTCCCAATCATACGCAAAAACTATATATTCATATCCGTTAGCGCCAAAATTGGCGACAAAATTAGCAAAATTTGTGACATTTGGCGAAATATCGCCAAATTTGGCAACCAAAAGAAGTTTTTATAAATGAAGCCAATTTGGCTATTGCTCAATAATTTGGCGAAATTCTTATTCAAATTCAGTATTAACGAATCTTTTGTAAACGTTTCTTTGCATTTTAACTTGCTGTTTTCATGTAACATTAGCTGAAATTTTAAAAGGAAGATATAGGAAAGCTACCTTTTCCTCCCGGTACAGGCCGGAAGGACTTTTTTACTTCTGGTTAAATTATATAAACTTGTCACTCATTGCAAGAGTAAGGTCCTTTACTGATTAGTAGCTCTGGTTTTCTTTCAATTAGATACATATGTTACAGTGAAAACCCGAAATCAGTAAAAACTGGAATTAACAGTTGACTTTTTCCTAGCTTACTACTCTCGCACCATAGTCAATATCAGATATTTCATCCGAAACACGTTTTTCAAGAGGAAAACACTCGAAATCGTCCCGTTTGATAGATTGCCTCTCGTAATTTCTTAAAGATCTAACTTATAGTATTTTTTATCATCTACGATAGGTATCAGCTCGAAATCCACCAATCAGAGATCTCTAAAAATTCCAAGATGGCCACCGTCAGTAAGTCAACATCTTATGTTTAGCGTGGTCGCAAATATTGAAACCAAAAATACAGAAGAATTAAGAAAAAATCAAATCTTTAGTAACACAAGGTCCAATTATACACGAAAAGAACTTTTAAAAAATGTGCAGTTATTTTGAAATTAAACAGATACATATGCGTCGATTGTGTCTTCGGAGCTCGTTATTTACATTCCCGATATGAACTATATTTACTAATTTAAAGTTATTTATTGCGATTATTTTATTTCAGTTCTTTATATTATTTGCTATATGTTATAATTGTACTGTCGTAGTCACTTATTTACTTCTCAAACTGTACTAGTTTAACTACTTTCTGCAGCTATATTTGGCGTTATTTCGTACTTGTTGCCAAATTATGTCGCCAAAGATAAAAATGCAAGCAAACACGCATCAAGATATTTTATTGCAATACAAATTATTGCCTCCTTTTAGCATGCAGCGTTCAGAATCTAAATTTTGTAGTGGAAGGGGGGGGAGGGCCAGAAAATTTTCTTATACTTTTAGAAAAATAAAATTTAATAAATGAAATGCTTTTAAAACAATCTTGATAATCTTTTTTTAAAGATATACAATAGGGTGGGCCGAAAAAAACTTTTTTTTTGTTTTTTGATTTGCTATACCGCGGAAAACTTGCCTCTAGGGTAGCTTAGTATAATGCAAAAATAAAATTAATAAATTGTTCCGTTTAGCGGTAGCGCATCGGCCCTAAATTTTGAGAAAATAAAACATTTTTATCATTTTCAATGGGGAGTGCGATAACTTTTTTGTTTTGTTTTTGGATTTGCTATACCACGGAAAATGAGCCTCTATGGTAGCTTAATAAAATGTAAAAACAAAATAAATAGATTTTCGCGTCTTGCGGTAGCGCATCGTCCCTAAAACTCGAAAAAATAATATACGATTTTTAAAATTTTTCTATGGAAATATATCTAATGGAAATAAATCAAATAAGAAAGAATGCTACTGGAAATATTTTGAGCAGAACTTGAAGAGGGTAAAACATGACCAACGCACCCAGGTCAGCAGTACATGCTGGACATAAGTTCTGCTATAAAATCAGGTTGCTATTTTCAAGATTTATCTATTCGTGTGCCTGACACACTTTCCTACTCAAGGTGGTTAACAACGGTGAACAGAGTTCTCCGATTGTATTTCGATATTGAAAACACAGCAGACGAGAGCAAGATCTTTGATTATTTTCTCTTAAAGTCATATATACCACTATGATTTTATATAAAAGAAGTAAATACTTCACAAACAGAGCAGAACATGTATTTGAAGTTATAAAATCTTCAAGATTCCTGACCGAAAACTTGTTGAAAGTCATTGACCCAGTAACTGAGAGAAACGTATTTTTTGACCGTCCAGAAAACTTGCTTTTGAGTATGATAGTAGATAAAAGGAATCATATAATAGAGTTAGGTTTCAGAAAAATTATAATGGCTAGAAACTTAGGTTCTAAAAAAAAGTTAATCAGGAGTTTTCAACAACCGAAAATCAATTTCCTAACTACAGACAACATTGAAATGATTCACTGGAACGCTACTACACTTTCACCACCAGATTTGCTGCGAAGAATCAAATTTTAGGTGCCGATGTGGTACCGCCAAACGGAACAATTTATTTATTTTATTTTTGCATTATACTAAGATAACCTAGAGGCAAGTTTTCCGCGGTATAGAGAATCAAAATACAAAATAAGAAATTTCTCGCATCCCCCCTTAAAAATGATAAAAATCTTATATTTTCTCAAACTTTAGGGCCGATGCGCTACCGCCAAACGTAACAATTTATTTATTTTATTTTTGCATTATACTAAGCTACCCTAGAGGCAAGTTTTCCGCGGTATAGCGAATCAAAATATAAAAAAAAAAGTTTTTTTCGGCCCACCCTAATATACAACTATTATGCAGACATAAATATTTATTCGTAAATCGGTGGAATAGTAAAAATCTAATCACAGTTGTTCGGTCATCCAAGGCTGTTTGTTAGATGGTTGGCGACTTTCTCTCCAACATGGTTTATTAGTGAGAAATTGCAAGTTCGGAATCTCTCTCTCTCTCTCTCTCTCTCTCTCTCTCTCCAGTGGTTATAGCGAAAGTCCGAAACGCTGTGGACCCAGGTTCGATTCCCGGCTCAGGCTAATTTTTCACTTCATGTTAAATTATTGTATTTAATGTATGCGGGTGAGAATGTCCTTTACAATCTATTTTTCCTTTTTAATTATTGAATTTCAACCACCCTACAATTTTGTCTTCCCCATCCTAGTGGTGTATAAATTATAAACCTTTATATGTTTTTGCATTTGTTAAGCAAATTGTGCTTTTTTTACTTTGTATTAATAATAAATAACGCATATAACCCTTCCCCCTCCCTCCAGTTAAAATATTTTGCTTCCCTTCCAAAAAAATAAAAATAAAAATAAAATTTATATCTTTTTGAAAACAAAAATGAATTGTAACGTAAAACTTTCCTAACAGAAATAGATTTCTAGAATTTTCAAATATGCAAACCCAAAATTAAAGCTAATTCCGCCAAATAGTTTTTAAGTTATGCTTAAAAAGCACTTGTAGTGTAATCTGTTTTGCGACGATAGAACATTTATTTAACATTAGGAGGTACAAACATAAAACCTGCGTAATTTTTAAATATGATGTCGAAATTAGGGTTTAGTACTAAAAGTTTTAGAATATGTTACAATTGCTATACGTAACTTCATCCTTCCCCCCAGGAACATTTATGTACAGCATTATTATTAGATGTTATTACTAATCTAATATTATTTGTGATATTTTTATACAGTGATTTGCGGCAGAGTTAGTGGAGGGTATAACTCCCTCCCCCCCAGGACTGTACACAATATATAAAAAAATAAGGATTGTGTTTTTGAAACGAAAAATATCAAAAACTCATTTAAACTTTCGAAAAATGATTAAAATCATCAAAACCAAGGAAAAAAAACTGCTAAAGAGTGGGAACTATATCTAAAGTCTATTACGTATTTCATTTTTGTATTACATTCAATATGTAACATGAATTGCATTTAAAATATGTAAAATATATAAACTAAAAATGTCATAATAGTGATTTTGGCAAAACAACTTAAACTTAATTTAAAATCTTTCTTTGCGTTACAGATTTCGGCTTAGCGATAAAGTGCGGTTCCAATACATGTGACAAAAAACTAGTTTTAATTTACTATTTTTTTCTAAATCACTTAATACTAATAGTTGAGAATTCTTAATATTTACAGGTAATGTAAGAAGTGAAGATATGGACTCTATAATTTAGAATTTTAATGTTATATTAGCGAGAGTATTGTTTTTATAATCTTGAAATTTTAAGTAAAATGATCACAATATTATATATAGAGAACAGACACGAAAAGAAAATGCAATATATAAAATGTTAGTACGCGATAATGCTTCCTGTGTATCAATCGAACTCTGCACTAAATATTAAAACACCTGCTGCAATTACTTGCCAAATGTTACGCCCTCTACTTACATTAGCAGATAACTTTCAGTAGGGAAAATAACCCTAGTTTTGCAGCGTGAAAGTGTTGCTCCAAGTAAGCGAGAGGCAATAGCATATACTTCATATCGCATGGTCGTCCGTGTGATAACAGCTTAAGTTAGAACGCTTTATAACTGGAATAAATTAGTTAAAATGTGTTTTAACTCGCGCTCTCAGTTAAAACGCGTTCACCCTTGTTAATTCGGGTTTTGCCTGATTACGGGTTTCACTGTAACATATATATCTTACTAGTAGTCCTAGCGTTCTAACTGGAACAAACAGTTAAAACGCGTTTTATCTGATTTATATTAATAATTTTTGTCAGATACAAATAATATTGTCTAACAAATCACTCAAAACCTGAATAAAACGGGGTGTTCCTAGCGCTCTAAGTTAGAACGCGTTCTAAGCGGAATAAATCGGTTAAAACGCGTTTTAACTACAGCTCTCAGAACGCGTTTTCCCTAATTAATTCGAGTTTTGACTGATTTCGAGTTTTCACTGTAACATATATATAAGGAAAAGTAAATTGGTTTAATTATATAATTTCTTTTTGTTTCAAATGAAGTCATTTGAAGAAATATACTTCGCAATAAGCTTATAAACAGATTTTTAAACATCATCGTTTTCTGCATGTAAAGAGATAAGTAATTCTGTAGTAAGAATGACTTTACAAAATGACCACAATAATTAAATTAAAATTATATGCTTAATACATATTGATAAGTCATTCATTATAAAGATTGATTAGACATAAAAGCTTTTCATGAGAAAGTTGTCTCATAAATTTTATTTTTAAAGACTTTTCATATTTACTTTCTTTTCCTTTGAGAAATAAAAAATTATAATCTTCCCATGTATCAATAACACAACTTTACCAAATATACAATAATAATGTTTTTTTTTTTCATTTACCATTTTATTTTTAGAAATGGTTTGAAAATTAAGGATATACGGAGAATATTTTTAAAATATTTGTTCTTTTTTTAATCACAGAAATTATTATTTTATATTCATTTAAAAATCTTTTCCAGTTTAATATTTTTACTTTTAGAAATGAATTCAAAATTAGGGATACACAGAGATTGTTTATCAAATGTTATCGTGTTTTAATAACATAAACTATTATTCTGTAATCATCAATTATTATTTATTAAGTTCCTATACAATATTAACAGAGAACAGGCCTCGTCTCTCCATTGGCTTGGCAAATCAGGTATCGGCGTGCCCTCAAAAGAAGACACAAATATGTTTCTTTAGTTCATGAATATATATATATATATATAAGGAAACATATATCTATATATATATATATATATATATATATATTATGAACATTATAATATACCATACAAGCTTCAATATATTTATTGCGAGCAAAAGAAAACTAAAAGGGAAATAAGAAATGTAGTTCTAAAGTATTTCTAAATATATATATATATATATATATATATATATATATATATATATATATATATATATATATATATATATATATATATATATATATATGAGATTCACTACTATAGAGATTATATCAATAATTTGCGCTAATGTATTAAATACATAATTTTTTTCGCACTATCATAATGATAAAATCATTGCCTACATCATCAAAATCGTATTTTACATTTTATTCAGTTCCAGATTGACCATGACATTCAAATTGACTAATTCTGAACATACATTATTCAATCATGAAAGACAGATAAACTTAAGGGGTGGAGAAATAATAAACGCATTTTGATTTGTCAATATAGAATCTTAATAAGACATGTTAAGTGTGCCTATTGTCGATAAAACGTGATTTTTATGAAATTTAAAATTTAAATTGTTAAATCTGTGTTAAAAAAAAGAAACAGGACACGTGCGCGTACGACTTGTACCTTGAAAGTTCAGTACCATTATTTCTTATTATTGTAAAGCTTTGTAAGTAAATAGTTTCTTTTCAAATTTACACAAATAAGAACTGCCTATCATTCGTAGACGTTTCTTTTAATTATTGTACCGTAAAACTCTAATTTATTTAATTATCTAATTAATCATAACCATATTTGTTTGTGAGGATTGAATTAAGAATAGATTACACCACATGTATTGTATGAAAAAGGTTCAAAAACTTTGCCTTTAACTGCATTGCTTCTAGTAGTATTTTACCTGATTAATAGCTATATGCCTATCTAAGATAAATGTAAAAATAAAATTTCTAAAATATCTACGTTAATTTGGCATGGGTCCCGATCATGGAAAATTCAACTATCGAAAAACATAGTTTTAAGGCTTCAACTTTTTATTGCATTGAGTTAGAATTGAGTAAATTTTTACCAAACAATGAGATATTGTTACCGTAACGCCCGAACTATACTCACGCCATCATATTTTCTCTCCTTTTCTTTTTTTTCTTTCAAAAGAATTGACAAGCTGAGTAATTTAGGCTTTACCAGAAGAGAAGAATGTTTACAAAGTTGTTGTCGACAAGATATCTGAGCTAAGCCGTAATGTTAAATTAAATGAGTTATTTTGTACATAGTAACATGTAAATACGTTGTAAATATTAAATTTATTAGTCTATGAAGAAGTTATCAAGTTTTATTTGTAACTAAAATAGTTTCCACCCCGGATTCAATATAATATGTTATAAAAGATTGGCTCCCAAACATCGGGCCGGAATATAGGCAAAATATGAAAATAAGTATTATTTTTAAATTGTGTTAAACTGTTTAATAAGAAAATTTAGATACTAAAGTACAAAAAGTATTTCTTCTGATTCATCCGGAATCTGAGGGTTTTTTTGAAAAATTGTATTTAATTCGTCTAGAATCGAAATATTTTGGAATTATTCTATTCAACCTGAATGGTATTTTCCTTAGAATTGAAATACGAAAAATCGTCTGCAGCTTCAAGTATTTTAGTATCTGAATTAAATGAAGATATTCATAAGAGAAATATATCTAATAATTATTATTGAAAAATAAACTCGTTTGCTTTATTTTACACATTTATATAGTTGCACTGAGCTATATTATTATTGAAGTTATTATTATAAATCAGTGCTTGGCATTATTTTATTTATTATATGAAGAATTGATTTAAATTATTTTGCTAAGAGTTATTCGTAACACAAATTAAGTTTGAAGTTAGCTAAAACATAATTAATTCAAATGATGGCGTTTCTTTCTAAGGGTAAGAAAATTAATTTAATCACTTTGGCTTCAGAGTTAAAAGTAGAAATAAGTAGTGATGATAAAGTCCTCGAATTACGTGATAAAATTGTAAATAGTGAGGCATTTAAAGGTAACATAGATTTTGTACAAGGAATTTTAGAAAATATCATAGAAGAAAGAAAGACTCTTGAGGAAGAGAAGCGTTTAGCCGAAGAAAGAGAATTTGAGCTACAGAAGCTCAGGTTAGAAACAGGAACAAGAGATGTTGTTGCAAATACAAGTAACCCTCTAGAAACTTCTTCAATCCGCGTTGACTTGAAAAAGGTTTTACCCGATTTCAATCCTGAAAAGGATGATATGAATTTATTTTTAATAAATTTGAGAGGCAAATGAAACTTTTAAAGGTTTCTAAAGAACTGTGGATTACGTATTTAATTGGAGTCCTTCCAAATGAAATCGGTAAGTTAATAGCACGTGAACCGGAAGAAAAATTTGAGGATTATTCTTATATTAAAGATATATTGTTGCAGAGGTTCAAGTTAACTGCTGGAAGGATTAGAGTTTTATTTAATCGACATCCAAAGCGGACCGATATTAGCTGGAAAGAATATTACTTTGAAATTAGAAGCTATTTTGAGGGATGGCTATCCGAATTAAATATAAATTCCTTTGAAAAACTATCGGAATTAATTATTGCTGATCAATTAAAGAAAAAGGTTTCCCCTGATTGCAAAGAACATTATTTAGACCAATGGGAGAATTTAACAGATCCTGTTGAATTAGCTGAAAAGTTAGATTTATATGATAATTTGAGGTCACACAACGTAGTAATAAAGAGATCAAATAAAATCAGTAAGGTCGGGAATTCTAATTGAAAAAACGCCTTTAGATTTTAAAAGAAATGAGTTTGGTAAATTTGGCAATCAAAATGAGTCCAAGAGAAATAAAATTAATTATCCTTCATATTTAAATCGGCCAATGTTAAGTTGCTATGGATGTGGAAACCAGGGAGTTATAAATCCAAGTGTCCAACTTGTTCTCCTAAAAATGTATCGGCGAACTTTCAATCTCTAGAATTTCGTACATGTAATATGCAAACATCACCAACATCATTGGTAAAAATAAGTATAAATGGTCTCTCTGGCACAGCCTGTGCTGACACTGGCGCAACACATTGCGTTGCGGGTGAAGTTTTGTATTCTTTATTAAAAGACCAAGGTGTGAAGTTTGAAAAAACTCAAATGATCGTAGTCTTAGCGGATGAGCTACAAAACACTACCGAAGTTTATAAAACAGAAGTTCATGTTAAAATTGAAGGTCGCGATGTTAAAACAACTCTTTATGCTCTGCCGAATGCCAAAATTAATCGTACAATTTCGGGAATCGATTTCTTACGCAAAGCAAAAATTGTTTTGTATGTAGTATTTCAAGTATGGTTCTTTGCTGATAAATGCAGGTGGAAGTATAGATTCGCCGAAGATACCTATAGACCTGCCTGTGAATTAGCAATAAAAACCGTTGAATTAGACACTGTTTTTCTTAGAGAAGATGAAGGTAGACATCTCACTTCAGAGCAACGAGTTAGGTTGAATGAACTGCTTGGAAAATTTACAAGTAGCTTCCAACTAGGGGAAGAGGCTACACCTAAAGTTAAACATTATATTGATACTGGATCACATCCTCCTGTAGCAGTACCCCCTTACCGCATGTCACCTGCAAAAAAGGAAATTTTGCGTAAAGAATTAGATGAATTACTCTCTAAAGGTATAATAGAAGAGTGCGAATCTCCTTATGCCTCGCCAGTAGTATTGGTCCCAAAACCAAATGGAAAAATTCGCCTTTGCGTCGATTATCGAAAATTAAATGCTATCACAAAGACGGATAATTATCCATTACCGCGGGTAGATGATTTGCTCCATGAAGCTAAACATACACCTTATATGACCACTATTGACCTAAAGTCTGGATACCACCAAATTGAAGTAAATGCTGCTGATACAGACAAAACTGCATCTATTTGTCCATTCGGAACTTTTCGGTACATTAGAATGCCTTTCGGATTGAAAACTGCCCCAGCAACCTTTCAGAGATTAATAGATAACTTTCGAAAGTCCCTCAAAGACATCTTTGTATTGTCTTATTTAAATGATATTATAATTTTGTCGGAAAGTTTTGAGAAACATTTGTCTGACTTAGAAGCAGTTTTTAATAAACTATCGGAATTCAAATTGTATGCTAATCGTGAAAAATGCAATTTTGCTTGCTCCCGTGTTAAATATTTAGGATATTGGATATCAAGCTCTGGAATCGAAGTTGATCCTGGAAAAATCGCTGCAATTCAACAAATGCCTGCTCCTAAGACTGTTAAACAAGTTCAATCTTTTTTGCAATCCTGCTCCTGGTACAGACGTTTTATTCCAAAATTTTCAGATATAGCTAGACCTCTAAGTAATCTTACAAAGAAAAATGCAACTTGGAAGTGGGAAGAAGCAGAACAAAGCGTTTTCGAAACATTGAAAAGTTCATTAATCAATCCTCCAGTACTGAAAGAAAATGATCCGAACAAGCCCTATCTTCTTCGTACAGATTCCAGTGGATATGCTCTAGGTGCTGTCCTCCTCCAGGGTCAGGGAGAAGAAGAGCATCCAATAGAATATGCGAGTCGTTTGTTAACTGCACCAGAAAGAAACTATTCTACCACCGAGTGCGAAGCACTTGCTGTCATTTGGGCTTTAGATAAATTCCGTGGCTACATTGAAGGACATGAAGCAACAGTTGCCTCCGATCATCAGCCCCTATAATGGCTGATGAGTTTAAAATCACCGTCAGGCAGACTAAACCGATGGGCTTTGCAGTTACAATCTTTCAACCTGAAGATTGAATATATTCCTGGAACATCAAACGTTGTTGCTGATATGTTGTCTCGCCCTATTTGCAGTCATGAAGAACCCTCTTGTGAAATTTGCACAATTTCGATTGAAATGCCTATTAGATCTCCTAAAGATATCCGAGAAGAGCAATTAAAGGATGAAGATTTGAAGAAAATCATTGAAGCGTTTGAAACTAAAGAAAATAATACAGATTTTGCTAATTGGACTGAACGTGGTTACCTCTTAAAGCAAGGATTCCTATATCGTTACTCTCCAGAATCAGCTTCAGAAGAAGCCCAATTGGTTGTTCCTGTTCAAGAACGGAAAGAAGTCTTGAAGAATTACCATGATTCACCGACCGCAGGCCATTATGGAGCCGAGGGAACCTATTACAGAGTATCCCAAATATATTACTGAACTGGAATGAGAAAAGATATCGCAGATTATGTTAAAAATTGTGTAGACTGTATTCGTTATAAAGCGAGTAACCAAAAACCTGCTGGACTTTTACAAACACCTGTCCATAGTCAAAGATTTGAGACCCTCTCAATAGACTTATTTGGACCCTTGCCATAAACAGCAGATGATAAAAAGTGGATTTTTATAATTGAAGACTGTAGAACTAAATGGGTAGAACTTTTCGCATTAAATAACGCAACAGCCACGGAATGTGCTGTTACCTTAATTGAGGAAGTGTATTTAAGATATGGTTTTCCAAGAAAAATCATTAGCGACAATGGTCCGCAATTCATCTGTGCTGTGATGCAACAAGTTTGTTTTCTCTTAAAGATAGATCAAAGTTTAACTCCGGTGTACCACCCTCAAGCAAATTCGGTTGAAAGAAAAAAACCGAGATCTAAAACCCCGCTTAGCGATGCTAGTTGGAGATGATCATACAACTTGGAGTGAAAAATTACCAGTAATCCGTTTTGCCCTTAATACTGCAAGATGTAGTTCCACAGGTTACACAACTGCATATTTAATGTTCGGTCGTGAATTACGTACCTCCGATGATGTTGCTCATGACATACGCCCTGTAATTGCGAATGATAATTTCGTACCGGAAATAACCCCTTATTTAAAAAACTTTGCTAAAATTACTATGCAGATAAGAGATCGCATAGAACAAAGCCAAGATAAGCATAAATATTATGCCGACAAACATTTAAAAGCTTCTGAACAATACAAACCAGGCGATCATGTTTGGGTTACTTTGCATCCCATTAGCCAAAGGAAAACTAACAAAACGACTAAATTCATGCCCCGTCGCGATGGACCCTATGTTATTTTAAAACAAAGATCTCCTACTTCATATACCATTGCTACTAAAGAAAACCCTTTTTCTCCCTTAGGAAATTATCATATATCAGCTTTGTATCCTTACAAGCAAGATGATGGTGGATGTTCTAAAGGCTTCATTCGTCCAAGAGGCAGACAAGGGAAACGTCAGACGCCCAGCCAGCAAATATTTTCGAAAGGCTCAAAAAACACGAGAACAACAGAGGTATTTAGTCACCAGAAAGCATCCCGAAGGAATCCACCCAGGAAATGCACACTGCATCTGAGGAACCAGTAATGCAGTGTGAGGGAAAGAGTGTAACGCCCGAACTATGCTCACTCCATCATATTTTCTCTCCTTTTCTTTTTTTTCTTTCAAAAGAATTGACAAGCTGAGTAATTTAGACTTTACCAGAAGAGAAGAATGTTTACAAAGTTGTTGTCGACAAGACATCTGAGCTAAGCCGTAATGTTAAATTAAATGAGTTATTTTGTACATAGTAACATGTAAATACGTTGTAAATATTAAATTTATTAGTCTATGAATAAGTTATCAAGTTTTATTTGTAACTAAAATAGTTTCCACCCCGGATTCAAAATAATATGTTATGAATTTCAACTTGATACCTTTAGTGGTTCTTGCACACGGTCACTTGCACCGTTCTTGGACATGGTCATGATAGACAGTGAATAAGACGCGTTTGTTACGCAATAAATCGGCATAGGATTATAATTTAAGGAATTTCGGATTTTGTCCTGTTACATGTGCTACAAGATAATCCTTCGTCCGAAATTTCAAGATTCTAGTTCAACAAGAAGAACCTCATAGGATTTAAGAGTAAGTTTATATATACACAAAGTTGTTTTAAAGCCGTACATTTTTATTGCATTGAGTTAGAATCTGGACATTTTTACGAAACAATGGAATCGTAGACCTTACTGTTTGATATTAATTTCAACGTGATACCTTCAGCCGTTCCTGAAAATAAAATCAATCTTTTCAGACAGATGGACAACACACAAACCCACTCTCAAAACCTGTAGGATGTAATAATAAAAAATTTTCGCCCTATTTCTTTAGTTAAATTATTCCAAATTCTTCAATACTTTTTTCCCTCTCTTTTTAAAATATCTCTTAAATCTATTTTGTATTTTATTCTATAACTTAATCAAAATATTCTGTTATTTATCATTCTAAAAATCTTAATCTGTTAAAAGCTACACGTATTTATTAAAACCTTATTCTCTTAAATTGCAACACTGCCTCTAAACGCACCTGCCTAATTTCTTCTTTTGAGACATTTAAATTTTATTCTTTGGAACTTTTATAATACCATTTTTATTTCTATTTAATTCATTCGGCATCCCATGATTCCAAGCGGTTTTCGCGCCCAAAGGCCTTTTTACCTTTTTAATTTGCCGTTTCTGTTAAAGAGTTTTAATCATACGTCAGAGACACGTCTTCGTGGCCTCATTTTTTCATCCATTAGCGAGAAAGCTCCGCCTTCTTTATCCCCCTAGCGCCCTCCGAACATGGATGCGAGTGGACCAGCTTGTTCGCGCGTTTTGTACCTTTGGGCCAAATTTTGAAGTATTTATACGGTTACACTGGCTTCGGAGACAGAATTTACACGAATTAGTGGTTGTCATCTAATTGCCGTCACTGGGGAGTCTACACTAATGCATCGGTAGTATGTTCTTCAAGCGCTGCTAATTCTTCAAGATCTTCAAATGTGTTCAGTTTTAATGAAGCGAAAGTTGGTGGAGTTGCTTTCATCTCTGTGATCACAATAAAGCCACTGCTCATCTATTAAGTTATTAAGTCTTCTTTTTAATGTTTTTGGGAAATTTCTTCTGGATTTCACTGCCTCTGCTCAATTTTTACGACTGCAAATACACTAAGATTTCCCATGTGATATACTTCGAGATTTGTCTTCATGGTGAGTGACTCGAAGTGATGCCCTGTCCGGGTGTCATGACTACATTTCAACGATCTCGACTGCGGCTACCTCGATATGATTATCAGGTAATTTTAGTGGTTTCGGACTGAGATGTTCCGATTGTCTGGTGGAAAGAACGTTCAAGTCGACAGCAATAGCGATCGTCTATAATGTGCCAATTTTCGACAGGAATGTATCAAAAAAGCCGGTCAGGATAACTGATGACCTGTGTAATAAAAACATTTTGGAGACTTCCCAGTGATATTGGAGAACAACTACCGATTAGTTGTCAAATTATCACTCATAAGTGTTTATAAATTTATTCCAGAAGTGACGTCTGTAAGTTAAATTATTCTTTTATTTTTATTGATTTCTTATTTTATTGATTTGTTATTATTGGCTTATATAGAACAAAAATTGTTCTTAGAATACTTTAGAAAAATTTTGTTCCTTTTATCCTGAACATTTAGAACTTACGAAATTTAATATTTATTCTTATGTATTGTTAAAAAATTAATTTTATTTGGTTAAGCTCACAAATATTACTGAAAGTTTTGAACTGCTCTGATATTTATTCCTATATTACTTCATTTTACAAGAGTAACTTCATTTTATGTTCTTATTTTACCATTTAATTATAGTCCCTTTTCATTCGGTGATATTTATTCATAGGAAATAATTTCTATTTATTGAAAAAATATATGAGTAATCTCTTTTCAAGTAACATGTATTGGAACATATTCTATGCCATTCTAAAAATGCATAAAAATTTATTAGATTATCTGAAATTACAGCTTCACTGATTGCATAATAATCGCAAAAATAGCGTTTGAAGTTTATTAATGTGAAAAAAAAAAAAAATGCGTTATCTCAAAAGAAAGTTGAGTAACATTGAAAGGGTAAAATTATTGTGCAGTTAATTTATTTGTTTATTTTATTACTTTTGTTTTTTGATGCTATATTCTGAGAGTACAATTCAAGAGCCAAAAAAATTGTTCTTACGAAATAATGATACTTATTTTAAAAAAAGTGTTTTATTTATTTCATTCTAAATTGTGATATTCATATATAGTGGATCTATTTATAGAAAGATTATAGTAGTAGTTTACATTTACTATTTAAGTGAAATGAATTTTAATATGAATTGGACTTTTTTACTGTTGAATATTATTTAGTTTGTTATTTAAATTATTAAGAGTTAGATATTTACAGTTGTTGTTAAGTTAAAGAATTCTTTATACATTGTTATTTTTTTTACATGTTATTAAAGTCAGGGTTTGTTAAAATTATTGTTGTAAGTAAGGGTACTCAAACCAAAATGGCTGAAAAAGAGCTTAATGTTATTATTTTTGACCCAGAAAGTGGGATGAATGTTGTGTCTTGGCTTAGACACTTTGAAGGATCAGCCCCTCCAGATAAAAAAGAGTGGAAAATCAACAATATTTCCAAATATTTGAAGGGCAAAGCATTAAAGGTGTATGTTAATGAATGTCTAGATTGTAAAGAGTATGAAAAAATTGCTGAGATCTTAACTGAAAAATTTCTGAAAGTAACAGTCCCCCGTTTTTCTGATTTCGCCTCGCTGAAATTGCATGACCTAAACAACTTAGAAAATTATTTCCGTCAGAAAATAGAGATAGGTCGACAACTTAAACTATGTGAAACTATTATTTTACAAGGATTGATAGATGGCTTAAAACCTGAATACCAGAACTATTTAATAGTAAATCCTCCTGAATCTACTACCGATTGGTATAGATTAGTTAAACAACTTGTTGTCATTCCATCTCATTCTAGCAGTAACAATAATAGTAATGTTAGAAATATGTCTCAAAATTCCAGACCTTTTTCTCATTTAATTAATTCACCTAGACATTGGATTCGCCCTCAACCTAATTACAGGAATCCAAATTTCCAAGCAGCAACTAATTTTAACCCTTCAACGTCCAGGTTCGTTAGTCCCAGATTGCCTGTCAATCATTATCAAAGAAGGCTTCCTAGTCGACCATGTCGAATGTGTTTAAATAGAGGTATCCAAAATGCTTATCACTGGGAGAGGGATTGTGTATTCAATGTTAGGCCTCTGCAATCTTCTGCACCCCCTCTTAGTCAACCACAACCATCTACTGATAATATATGACAGTTAATTGTATCAGGATATGTAAATAACAGGGAACTACCTTGTGTGATTGACTCTGGCTCAACCATAAGTATTTTGCCTTTTAAATTTGTTAAATTCTTAAATGCTAAAGTTATAAATATTCCACCTGTCATTATTGGCCAAGCCAAAGGAACTGTTGTAATAGATAAAGCTTGTAATTTATTGTTTAAATTAGGTAATGTGCAACAAAATATTAGATTTTTAATATGTAATACAAATTTAGATTATGCTATACTAGGTTTAAAAGAATGCTGTAAGTTTAATTTAATTATTGACTGTGCTACATGTAGAGTATTACAAGGAGACCTTGTTTTAAATGAATCTAAGAACATATCCAGTGATAAATTAAGGTTACTTCATTTTAATGTTAACTATGATTATCAGAGAGTGCAACCCGATTATGGAAAGATCATATCTTCTCAATCCTTTGTTCCATCTAATGTTGATAATTCTAAATTAATTGGGGAAATAAATTCTATAGAAAATGAAACTTTAAGGGAAAGTATAAGGGATTATTTAGATATATTTTCTAAAAATAAATTTGATGTCGGGAGAATTAATATCGAACCGCAACGTATTCTTCTTAATTCTGACCTACCAATATCTCTGAGGCCATACAGAACTTCCCCTTTAGAAGAAAAAGAGATTTCGGATCAAATTCAGTCACTATTAGATGCTGGTTTAATTAAAGAGAGCAATAGTCCCTATTCTGCCCCTGTTACATTAGTAATGAAAAGAGAAGAAGGTAAAAAAACTAGATTATGTGTTGACTATAGAAAATTAAATGCAATAATGAAAAATGACGCAGAACCCCTACCTCGTATCGATGGAATTTTAGATAAACTGAGTAGTGCGCAGTATTTTTCAACTTTAGATTTAGCCTCTGGCTACTGGCACATACCCATACATCCATCCGATACTGAAAAATTGGCTTTTGCTACCAACTTTGGGCTCTTTGAATGGTTAGTTCTGCCCTTCGGGATTAAATTAGGCCCCCCGATATTTAATAGAACCCTTAGAAGAATACTTACTAAATACAAAATAGACTTTGCTTGCCATTATTTTGATGATATCATTATTTTTTCTTCCTCATTAGAAGAACATATGCAACATTTAAACCAAATATTTGAATTATGTAGACGCGAAAACATTAAACTTAAACTCTCTAAATGCAATTTTGTCCAAAATAAAATTAACTTCTTAGGATATACCATCCAGAATGGCACATTAACTCCTGCTAATGCTAATATTGAAGTAATAAAAAAACTAAAACCCCCTTCAAATGTAAAGGAACTTCAGAGATTCTTAGGATCTATCAATGTTTATCACAAGTTTATAGATAAATATGCCGAAATTCGAGTCCCTCTTAACAGATTACTCAGAAAAAATACACTATGGGAATGGAATACAGATTGTCAAAATTCTTTTCAAAAATTAAAAGATGCCTTAATAGCCAAACCTATCTTAAAAATTTATGACCCTAAGTTACCCCTCCATATGTTTGTTGATGCCTCACAGGTGGCAGTAGGTGCAGTCTTAAAACAACCTGATAGTAATAATTTTTTACATCCAATTGCTTATTACTCTAGAGGATTGAGAAGTTATGAGAAGAATTATTTTATTACCGAGTTAGAGTGTCTTGCCATCATTGACACCTTAGACAAATTCTATCATTATTTTCATGGTGTAAAATTTACCATTCATACTGATCATGCATCTCTTGTATGGTTAAAAAATACTAAACATTTGAGAGGCAGGTTATTTAGATGGTCTTTGAAGTTGAGCATGTTTGAATATAATATAGTTTACGAAAAGGGATCCACAAATGTCGAAGCCGACATGTTGTCGAGAAACCCAATTTCACATTTTATTCAACCACTTACTTTTCTTCTGGACGTTAAAGAAATTATAGAGAGGCAGGAAAAAGATAATGTGTGTGGTAAAAATTATCTAAAGGAAAATGGACTTATGATAGTAAAAAAGAAAGGTTTTAGAAAAATAGTAGTCCCCAAGTCTTTAAGGAGAAAAATACTAAATGTTGCTCATGAAAAATTTGGTCATCCTGGTATCCAAAAAATGTTAAATTTAATCTCCCCTAATTATTATTGGCCTGACATGACGCAAGATATAACCAATTTTGTAAAACATTGTGATATTTGTCAAAAGAATAAAAAACCCAGACAGAAAAAATTTGGCTTATTACAAGCTATGCACACCACAGATCAACCTTTTGAATGTCTTTCTATTGATACTGTGGGAGGATTCAATTATTATAACTCCACCAAAAAATATCTACACATCATCATCGACCATGCTACTAGATATGTTTGGGCTTTCCCCTCAAAAAGTGTTACCACAGAAACTTATACAAATTGTCTAAACCAAGTTTTTAATATTCAAACACCACAACAATTATTCTGTTTTAATAAAATTCTTAATGTTCAGACCCATCAAAAAGTGTTAAGTGATAGAAATGCAGCCTTTACTTCATCTAGATTTAAAAAATTTCTGCGAAACCACAATATTAAGCAACGTTTAACCACATCACATCATCCTCAAACGAATGGCAAATGTGAGAGAGCGAACCAGACAATAGTTACTAGATTGAAGTGTAAAGTCAATTCTACCAACTCCAAAATTCCTTGGACAAAAATTTTGACAGAAGTAGTTAATGAGTATAACAATACCCCTCATTCTATCACTAAATTCCCTCCTGCTTACTTACTTTTTGGCCAATTACCCTATGATTCTCCTCTTCAACAAAATTATTACCCTCCTGTTCAAGAAGCCCTTAAACTTGCTAAAAAACGCACTGATGAATTCTATTGGAGAAGTAAAAAATATTATGATCGAAATTATCTAGAACCAAAATTTGAGATTGGAGATCTTGTAATTTATGAAGAGTTAATATCCTAATACCAGAAAACTTTCACAAGTCTTTAGTGGTCCTTATCAAATCCTTAATAAGTTATCTGATGTCAATTTTGAAATTGATAGACAAATTCAAAATAAACCTACTGAAATAGTACATGTATCAAAATTACGCCCTTATTATCCTCCTGATCAATTAAAATTATCCCATGAGAACCAACAACAAACTAATGTTAAATTTATAGTTTCGTCTTGATTTTAATATAATCCAAAAATAAACGAAATAAAATAAATTAATAATTAACTAATCAATTCTCTTCTGTATAACCGTGGTGTTCTTGATTGTGCACACGAGAGTGTCACTGTTGAAGTTTCCACTTGAGTCAACTTTTTATGCTGGCGTAATTTAGTTGATTTAAGTTAGGAGTTTCTGATACTGAATTGGATTAGATTAGAATAACAAATTAAACAGTATTAACTAAACTAATAAAATAAACTGGATTAAATTATATCTTAAACTAATCAAATATGATATCTTAATACTAATTGAGAATTGTCCAACCTTTCTTAATATGCTACAAGGTCCCATTTTTTCATTTCACAACTAATGTTTTCTTGTTTGACTGAAAGCAAGATATTTACATAACCATCATCTACACAATAATGATTGTTTTCACGAATTTTTCTTATTTATTCCTTTTTTTGTATTATGTATTTTATTGAGTATATTTCATACCTCATTCACTACTATATGGATGAGATATTAATTATATACTTAAGAAAGTAATTAAAGAAAGAGTGTGATATTTTTGAATTATAATGCTTGTTATTGCTGAACTTATTGTTGAATATTATTATTATTAGTTATACTATTTATAATTTGATATTGAGATTAAATATTACTTGAATTTGAATACTACTTGAATTTGAATATGTTGAGATATATAAATTTTTACTTCTAGAAGTAAACAAGTAATAAAGTAGTAAAGGTAATGGAAGTTATAAAGGTAATAATGGTAATAGTAATTTTGATGTTGAGTAAAAAACTCTTATACTGCTTACATTACCTATTTGCCTTTTTAGGTAATTACCATTTGTCAGACAAACTATACCATAACAAAATACTCATTTCTCTTAAGTTTTTCTCAGCATTCCATTCAGGACTGAGTTTTTCAGACAAACATAAGTTTAATATTTGAAAATTAACTTATGATTATTGTTATTGTTAAGTATTATTATTTTAAATTTTTATTGTTGATATTCTTATTCTTATTATTATTATTATTATTGTATTATTTGTGTTTTATTGTTGTTAATATTAATCTTAGTACTATTTTCGAATTGTTGCTAGTAAATATAAAGCATTCAGATGAACTTTAATTCTGAAATAGACTTTCATAAGGAAGATCAGTAAGATCTAAAATTTGAAGGATTTTTCTCTTTCAATTTGTAAACTGTTCAGTTTGTGAGGTATGCAAATAACTTTTTTGGATGGACTATCACTCAGACGAGAACTGAACGACAAATTAAGCAACAATTCTACAAGCAATTTGCAACAAATTTTGTAAGATGATATTCTGGAAGTATGTTATCTATTATTTTAAATTGTTACAATTCTTTTCTTATTTTGTTTAATATTTTCTAAAGCTTTTTATGTCATTGTTAACAAGATTAATATCTTGTAATTGTATTTTTATTAACAACTCCACCAATTCGCGTTATAGTTATTAAATTTAATGTTATTGGGCATTAATGAATAAATTTTGGAAATGTACTTATTTTGACTTCCTCCAGTTGACAAATTGTAATCCAAGTCCGTGTAACATTTCCCTTCAATGAACTTGCAGGTCATATGACCTACCACAGGTTCATTCGTCTTTTTGTGTGGGGGATATGTAATAATAAAAAATTTTCGCCCTATTTCTTTAGTTAAATTATTCCAAATTCTTCAATTCTTTTTTCCCTTTTTTTTTAAAATATCTCTTAAATCTATTTTGTATTTTATTCCATAACTTAATCAAAATATTCTGTTATTTATCATTCTAAAAATCTTAATCTGTTAAAAGCTACACGTATTTATTAAAACCTTATTCTCTTAAATTGCAACACTGCCTCTAAACGCACCTGCCTAATTTCTTCTTTTGAGACATTTAAATTTTATTCTTTGGAACTTTTATAATACCATTTTTATTTCTATTTAATTCATTCGGCATCCCATGATTCCAAGCGGTTTTCGCGCCCGAAGGCCTTTTTACCTTTTTAATTTGCCGCTTCTGTTAAAGAGTTTTAATCATACGTCAGAGACACGTCTTCGTGGCCTCATTTTTTCATCCATTAGCGAGAAAGCTCCGCCTTCTTTATCCCCCTAGCGCCCTCCGAACATGGATGCGAGTGGACCAGCTTGTTCGCGCGTTTTGTACCTTTGGGCCAAATTTTGAAGTATTTATACGGTTACACTGGCTTCGGAGACAGAATTTACACGAATTAGTGGTTGTCATCTAATTGCCGTCACTGGGGAGTCTACACTAATGCATCGGTAGTATGTTCTTCAAGCGCTGCTAATTCTTCAAGATCTTCAAATGTGTTCAGTTTTAATGAAGCGAAAGTTGGTGGAGTTGCTTTCATCTCTGTGATCACAATAAAGCCACTGCTCATCTATTAAGTTATTAAGTCTTCTTTTTAATGTTTTTGGGAAATTTCTTCTGGATTTCACTGCCTCTGCTCAATTTTTATGACTGCAAATACACTAAGATTTCCGATGTGATATACTTCGAGATTTGTCTTCATGGTGAGTGACTCGAAGTGATGCCCTGTCCGGGTGTCATGGCTACATTTCAACGATCTCGACTGCGGCTACCTCGATATGATTATCAGGTAATTTTAGTGGTTTCGGACTGAGATGTTCCGATTGTCTGGTGGAAAGAACGTTCAAGTCGACAGCAATAGCGATCGTCTATAATGTGCCAATTTTCGACAGGAATGTAACATATACACAAAGTTGTTTTAAAGCCGTACATTTTTATTGCATTGAGTTAGAATCTGGACATTTTTACGAAACAATGGATTCGTAGACCTTATTGTTTGATATTAATTTCAACGTGATACCTTCAGCCGTTCCTGAAAATAAAATCAATCTTTTCAGACAGATGGACAACACACAAACCCACTCTCAAAACCTGTAGGATTTTTTTTCATTCATCTAGAATTTTCTAATTTGGCACAAAAAAAACACATGTAAAGTGAAAAAAAACTATTCATTTATAGTTATGAGTCCATTTTTCACGTCGCAAACTCATCTGACTCGTAATTAAGGAGATGTTGTACGGCAGTAATTTTTTATTCTATTGAGGTAGAAGGCTCAAAATTGTTACACATAAATGGATGGCCCTTGTTATTTGATATTAATTTCAAGTCGTGAACTTCAGTTGTTCATAAAACGAAAACGGTCTTGATGAATAGACGAACAACAAAGCGATCCTATAAGTGTATATTTTTCTTCCTTTTGAGGTACGGAACTTTAATAAAAACAACAAAAGAGCTACTACTAAATTTGGAAGCCCACAAATTATGGGAACACCGAACAATGTATCCGCGAGCATATGACGAAATTGTGAACAGCATCAAGTTGTTACCAGATGGTTCAGTTTTATACTTTTAGGATAAAAATATATTTACGAGATGTCCCGTATCTTTATAGAATGTACAAAGTAGCTGTATAAACTTTGTATGAGCTCAAAAGAAATATACAGTTGTTGTAGAGTATTGTCGTGTTCGTTACTCAACGAGATTCAGCGAATATACTGAAGAAAAACTGTAGAAATTATGCATCTCCTAAAATATTCAATCCGTCGGTACTTTCGCTATTCTGGATAACACGCTTGCGATTCAAAAAAGTTTAATCTTTTGCAGTAAGCTGCGTGCCACAACTTCTCTGAAGAAAATTTGGTCTAGTTGAAGATACAGCTTCCCCCACACTGTCTTGAGAAACTTACTTTGCAATTTCTTTATTTCTTCTAATTTTCATCAAAATTAGCATCCTCGTTAATAACACTATTCCGCATAAATAACATCAGCAATCATTTGTTAGATATTATGTAGAAAGCATGGTTCTGTCCACAATCAGATAGAACCTTGTAATACTTAATTGCGCGAGCTACAACCATGCATTTTATGGTCCTTTGAGATTGTGTAGGCGTCACCCCTTAAAATTATAACCAGGAGTTCCGCATCACTCTGTATAAATGCGTTGAGTCGTCATATAAATACTGCCGTCACAAACTGGAGTAGATACTAGTGCTATATATTTTTAACGAAAGAACTGTAGGCCTTATATTGATAAACACAAAAATAAAAAAACATATAACTGTAATATTTTTTTATTAACACTGGCTATATTTTGCCTCTCCTGGAATTTTACCGTTCTATGGAACTGCCCATGTGTCACATGTCTAAATACAGTCCTACACATTTCCTGTTGTGAAATAATTAAACTATTACATCCTTCATTATAATTTGCGAACACAGCATCTATGCTATAAATATAATAATGAACTATTTAGTGAAATATTGTTTTTTTTCCTTGCATATGAAGCATTTATCTTTTTTCCATCAAATCACATGCCGAAGTAACTTAATTACATACATCAAATATCTGAATGTATTATGCCGTAAATAATAGCTCGAGAATTCATATCTTTCGTCATAATTGCACATACATATAGAGAGATAATTGTCCATTAACGTTGTGAATATTCATTGTTATTATAAAGATAATAATTACATAAATTACTCTCAGAAGAAATCCATATCTATGAATATTTTAATTGTAATGCGATTAAAATAGACATGAATGACATACAATAATTAAAGTGATAAAATGCGCACATAAGCGTAAAATACTTAAATACAGCTGGAGTTACAATTCTTTAACTAATAAAAAGTTTGTTGAGAATATTACACGGGATGGAGTAATTATTGCATGATTATTTTTAGTTTGAAGTTATTTAAATTTAAGAATAAAGTTTAATTGGGATTTCAACAGATTAAATTCCACACAGTTAGAAATCTTTAATTATTTTTTTATCCAACGAAATATCCAAAGAAAATTCGTACATTGCTTTTAAACTTTACACGTACAATATCACCGTTATTAATGAATAGATTTAAAAATATTTCCCTATTTTTACAAAACCATAAAAAATGCATGCAAAAGTATTTTACCTAAGGTAAAATATTATATATTTTAATATGTTTCGTAAAATTCCATCAGTCTAATTAAACCTTCGACATGAATTCTATGATTAAAATATTTATATTTGTTTAATAGTACTAGTTTGTTTTTTTGCGTATAAAAACGTTCACCATTTATTTTCCAATACATGCTGAACTACATTTCTTTCATCTGATTATGAATTCCCTTATATAATGGCTTGATAATTAATATCTAACCTAATCGCTACATGTAAAGCGATATAATTGAACAAAAACAGTATAAATATTCATTCATAATACAGAGATATTATTTATGCAATTTATTCTCAGAGGATTTTATATCCATGAATTGTTTAAAATCTTATGCGTTTAAAATGGGAATGAAGAAAATATTATCATTGCATGATAAAAGTTATTTTAAGTTTGAAGCGATTTAATTCGTGGCAAAGAAAATAGTTATCATATGAACAAATGAAATTGCACAAAGTCAGTAAACTTTAATGTGTTTTTGTATCTAACAAAATATACAAAGAACATATTTGTATTAATTTTTCAAATTCCGGAATTCAGTCTAATTTACAATTATTAAACTAAGAAAAGTCTATTGAAAATATTTTTCAATTGGTAATTTGAACCAATTTAGTAATTGTTCCAGATTAAATTTATTTTAATTGTAAAGTGATTTTGAGTGATTTGAATCCATTGTATAACAACGGATTGCATTGCATAAAGACATAGATTTTTGCTATTGACACTTGCTGGTAAAATCAGGTTATAAACCCACCAAAGGAATTCATTTTCTTGCTAGTAACACTTGTCTATTTACTCATATTAAGGCTTCAAGTTTTAGTGCCAGGTTTCTTACTATTCGGAATTGCTTTCTTTACAGATTATTTATTGTTTGTATTTGGAGCTATTTTTAGTGAATTTTCTATATTACAAAATTACACAGCTTAATATAAATAACTCTTAACAAACCGCAGCTCAATTAACAAATTAAGATTATATTGGAGGGTTAAGTAAATGTTCTTAAATAATCAATGGTAATTTTATATCACAATTGAATAATTATTTTAATAATAGTAAATACTATTTATGCCGGGGTATGACTATGCATAAAAGTAAATGAATAAAAGTGAATAAATATTTGAATGAAATTCACACTTTTTTCTAATACCATGGAAAAGATTGGGTTCATACATGCCTATACCTGCATGAACCTATACCTGCTTGGAAGCTATAGGCGAAACGCGCAGCCACAGGTGTTTGTTGGCTTTGAGACAATATTAACTCTTTTGAATATTTAAGTGCATTTAAATTTTTTTTTTAATTAGAAATGAGTTAGGTAAACAAATATATTTGTAAATGCATGTCAATGGTAATTTTATATCCCATTGTAATAATTATTTTAATAAAAGTAAAAACAATTTATGCAGTAGTATCATTCTGCATAAATATGTTATATATAAGGGTATTACCTCGTTCTATTGCTCTTTAATATATATAGCTACAAAAAGTGTAAGGAAAGTATTGCAATCATGATAAAAATCCAATTATGGGAATATTGAGGCACCTTGAATACATTTTAGTAATTTTTACAATGATTACATATGTACGTGTTTATATATGCGTGCATATTAAAAACACCTCACAATTTCAGTTCACCGGAGCTCACCTTTTTAAAATAAAGGATCTAAGATTTCATTTATTGCTATAGTAGTATTTATTTGAGCCCACAGTAAAGTGTTCGTAAAGTCGAGTGGAATCAATCTAGATTTTTTTAAGTAACTGTATTTAAATATTGATTGTATTATGTATCTCTGTTATTTTTGAAATATGTGCATAAATTAATATTTTCTAGACAAACTCAAAACAATTTCTGGTATGTAATCTTTCTTAAAATTTTAATTCGTTAATGAAAAAACGCTTCCTCTAACCCAGAGGTTCCCAAAGTATGCTCCGCGGAGCCCTTTGGGCTCCGCCTATACTTTCCAGGGGCTCCGCGGCGTTCCAGGAAAATAAACAAAATATGAAAGAAATTAGGATATTGCAAGGGAAAATTTTTCGAAAGTATGTAGGAATTTGTGTGTGTGTCAAAAATAAATACATCTATCACTGGGCTGAAAAATACCATAATATATATTTTAAAACCAGAAAAAAAATTGCATTATACATGTACCCATTTTCTATATAATATTTTTGGTTTGAACTACTTTATTTTATGTTTCTGCATTTAATGTGTTTTAAAAATTCGATTCAAAATAAGCTACAAGAAATACTATTCTGAATCGAGTGCACATTGTGAATTGAAAGAGGACAGGCGCGCCAGTGATGTTATCTTTGCTTGCCGAGAAAGGGAGAACAGTTTTGTTATTTGGAGTTCCATCTATTCATATGTTTATACTTAGTTCTTTTTTGCTTATTAACCAGGTTCTAACTTCTTAATGAGGTAAGTGTGTGTCTCACATTGTTTATTTTCTTTCGCTTCACTCTTTGCACTCTTTAAAATGAGGTATTTTATACTCCATTACTTGCTATTTACTGAGAAATGAGCTAGTTAAGCTTTGATTGTTTCAGTGATATAATTCGTTTTCGCTTTTCGTTAATATTTTAATTTATGTGGTTTAATCTTAAATTTCATGTTTTATTTCACTTTAAAATTCAAAATTGCTTCAATTTTTTTAGCCTATTCAGTTTTGCAAATGTTTTAATTAATTTGACATCCTGTTCGCGAAAATGGAACATATGTATTTACGAAATAAATATTTATGTTCATTTTCATAATTGCTTGGGCTGTAATTTTTTTTATAGTTAAAATTTGTAGCTAAATTGTTCTTGTAACTTATAATTTATTCCAACATTTTTATTACTGTAATATTTAGTATTTTTATTTTAACTTTTACAATGTCCTATAAATAATGTTAACATTATTTTGTTGTTCTTAGTGATTTCAATAATATCGCTTCAACACCAGATAATTCGAATTTTATTGTAACATTTAATTGAAGACTTATTTCTGATAAACATTTCTATTCTAATTAGCGTTTATATTGAACCGAGCATTTTGCTTATGATAGTTATTTATATTTTAGAAAGAAAAACCCCTTTTTTACACTTCTATTTATATAGTCTCAAGAGTTCTAGTTTCCTTTTTCTTCATAAGAGTTCCAGACTGATAACTTTTGATTTGTATGTATAGTTTGAATATTTTTTGACACTTTCAATATCTTGTTTTGCTTAATTATTATTAATCTGTTTTAAACAGCAAATTTATAATAATTGCGAATTTCTTTGTTAAAAAGAAACTTATCATCTGATAACTTTAAGTATAGACCATATATAGTAAAAGAGATTATTATAAAGAGTGAATTAATTTTTATAATATCGTAATAAATTACATAATTCAAGAAGTCTAGAAATTGTTTAAAATCTTTTAAAATTGCTCACTGATTATTTTAAAATGACAGTATATCGGAGTATAACGGTAAGATTCTTACGTTATAATGCCACATTTTCCTATCAGAAATAAGGCGGTAGCAATTAAAAAATATATATTGGTTCTGTACATTTGTCATCACACTAACAATTTAAATTTTTGCTCAGCTCCACCCCTTGCTTAAACTTTTCGTCAATGAGTACCCGCCCTGATATAAATTTAGCCCCACACATATATAGCATTTTGTGAGTAAAGTTTCCTAATTGTTGAAGATCTTTTAGCGTGTGTATTTTTTAACCGTATATCTATTTTGAGGCAAAAATAATGGTGAAAGAAAATTTCTTTCAAAACTATAAATAGTAGCTAAATACTTCAAATAAAACATCCAAAAAAAGTGAACGATGCTGCACCTAACAATACGGGTTATAGATTTTGCCCCGCCCACTTAAACACTAAAACGATGATCTGCTTCTAAATGTATTTTTTTTAAATGGTTCAAAAGAAGAAGCTCAGAAGCGACACTTTTTCGTGTCCTGTTTAGAAGTACTAGAAACGTAAAGAAGAACGAAAAAAGAATCTTTAATCACATGATTCTATTACGGGTGGGCGGGACTAGAGAAAACGTGTTACATAATTAATTACTCATTGGCAACTGTGCCTATGCATTTTCTTTCTTTTCGCGAGTAGCCTATTGGGATTATACAGAAGTTTCTCCTTGTAAGCCAAAACTGTACAACCTACCTTTTCTTCTGTGTGTGTGTGGTTTTCTCCATAAATAATAATAGTTTCACGTAAGCCCCAATGGAATGCATTACCCAGACAGGGTCACCATTTTGATCTTTAATTCAGAGTTCATACTGGAAATTCCGAAAGAATATCTTTTATTTTAACTTTTAACTACTGTTAGCGATCTCGCAGACGGCTGCTTTTTTTAAATTTCAGAGAATTTTCGGAATTTTCAGTTTAACTATACATACCAACGAACGTTTGTTGTATTTGGAGCCCTAGTATTTATCGCTAGAGACTTCTGAATTGATGAATTTTGATTAGAATAGAAGTTTGATACAGAGACCAGTTAATCGAGTTTTTTATCCATCTTCCAATCAAGCGATCTCACAGTAGCTACATACAATATTTCTGTCACGGCAGTTAAGAGTTAAAAATGGATGTCATTAACCCCTTAAGAGTATTGCTCGAACGTAGGTCGGGTAAGAAAAGTTTGTTTCTTCGTTACTAAAAGCTTTCAGAAACCACAAATTTTTAACTATAATTTTTGCTGTATTTGGCGGACACATCTCGATTATACAAAGCAGATATTTTAATACAAAAAAAAGTGGTTGTAGTCCTTATTTTTAATTTATTGTGTCCAATAATAGTAATATTAAACAAAACTGTTAAGGGGTTAAATAATAGAAAAATTGATTTTCAAAATTTCTAGTATGAATTCAGAACTTCCGTATCAAGAAAAGGGCCAAACTGAGAACCTTGTCCCCATGTTGGAAACTACTGGTTCAGAATCTTATCCAGCAGATCTTTCTCCATTCCATAAGCATAAAAATCATTAATTTGTAACCCATAGAGTACCGTAGGGTTAAAGGGCTCCGCCTCAGAAATTCTTCCCAAAAAGGGCTCCGCGAGCCGAAAAGTTTGGGAACCACTACCTAACCATTAAGACTGTTCTCGAAACTCCATTATAGAAAATATTAGATATTAAACTTTAGACAATTTTAGACATTAAACGAATGAATAAAAGTACATAAATATTTTGACTGCAGCTCACTACTTTTCTAATATCCTGGATAAGATTGATTTGAAACCCGGAACCTTCAGCTTTGAAACTCAAGACATAATTGCAGAATCACAGATACTTGTTCACTTTGCGACAGTATTATAATTTTATTAATATATATGCGCAATTAAAAAAAAAACTTTTTAAATTAGAAATAAATTTTGTTGATCAGTTTATAAATATTATACATTTATCATTAATCTAAATATATAAATTTATGGTTCTTATGAATAATATATTTTTGTAAAATTCTGTTCTTTTGTAAAAATCCAAATCACCGTTTTTGCATATTAATAAACATTATCATAGAAATTATGGAAAATTTTAAAGAAATCCTAGAATAGTATTAAAGTTATCATGTGATTATCTTCTTTAGTTTTTGTTTTCAGTTATCTTTATGAACCCTTTAACCTTTGAGCAACTTAAGACTTTCGGACATTTTTATAAAAATGCTCATAAAATTATCAAAACATAATTTTATCAAAAATGTTTTTGTGAACAGCCGACAATAGTTGATTTCTGAAAACAGAAACATACAAGAGTAGCTATTTGAAGAATTGACACATATATAGTTGAAGGTTTAATTTTTTTTAAGAATCGTCAGTTTTATTGTATCTATTCCTGTAACTTTTTGAAAAAAAAATGTATTAAGGTTGGATTAAGTAGTTCCAAATAGTTGAATTGATGATGCTGCAGATCCTGTAAAAACTAATTCTTCTTCTTCCTCCCCACAGATATTTTGAGGTTCCACAATAATTCGAATTAATCCTAACCCGCTAAAATATTAAGAGTGAAATATTATTGTGTTTTACTTCAAATGATAAACTGTAGATGGCAGCACCACGAAAATAATTGTAGTCCATCCTTCAGTGCCATCTATATTAATAAATTTGTTTTCTACTGCTTTTACCATGAAATGTACTCGTAGTTCATTTATGTCATGTCTCAATGTTTTGAAAAATCATTCCATACAACTCTACAGTTTCATATCACATTGTTGTACCACATTCGTTAAAAGCTAAAGTTTTAGCGATTTCACATCTTTCACACTTTGGTTTAATGAAAACCTATGAATTTCTAACTAAAAGATATTTTTTGAAGGGCGTTTATACAGACACATTAAATTACGTTGCATCATGTGTTAAATGTTTGCAACATAAGCACCACAAAACACAACCTGCACCCTTACAAACAACTTACATTCATAAACAACCAGGTCATACTGTGGGAATTGACATTGTTGGTCCTTTCAGTAATAATTATTCAGTTTTAACGGTAACAGATCACTTTTCCAGACACATGGAATTATTCCCTGTAAAAGAGACTACTGCTAATCGAGTTGTTGAATCACTATTCAAATATTTCACCTGTTTCGGGCGACCTTGCGTAATTTTATCAGATTTAGGTCCCCAGTTCATTTCTAATGTTTATAACATCTTTAACGAAACCCTTAGTATAAAAATATCTCATGCATCCGTTTCACACCCCCAGGCGAATGCTATCGCTGAGAGGGTTAACTTATCAATTAAAACCTCAGTTAATACCTTATTACTTGAAGGACATTCCTTTGAACATGCATTATTGATTCACAAATGCTTATACAATGGCTCTACACATTCATCTACTAAATTCTCACCTAATCTTTTACATTTTGGGCGTGAATTATCATTGATTTTTGACACATACGACACTCATGCAAATCAACCATTTCTTGATAATGTTGACACATATAAATTGTTAAAAGAACTTGACTCAATGTACCAAAAAGCTTATGAAAACATTGTTTCTGCTCAACATCAAAGAAACCTAAAATTTTCTCAACATGCAAAATTAAGACCATTAGCTGTCCAAGATATTGTTCATCTGAAATCTAGAGATAAATATAAACCTAAATATACTGGACCTTATGAAATTATTATGAAACATTCACGTGTTTCATTCACTATAAGAAAATATCAGTATCCACATGCTGCTTCCTTTAAAGTGCACATTGATAGGCTTTTACTAGCTCCACCTAGAAATACCTATCTTAATTCTAATTTTGACAATAATTCAAGTACTAATAATAACAATAATTATCAGCAAGATAATAATAACAACATTCCTTATAATATAATATCCAGATATAATCTTAGAAAAAGAAAATAAATGTAATACCACATGTTTTATGTCAACTGGCCAGGACATGGAACTATGTTTGATTGTGTGCTATATATATTCAATCTTTTACTAGTTTACTGGATGGTACAGTTTACGATGTATAAGATTATTTATGCAGTATACAAATTTGGTTTTATATTTTGTTTTCTTGTCACAAATATCTGTCAGTTAATTACTGTAATATTTTAATGCTTTCATTTTATAATATACTTATGTAAGTTTTCTCTGCACTTTATTGGAATTGCATTAATTATACTTTCTAAACATTTTCTAATACTAATAAATGTTACCATTTGGTAATTTCTTTGCGCATGTGTATTTTTTAATATTACATTATATTTTCATCCTACATTATAAAAAAAAAGTGCTTATATACTTATAGCAAATTAAGCACTTATTCCATTCTGTGTTCAAAACAGACTATTGGACTATTATGACAACTATAAATCAAGTTGCAAATATTTTTAAGCAACATCTATAAGAACTATGAACAGTTTCAACAAATAAAAAGAAACAAATTTTTTATAAGCGCTTTCACTTGAAAAGATGACTACATATATTAAATAAATATTGGTGTGTACACATTGAACTGTTTTAAAAGACTTATAAAAAAGACCTAGGCAACACATTGAACTGTTTTTAAAGACTTATAAAAAAGACCTAGGCAACACATTGAACTGTTTTAAAAGACTTATAAAAAAAGACCTAGGCAACACATTGAACTGTTTTAAAAGACTTATAAAAAAGACCTAGGCAACACATTGAACTGTTTGAAAAGACCTAGGCATCACATTAAACTGTTTAAAAAGACTTATAAAAAAGGACATAGGCATCACATCGAAGTGTTTGAAAAGACTGGTAAAAAAAGAAAAAAGACCTAGGCATCACATCAAATGATATTCAAATTTTGGTATTCTCTTACACATAGAATACAATATAAAATAAATGTTCTTTATGTCATATAACTTCTATAGTATTACGAATATTCATTTATTTTAGTGTATAATTGTTTATTGTGCTAGTGTATTGTACATAGATTCCCAACAATTTAAATATAAAAAAAAAATGCAGATTTTTTTTTCAAAATTCTATAAAAAAAAAATTAGCGGTCTTTTTAGTGATAATATGTGATGCAATCACATATTTTATTTCCTTTTTCATTTTAAAATGTTTCAAAATTAATATTTCCCCATTTAAACTGTATTTAAAAAAATAAAAGAAAAAAGCATTTATTTTTATTTCTTTATTGAGTGCGTCTTACTAAATTTGTAATAAATAAAACTTAATAATAAGACATAATTAATATACTACTTTAAAAATATCATTTCTTTTCTATTTTTTTCAGTTACAGTTTAACAATTAAATTTTATACTTCTTTCCCTTTGATATTCATTTTTATTTCGGTTATCTGTTTTTATTTAAATAAAAACGGTATTGTAAGTAATAGCACAGAGGTGTCGCTAGACTAGATGGCTCCTTATAGGGTTGTCGTACTTGGCATGTTCGTTTCGCCAAGGGCGATGTTTCTTTTCACTTTCTGAGCACTCAATTTAAAATTTTCCATTTATTTTCTATCTAACGTCTGTTACCCGTACGTTTAGTTGGGAATCTATTTTTTTCGCCAGTATTTGTGTTGACGATATTGTTTAGATAAAAATTAGTTAGTTATGTAACTGTTACGGTGACAAGAGGTCATGCGCTCCCCTTAGTATCGATTGAATGAAAAGCAATTATGTCTTTTAGAATATTTTTTTGCTGCTAATCCTTTGACTCGTAGCTCATCTGTATTTTATTACTCCAACATTGCCTGAAAAATAAAGATTTTGTTGAGCACGGAATTTTTAAAAAATCGACCTCTTCTGCCATTGAAAAAATATTTTCGAACCTGAGATTATATACTCCACTATACGAAAATGGCACACGTGATGGTCGAACGCCACCACAGTAGCGTTCATGTGATGTTAATTAAATGTGTAAAAGTAATTTATTTGTCCACCTTATTTATGCGTTTGTGCTACTTTACTTAATATTAAATATATAATAATATCAAACAGCTTTTATTGTATTCAATGGTTGGAGTATCATAGTTGAGAATTTTTCCAACAGAGCGAAAATATGCCGGGACCAGGACTCGAACCTGGGTACTTTGGTTTGCCGTACCAACGCTCTCCCTACTGAGCTATCCCGACGATATCCTGGGCTGGCAGATTTCACTCTTATATACTTCTATAGATTTCACTCATCGAGTAACAATCGGTACCTGTGCTCTAATTCTTCCACAATGATATCGAACAGATTTTATTGTGTTTCTATAGATATAAAGAATCTTTTAGAAATATGTCCTCAAAGTAGTAGCTGGAATCCTATTTTCGGGGTATTACAATGATAGAATGTTAGTCATCGATGAATAATTGGTTTTTCTGCTCTAATTCTTGTACGATAATATCGAACAGATTTTATTGCCTTTCCATAAAAATACAAATTCTTTTAGAAATATGTCCTCAAGGAAGTTGCTTGATTCCTATGTTTGGGGTATCGCAATGCTGGAATGATAAATATGGATTAACAATTGGTGCCAGTGCTCTAATTCTTGCACAATGATATCGAACAGATTTTTTGGAGCTTCTATAAAAATAAAGAATATTTTAGAAATATGTCCTCAATTTAGTCGCTTGAGTTCTATTTTTGGGGTGTCACAATGATAGAATGATAGTCATCGATTAGCAATCGAATCTAACTCAAAATATATCTAATTTATATAAAAATAGAAAATATTATTCGAATTTTAAGTATCTGAATCAGAACAAGTGAAGCTAACAAAAGAATAAGAAATAAAATAAATTAATGTGTCAGAAAGATTTGTATTGTTGTGCTGGAAAAAAAATCCTTCATCAGACACTGTGTGTTTCTTCCCCCTATGTGTACACTATGTTAAATTAAAAAGCTGCAACTTCGATAATGTTAAATTATTGCTGTAAATCCTTCAATACTCTAGTATTATTTACCTATAGATGATAAAACAATAAACAGTGCTCTTGGTGCATAAGAGAACAACCTCAGCGAGGAAACTAAAACGCCTGAAAAAGATAGAAAAGTTAGCAATTGATAAATTTAACAATTAATCTATTATGAACACTGTCATAAAAACACCAGTGACATTTTGTCCTATTCCATGTATAAAATTAAGGAAAAAGCCATGACAGTAGATTGAAAACAGTATCAGAAATATTTTTAAAAAAAATTGCAAGTATTTTGTTAACTTATATATCAATCGGTTTCAATCGTTGTATGGTACAATTTGAAAAGTAATGCTTTTTTGGATATGTCTGATCATCAGATAATCCAAAAATACCGAATAGGTAAGTTTCTAACGATTTCGGATTATCAGATTCCCAAATTATCTGATAATATCTAAATTATATGAGAAATTAAACGTTTGTGAATCTAACTTCAAAAATGTAAGAATTATATTAAATAATAATAATAATAATAATAATAATAATAATAATAATAATAATATTTATTTAACTTTGACAGGTAACAGTTCAATTACCCGATTGCAATCCTAGTTTACGCAAATATCCTCTATAAAGCAATTTAGAGAAACATAAATAAATAAATAAATACATTAAATTCATACCCTTTAAGTGGTCTAGAATTGAATCGAATTAGCTTCGAAACATACTGCTCTGAGTATTCCAGAAATATTTGTTACTTTATGTTTCTGCGATTAAAATTAAAACATTATTACTACATTATTTTATGAATTTTCAAATTATATCATGAGGAAAATTTATATATCTACGTTTTAATAATTGCAAAATATAAAATAATTCTGATTAAAAGTAGTGTTAAATAATTAAATGTTGGAAGAAATGTTTTTCAGAACTAATTTTTTTCTTAAAAAATAAATCAGAAGGAATTGAATAAACTGTCCTTTTCATAATAAAAAAGCGTTATTTCAGGAGAAAATTAATTTTCACTCATTTTAAATGAAACAAAATAAATAGCTTCGTAAATGAGGGGCTCGGAAGTAAAACATGGTAACTGACTCTCTTGAATGTTTTTCTGATTTTCATTTAAAATTATTTAACTGAATCATGCTATCCATGCTAAAGTAGAAAGTTTGTTTATTACTCAATATATGTCCGAAACAAAGTTGATTTTTACGTAAGAATATTTTTTAATTAAAAAAATATATATGGGAGCAAAAATTTTTCACATAAGTTAATTGAAAATTCCTCCGGAACAAATTTGCAGTTTTAGAGTAATCAATCGCAAAAGCTTTGGCATACACTTCTTTAGGAAATAACATTGGATGTCTCGAAAGTTTTATTGTGTTAGGTAACTTGTTTCAAGTTCAACTTTTTAGTATCAGCTATAAAAGACCATGAAACTATGAATAAAGAGGCATTGGCATATCTTCAAAATGGTGAAGCTTCAACTGTAACAGGAACAGCAGGTGCTGAGTACCGCCGGAGAAAACCTTCACCAGTAAATTTGAATAGAAATTTTCAGCTTATTTCAACGTTTTATCCATGAGGATATATCTGTCATAATCCAGGCTATTTGATTTTACGGTGGAAATTTTCTCCGCCGGTAGTCAGGCCATACGCTTCCGCCACATTGTGACTACATAAACAGTACAGTCAATGTCAATTTTAATACCGCGGGCTAGACCTCCATCAGTAAAAACGAATAAAAAAATACATATTTTATGACTGCAATTTTGCATGAACAAGCGTTTAAAAAAAGGTCTAAAATTTCTATTCAAATTAACACGTGGAAATTTTCTCCGTCGGTAACAAGGCCCTTTTCATCCGGTGTAAACAAATAATAGCTACCATCTTGTGACTTAATCCTCGGTTCCTTGACTTGCAATTGGTAAACACTATACTACGTGCGTCGTACTCTTTGTTGCTCCATTCCTATGACAACTGAATTTTCAAAATTTCAGTTTTATCACAATGATTTAAATTGAAATTGAAATAACTTATTTACATTTTTCAAGTAGTGAAATTTTAAATAACTAAAATAATATAATGCATTCGATTAAAACGAAAAAATATATACATTTGAAGCATCAAACGTTCTGTTGTACACTGTAAAAAAATGAGTCGATCTACTAAAAATATTCTAGCTTTTCTCACTAAATCTTTGCAATTACAAAAAAAAAAAATTTGTATTCTTACTCAGTTACAAGAAAATTTGTAAGAATTACTAGAAAACAGCTAGCAACATTACTAGAAAACAGTTAGCAACGATTCCGGTTTTTAGTAACGGTTACTAAAAAAATCTGTGGAATACAAATATACTAAAAAAAATTTAGTAACCGCCGGATTTTTTTTTTTTTTTTACAGTGTTTATTGTTGTAGTCATTATAAAGATAATTTGGATTGTCATATGGAAATATATTCTTTCTTTTTAATTTAGCTGTCACAGATTTTACACTCTTTGTTGTAGAAAATGTACAGTTGTATTTTATGCGAGTTTGAACACATCTGTCATAAAGGATAATTAAAAATTTTAAATCTTGTTTAATTTTCGTTGGTCAATTTTTTCACTACCATTTTTAAACATACAATACAATTTATTTAAAATTCTGGCAACATTTCAAAATAGTATTTAGGTTTTCAATGTTTTACTTAAAGTATGCAAGCTTCTATGCCGCTCTCTATACATTAATTTCAACTAAATTTATGTTTCTTTTAAATTTGTTTACTTATATTTCTTCATATCGAATAATAATGAAGTAATCTGTAAAGGATAGAATTTTTATTACTACACTATTTTAAAAATTGATATCGTTAATCCAATAACGAAGGAGCTAATAATCACAGATTTTTCAATAATGCAATTTCAATTTTTTCCCTGGCGGGAAAGTGATAAAAGGGAGATTGTTCTTTAAAGGATCATAACGGATTTGAAAAATCTGAAAGTTCCGCATAAAGGAGAGCATTAAATTGTTTAAAAACAAACAAAATACAAGGATATAATTTAGCATGCAACACTTTTCTGGATAAAAGGAACTGCATTGACTTACATTTATGTTAAATCACATACAAATGTAATAATTTAAATGGGACGTTAAGGTAGATGTTTTTGAGTTTGGAAAAAGCATGGTATATCCATATGAGCAATGTAATAAGACATGATAAAACGGGATGTGGTCTAATAAAATTTATCATATTTTTTCTAGATTTACATAACTGATTTTTAATCATCATCAATATTTAAATTACATTTTTTTAAAATTTTAGTAGAAATTTGAATGTGTTATATAATTTTTCCGCATTACAACTGATAATTGTATCCATTTGTATAATTTAACAACAAAATGTATTCCGTGTTGAGTTCATAACAGATGCAAACATTCAGCGAATTTTTCCGCTTCCATAATTAACTAAAAATGTTATTTCATTGCACTATAAAATATCAAATGGTTTCTAAAATGTCTTAGTATTAAATCACTGGGGAAGAATTTCAGCTTTAAATGAAGATAAATATCAATTAAAAAAAATTAATTAATGCAACTTCAAAGAAATTAAATAAAAGTTTTTTTAAATGGTGTTTAAAGACGAAATGGAGATATTCAAATAGAACTAATAGACTTCATTATCGTAATAAAAATAAAATTAATGTTTTCTTTACAGTAATTCGAAAGAAAAAAAGCCACTTAAAAACTAATTGCGAATTGATTAATAAATTTACAAATATTTCGCTGTTGTATTTTTAACAGTTCGGTTTTTTATCATTCATTTATCATAATTGATATGTAAAACATTGCAAAAATAGTTCTCATTTATATTTTAAAAACAAATAAAGCATGTGTTATTTTTAATTTCCATTGTCTGACCGTTTCCTTTAACTATAATATAATGTTATTAAAAAAATGATAAATTTATGCTTTTTATATTTCTCTAACAGATTTAAATATTATTTATTGTCTTGTTTTATATTTTTTATCTCGTTTTTGTTAAAAAGAAAACGGTACCATTAGTCAAAGTAAATATTTCCGGTTGTTTTGAAGATAATTTATTTTTTCGAAAACTCGTCGCATTTTTGTTCTGATTTTTACCATTTTTGAAGGTAGTTTAAAATTATTTATATCTTTAGTTTCTTCTGTCAGATCATCTGACTGGCCTCCGTCCAAATATCAAAAATATACTTTTACTGCCACGAAATTGACATAGCAAGTTATTGAGTTTTCCTACAGCACGTTCTCTTTTTAAAAATGAATGGCACTAATTATTCGAAATGTCAGTTATGTCTTTGCCTGATTACAAAATTTATTCATATATACTCGCTATATATATAAGAGTGACATGTGAAACTAGTGCCAAAATGTTAGAAAAATAACAATGTTTTTTTGTTGCAGGTTTCCGTAACGTGGTTGTAGTGTAGCAGTGTTAGTATCCAGGAAACTGGACTACGTTCCGAGAACTGGCCGACCACCAACCTCAGCTGAAAATTTGGAAGAAGTGAGACAGTCTTTTGTACAAAGTTCCAAGCAATCAGTACGTACGGCTACACGTGAATTACAGATGCCAAAATGGGAATGATACCAGAGGACACACTGAGCTTTTTTCTGCAACAAAAAAACTTGACACCATTTTTACATGTCTATCTTATATATAGCGGATATAAATAAACTTTCTAATGAGGGAAAGATATTTTGGTCACCCTGTAGTTCGTTTACAGAGGCATTGGAAAGAATTCGTATAATTGATATTCTACGGTGATGTTTGTTTGAAGTAAAGTTTAATCAAAGTATACTATGCCAAGTCTGACGAAATTGGTGTACGTTGTTGGTATTTACTGCAATATATTTCTATGTTTATCTTGATTATTTCGTGCTTAGCATTTACAGGGATAGATAAAAGTACTGGATCGCGTACATCAAAGATTTACTGTAGTGACCGAAAATGTTCCACACCTTTACTTCTGATTTATTTATTATGTGTATATGTCAATTTAATTTCCTCAGCTCAAAAGACAACATATATACTGTTAAAATTAACGAAAAAAAGATCTTAAAATACAGTTTTTCATTTCAAAATGTTATTACAATATATTTATTTCTCTATGTGTGAGACTATAATACACTTTGTGACAACTACACAAAGGCGCTTGAAAGTACAATTTACGAAAAGGAATGTCGTGTTATTTAATCACATATCTCCTGTGATCAAATAAAGCAAATTATTTTACCTAAAATGGTTGTAGTTTGGTAGCCCGAGTTCCATAGATTGGGCACAATTATTCACCCTGAAGGATCATTAATTATGCTGCGTCTTTTTTATGTCATTTTTTAAATCATACTTCTCCTACTCTGTTTTACGTTTTTCTTTTTTTTTTCATAGCGCAAAACATTGTATTGTGCTTTTTTCGTGTCAAACTTTCTGGCCTACATATAAAACTTATTTGCCTAATTAAAAAAAATTCTTGTTTATATACTAGGGCTGCACAATGAACGGTGACTCAAGTCGCTTGCCACTACAATTTACAAAAAGGAATGTCGTGTTTTTTAAAAACATATCTCCTGTGATTAAATAAAGCAAATTACTTTAATCTAAAATAGTTGTAGTTTGGAAATCTAATGTCCATAGTTTGGGCACTATTATTCTATTCAAATGTTCATCTTTCCTGACTTTACTTAAAATGAAATTTCCTTTTTGTATGATAAACTTTGATTCCTGGTGTAATTGAGTACGTGCATAATCATTTGCATGTTTTGTCTATATTTTGTATTTGCATATAAATACACTAAGTTTCAAGAATATCATTAGAATTGCATATGTTTATATTATATTGATTAATTATCTTAATTCTTTATTGCTTTATTTGCTTAAATTTTAATAGTATATATACAATCGAAAGTGTTTAATACGAGCATGGCTAAAACGAGGACACAACTAAACCGATCAATTAGCACGTTAAGAAGTGTGGCTCATTTAAACTATATTAGGAATTTCACGTTTTTTAGCGAGCCACACAAACAGGATCGCTGGCGGCTAATACGAGCAAAATATCTATTATATGTTTACTTTACAACTGTTTGGCAAAATGTAGTAATTTATCAATTTTACCAGGCAGAATTTTAAACTTCAATGAGAATCCCACAACCAAGAAAATGCAAAGGAATTTCCTGAATTCTTCAGAGAATAAAAGAAATATGGGAGAAATAAGGATATTTAAATTCCGTTCCTTTGTAACAGTTAAAAATTAACCAAAGGAAATAAGAAACATAAAAGGAAACAACTATTTGTATTTTTTTATAAATACAGAGTCTGGACCATATTAACCAGCTTTTTTTATTGTCTTTCATTGCACTGTTAAAATAAAAATTATATCTGAAATCAATAGCTTGAAAATTGCAATGAATCTGCAATGTTAGCCGAGTTTTCTCGGTAAAAAGGAAAGTGATCAGCTGCATTATTGCGCTTCGTTCACGTCTTTTGCAATTACTAGTTATATAAAGGCTTTGATTTCAGTACTGTAATTTTGCGTAAAGAAAAGTCTCACCTAAAGAAAATGATACACACAAATGTAAGATTGGACATTTTAATGCTAATTTTATGTGAATAATTAAATTTTAGCATTGAGATAATTCTACCTATTAACAGTAGTATTACGCTTAATTATGTGTGTGTTTTTAAGATTTTATTATCTTAACGCGTATTACTAGTAACGGTTGATAAGAGGAACATTTATAATTCCCTATCATCTCGTATCGTTCAACTGTATATATATATATATATATATATATAGTGGAAGGTGGTCTAAAATGATCCCCTTAAGGAGAAAACTTGTGTAAAATAACATAACTGTTTAACTAACTTAGACCTTTTGCTGGTATGTTTTACACTACATTTTGCATTATAAACATATTTTAATAATATCTTAAACCCAAATTGAGTACTGAAAAAAATATATTTTTTAAAAGGTGTCCAAAGGACCATTTTACCCTCACCAAAGGGCAAAATGATCCTTCATTTAAAAATAATTGAAAAATGTTTTTTATTGGCAAAATAAAGATATAAAATTAATTATGACAATACATAAGTGTAATTCACATCTAAAAACAAACCCCACTTTGTAAACCAAATCACATTTCTGTACGTGAAAGACTGTATATCTAAATAAATATGGGAGTTAGTGCTTATCTTATATAACAGATGTTATAAAACCCAATTTTTCAAATAATTCTATTCAGACGCGTAATACTTCGATCGCTTAAATGCCACCATTCCTTTTTCTTCACTTGGCACAACTAGTCTGTGTTACCCAGTAGATAGCGCAACTGGGAAGAAAGTACGTGGATCATTTTAGGCCAGCTTCCCCAAAATGCCATTTTTTCATATATATATATATGTGTGTGTGTGTGTGTACTAGCCAGTCTTCGCCCGTCTATCCGGTCACTTCTGAGTGGGGCCCAAATACATTGCAGCGTACTGTCTGGACTTCCCTTGGGGAACAGAATTTGCATTTTACATGCAAACAGAGAAATTTAGATAAAGTACTTTATTTTAAACTATACGAAATTAACTAAATAATATATATATATATATATATATATATATATATATATACGCACGCAAATAAATATTTCAGTAATATTTTTTCCATAATCCCTCTGAAAAAATACTACTGGCACTGTGCTTATTTATCTAAGATGAGCGGAGAGCTTTCAGATGAAATAAATAAAAATGGGATTGGCTAAGATAAATGGCGATCATTGTAAATGGGTACTGTCACGCCCATAAATTATTAATGTGGTGTTCAAAATAACGGGGCCATGTGTATTTCTCAGCCATACAACGTTAATCCAGCGGTCACTACAACGTGGTTCACTTATTTTGCGTGCATAAATCATTAAAATGAAACAATTTTAACAGGACTCATTCGGTTGCACACTTGTAATCTGGCTATACGGTAATCACCATAAGGCATTCTTGTGCATATCCTAGCCCATAAAAATGGCAATCAGTATTTAAATAGCAAATTTTTACTTTCAAAAAATGTATTTTGGAAAAAGGTGGAAGTGTAATGTTTTGTTTAAAATTTTAAATCCGATTGCTAAAAAAAGTTAAAAATGGGAAATTAAAAAAATATATTCCTTGGAAAAAATGTCACACAAAATATATAATAAACTAGTCGAATGTGTCAATCCCAAAACTTTCTTCTATCTCACACCAATTTCGCATACACTAAAATAAATCAGCACCAATTTATATCAAGGTCTAACTGAAACTAAAGTTTTATTAAATTCCGTGCAATATTTCTTGAGATATTACTATCGCTAAAATCATGTAAATCCTGCAAAATGCTGCATAACAGCGGCACCTGCTGGTCGATTTTTATAAAAAACTAATCAGCACCAATTTATATCAGAGACTAACTGAATATAAAGTTTTATTAAATTCCGAGCATTAGTTCTTGAGATAGAGCTATTGCGGAAATCGCGAAAAATGCTGCATAGCAGCGCCACCTGCTGGGCGATTTTTACCAAAAACTAATCAGCACCAATTTATATCAGAGACTAACTGAATATAAAGTTTTATTAAATTCCGAGCATTATTTCTTGAGATAGAGCTATTGCGGAAATCGCGAATAATGCTGCATAACAGCGCTACCTGCCGGGCGATTTTTACCAAAAACTAATCAGCACCAATTTATATCAAGGACTAACTGAATCTAAAGTTTTATTAAATTCCCAGCATTAGTTCTTGAGATAGAGCTATTGCGGAAATCACGAAAAGTGCTGTATAGCAGCGCCACCTGCCGGGCGATTTTTACCAAAAACTAATCAGCACCAATTTATATCAGAGACCAACTGAATCTAAAGTTTTATTAAATTCAGAGCATTAGTTCTTGAGATAGAGTGCCCACAAAATTTGTGTCACATACAGACAGACTCACAGACTCACAGACAGACATTTTCTAAAAACAATCAAATCATGTTCAGGAACGTATAAAACGTATAAATCCGTCAAAAACCGGAAGTCGACAATTTTTATGAATCCAATAATTTCTTCTTGTAAAGATAGAAGAAAGTAAAATTCAGCAATAGTTCTCTTTTTTGTCTAATCTTCCGCAATCGGGTTCGCAGCCGATATTGCCCACAATCACGCTAGCTCTAAAATCGCTGAAATACATGATTAACATCTTTTTGTGTAGATTTGTAAAGCGGAGTTTCACATTCTTATTTGAAACTGCTGCTGAGATATGGCACAATTATCTAAAACTTTCGACACACAGTGTGCTTTACCCCCTTGATGGATTATTATCTAAAATTGCTGAAATGCATATTTAACTATTTTTTAGTACATTTGTTATCCTAAATTTCACGCTCCTACCTATTACTGAGATATGGCAAAATGACATAAAAATGCGACCCCCATTTAACTCCCCTTAGTGGCTAAATTACTAAAATCGCGGAAATACATGTTTAACTATTTTTTAGTAGATTTGTTATCCTGAATCTGTGATTTCATTCTACTTACTAAAAATGCTGCTGAGATATGGCTAACATTCGAAATGACCTAAAATTTCCCACACCCTAAATGGGTGAATTTCTGATATCGCTGAAATATGTGTTTAATTATTTTTATAGCAGATTTGGTGACCTGAATTTCGCACTCTTATCCAAAACTACTGGTGAGATATGATCAAAAGGTGAAATAATCGAAAATTATCGACCCCCATTTAAACCCTTTAGTAGTTGAATTTCTAAAATCGCCTAAAATACATGTTTAACTATCCTTTACTAGATTTGTTATCCCGAAATTCACGTCTATAACTTCTTTTGAGAAATGGCAAAATGACATAAAACATTCGACCGACTATTTAACCACCCCCTTAATGGCCGATTTTCTAAAATCACTGAAATATATCCTTAACTATTTTTTAAAGGAGATATGTTATCCTGAATTTCACGCTTTTTTCTAAAACTGCTGATGAAATATGGTGAAAAGATGAAATAACCGAAAATTTTCGACACTTCATTTAACCCCCTTTGTACTACAATTTATAAAATCGCCTGAAATGCATGTTTAACTATTCTTTAGAAAATTTATTATCCCGTACTTCAAAGCTCCTAACTATAACTTCTACTGAGATATGGCACAATGGCGTAAAACATTCGATCCCCATTTAACACCCTTAGTGTCTGAATTTCTAAAATCGCTGAAATATATGTTTAACTATTTTTTGAATAGATTTGTTATCCTGAATTTCATGATAATACCTACAATTTCTACTGAGATATGGCAAAATGACCTAAAATATTTGACCTCCTATTTAACCCTGCTTAGTTGCTGAATTTCTAAAATTGCAGAAATACATCTTTATCTATACTTTATGTAGATTTGTTATCCCGAATTCCGAGCTCCTAGCTAAAAATGCTGCTGAGATATGGCGAGAAAGCAAAATGACTAGCAGGTAAAACTTTTGACCCCACATTTAACCCCCTTAATGGATGAATTTCTAAAATGAATGAAATATGTGTTTAATTATTTTTTTAGTAGATTTGTTATCCTCAATTTCACGTTTCTACCTAAAACTGCTGCTGAGATATGGCGAAAACGTGAAAAGACTAAAAACTTTCGACCCCCAATTTTACCCCCTTAGTGGTTGAATTTTTTAAATAGCTGAAATATATGTTTAACTAATTTTTATTACATTTGTTATCCTGAATTTCGCGCTTTTAACTAAAACTGTTGTTGAGATATGGCGAAAAGCAAAATGACCTAAAACTTTAGACCCCCTCCCCCATTTAACACCCTTAGTGGTTGAATTTCTAAAATCGCTGAAATGTGTGTTTAATTATTTTTTAGTATATTTGTTATCTTGAACTTCACGCTCTTACCTAAAACAGCTGATGAGATATGGTGAAAATGTGAAATCACCGAAAATTTCCGACCCCCCCCCCCCCGCAGTTAACCCACTTACTGGTTGAACTTCTAAAATCGCCTGAAATACATATTTAACTATTCTTTAGTAGAATTGTTATCCTGAATTTCACGCTCCTACTTAAAACTCCTGCTAAGACATGCCGAAAAGAAGAATTTATATTAAACTTTCGACCCCTCATTTAACCCCCTTAGGGTGTGAATTTTCAAAAATCCTTTCTTAGTGGGTGCCTACATTGTGTAAAGAATACGTCTTCCAAATTTCATTGTTCTGGGACAAACTGTTGAGGCTCGGCGTTGATTATGAGAAAATCAAGATACTCTTTTATAAGTATATATATATATTATATATATATATATATATATATATATATGTGTGTGTGTGTGTGTGTGTGTGTATTCATAAAAAATAAATATTATTACATGTCTGATTTCAAAACGCTACAAATTCATGCCCAAGACAGCGATCTCTTCGATTTTAATTATCACGTTTCGTAGACTGTTCACAGATTCAACAAAATCTTAAAGTCAATGCTGTTTTTTTTTTTTTTTTTTTTTTTTTTGTCCGGAATTTCCTGGTGGCAGTTAACGCACAGTCTCCGTTCTGATGTAAGAATCAGAATCATGCTGACTTAGACACAGCGTTAGGTACTTTAGACACAGCGTTATGAGATCTGAATGTGTTCGGTATTTTTATCGCAATTATAATATGCGATGTGTAAATTAGGCAGTGTAATGAGATACCACACTGGAATTAACATTAAGTTAAAAATTACTGTAGTTAAAAAAAAGCTAAACTGAAAAAAAAAAAGATTTAGCAAGATGCTGAAATTCCAGTATGCTTATGAACACTCACTCTCCCGCTCCCCTCACTCTTGCTAATGTCTTTAAAAGTTTAATTTTAATTTCAAAATGAAATGTTAAAAATTAGTCGTGACATCCGTACATGAACAGAAGCGTCAAGAAGTGTAAATAAAAATTGTGTTTGACAAGTTTCCATAAACTACGAATAAAATATGGAAAATAACGTATTCTATGCCTATATGTGTGGTGTCGTGCATATTTAGTAAAGGACGTTTAAGAAGCTCCTTTAGTAAAGTGCTTTAACTGAAAATCGAAGACTTACTGTTTTATTTTTGCATTATGAGTATACTTTTTGCATTTTGCGAAAAAATGGAACTGTGTCACTGAAAGAATTGTATATGAAAAAAGTACTGGACATCCGCATGTAATCTAGTTACCAAATTTTCTATTTCAGCAATTTCCCTTGTATAACATGTGCCGTGGTATATAACATACATAACATTTGTTTGTGAACATTTTAAAATTATATTTTATTTTGCGAATCAGAATGCTATTACTGCACGTGAAATGGAGAAAAATTTGAACAGTAATTTTTAAGTTACAGCGTTTTGAAATTCAAACTCTATTTAAAAGCACCCTTATATAAATACAGTTTCCCATATATGTATGACTATGTTTCAAAAACTGTTAAAATATATTTCATTGGTTCAATCATTTTCAATATATCAAATATTTATAGGTAAATAATTAAATTATTCTGCACAGTACAATGAACTTTACATGATTGGTTCTAAATACCAGAAACTTACGCAATCACTCAAGTTGGACGGCTAAAGAGTGCTTTTCCGACACATTAATTTGTTCTATACACGAGACACTGCAAAATGCACGACAAAATATCGAAGTTATATAATAAATTTGTTTTAAAGGTCAAAATAATAAAACAAGTACCGGAAAAATAAGTAGAAAAAACTTAATTAAATGAAAATTTATTGAATGTTTAATTATATTAAACTTTTAAGGGATGAATCTAGTTATCTAATTGTGACTTTGAGTCAGTTAGAGAAGCAAAAAATAAAAACATACTTAATATTTTACAGTTAATGGACACAGATATAAACAAACATTCAGCGTTTGTTGTAATGCAAAACAATACAGTTTTTGAGAATGATATACACTGGATTCCAAACTTTACTGTTACATGACTCGCCGCAATGTTTGAAATTTGTTCGCGACACATGTGATAGTCAAGTGTATAGAACATTTTACATGATTTATTCTACGGAAAAATTCGACATTCTGTAAAACATATTCACGCGACTAATTCGAATGTGAAAATGAAATAAGATTGAAACAAAACCAATAAATACGTAAAGGAACTACGTTTATTAATAGATGTATTTATTAAACAAATCCACTTTGAAAGCTTTTATAATTTGTGATATTATTTTGCCCCAACGCAAAATTATGTATCAGGAAGAAAATATTAATTTTAGCCTCAAGCCACTCTCTATGGAAAAAAGTAACCCGAAGTTATTTATCTATTTTATTTCCTTATTTTTTTTTTTAATATGCACTGTTCGTTATATTTTTAAAGAAGATATATATTTTTTTGAAGAACTGAACGATCGCGTTCCATGACCCACTAGTTGATCGCCACCCACAAGTTGGTAATCAGTGTGTATGTATGAGTTTGTCATTTTAAAAATTTCGACAGATTTTCCTCAATAAATATTACTGTATTTGTTTAAAGGAAAAATAAATTTATTGTAAAATTCTCTTCTTATATGTGTTTTCTTATTTTTTTGCAGTAAATACTGCTGGAATTTAATTTGTTTTATTTTTAGATAACTTTGTTGTATATTTGTTGAATATGTCTAATGAGTCCAACCGGTTATATTGGTTTTTACCGAAAAATAGAACAACTGTGGATTGTCAACGAAAAACCACTTTATGTATTTTGGAGGTTTTAAAGAAACGTCATTCAAGTTACCCTTGTTTGGGAGGTGGATGTCACAATCTTGAAACGTTGGAAATCACTCAACTTGGATAAGAAGTTAGACGAAAGTTCTTGACATCATTGAGAGAATTAAACGTCTAAAATGGAAATCGGCTGCGACCATTGCAAGATGAGAAGACAATAGATTAAGCACAAACACCCTACAGTGGTATCCCAGAGATGTAAAACGACCAAGAATACGACCTCGAGTAAAATGGAGTGACGAAATAAGAAAAGTGGCCGGTGTTGATTGGACGACTAAAGCACTAGACAGAAAACAATAGAAAAATCCGGGGGAGACCTTCATCCAGCAGTGGATTGAAAACGGTTGTTGTTGTTGTTGATGATGAGATGATATATATACATATATATAATCCTTTGAAATCAAAATCCAAAAAAGAAATTCTAGCAACAAAACTGACCAAATCTCCATATTTTCTATAAAGCGGAAAATATAAACACCAATAGGAAATCTTTAATGAAAAAACAAAAGTAAAATCAAATGGTAAGTGTCAAAAATGTGAAAAAAAAGTGAACAAATATCTTTTCTTAAGTAGAAAATATTGTAGGAGAAATCATTCAGTAGCTATATTTCCAAAAAATAGAATACATATCATTTGTTAAACGCAGCATAATGCTGTCTTTCAAATACCTGTTCGTGAGATACAGTAAATAATCCAATGATCTTGTTATTTTTTATAATCTAAATTAACAGTTTTATAATCAAACAATTAATGCTATATTCTACTTCAAAGAAATAAATAAAAATATGAATACATATTCTAAGAATTTTATAACAAAGTAAATAACCTAAATAGTATGATTATTGAATATACAAATGGAGTTATAGAAAAATGTTTTCGAAATGTTTGAATTTTCAAATAAAAATAATATTTTAATAAACAATTTTAAAATAAATGAAATTTTATTTTGATTACTTTTCTATAAAACAATTAATAAACAAATAAATAGATAAATACGATGTTTTACAATGTTTATTTTTGCAACATTTGGAAATTTCGCCGTTTTATTTGAAAACATCTAATATTGAGAAAATACAAAATAAAACTAATTCAAAATATTTATCTATTACATTCATTTAAAATTTTTTTATTTTTATTATAAGTATTAAAATGTTTTGTATGCAGATTTACCTTATTTAATAATGGTTAATTGTTACATATGTTAGGAATACATTTTTCAAATAAATCTATACTAATATTATAAAGGAGAAAAGATTGTTTATTTGTTTGTTTGTTTGTTTGTTTGTTTGTAGGGGGTAATCTCTGGAACTACCGAACCGATTTCAAAAGTGATGGTGACAATCCCTACTCCAACATAGACTATATTTTATGTCGGTACCACTAACCCCAGGGAGGTGCAGGAACAAAAAACGTTCTAAAATTGCGATTTTTTGTATACTGAAGGAGCTAGAAATTTTAAATTTGGCATTGTAGCTACTTATAAGATGTAAATGCTCTCTAAGAACAAATTACAAAAAAATCGAAATTTAAAAGGGTGAAACAAGCGAAAAGCGTTCTAAAAACATTCTAAATTACAATTTCTGTGGACTCTCTGGAACTAACAGAACCGATTTCAAAAGTAATGGTGGCAAATTGATGGTGACAATCCCTACTCCAACATAGGCTATATTTTATGTCGGTGCCTCTAACCCCAGGGGGGTGCAGGAACAGAAAACGTTCTAAAATTGCGATTTTTTGTATACTGAAGGAGCTAGAAATTTGAAATTTGGCATTGTAGTTACTTATAAGATGTAAATGCTCTCTAAGAACAATTAAAAAAAAAAATAGAAATTTAAAAGGGTGAAATAAGCGAGAAAGCATTCTAAAAACATTCTAAATTACAATTTCTATGAAATCTCTGGAACTACAGAACCGATTTCAAAAGTAATGGTGGCAAATTGATGGTGACAATCCCTACTCCAACATAGGCTATATTTTATGTCGGTGCCACTAACTCCAATGGGGTGCAGAAGCGAAAAATGTTCGAAAATTGTGACTTTTTTATACTGAAGGAGCTAGAAATTTGAAATTTGGCATTGTAGTTACTTATAACTTATACTTGTAAATGCTCTCTAAGAATTAAAAAAAAAACCAAATTTAAAAGGGGGAAATGAGCGAAAAGCGTTCTAAAATCATTCTAAAGTACAATTTCTATGGAATCTCTGGAACTACAGAACCGATTTCAAAAGTGATGGTGGCAAATTGATGGTGACAATCCCTGCTCTAATAGCCTCTTTAATAAAAATCTATGCGTTGCTGACGACTGGGTTTTTCGGTAATTGTTGCCACAGATAAATCTCGGAAAATGAAACATTTGCAGTTACTGTAAAAAATAATAGCTCGAAAAGTATTTGTCAGAAAATTGTTAGACAAACTTGGATGAATATATCTAACGCAGCAGTTCACAAACATTTCTAACAAATAAGATTGAATTGTATCAGCCAAGTTATAGTTCAGGTAACTCAGCAGGAAGAGCATTGCCACGACAAATCAAGGACCCAAGTACCTGTCCTGGCTTAAAAAATTATCGGTTTGTTGGAATAAACCTCACGGTACTTTACTGGGCAGTCATTTGTAAACTAATGTTGTCGCTCCAGTAACCCTCACTGGATGCATTCTTCATAACTTTAACTAATATATTATTGTTTTTTCTTTGCCTTTGTTGCTTCCGAGATTATTTTAAATGCTTAATTGCTCAATAGTTGGCAGCACTGAATTTACAAACTTGATTTTAAGATTGGAATGCTTAATTTATAACTTTGTACGAGTCGGAACATGTGTTTTATTTGTTACAGATCTGAACGCATCTGAGTTATCGTTTTATACATTTATATGATGAATAGCTCACGTGAAGAAGAAAATTAGAAAATAAACTAGATATTAATGCAAGGATTATAAAGTAGGACCGTTTCAAAGTTTTACATGCACTGAAAAATTAATAATTTTGTAAAATATATCGAATACTGAATTTGAAATTAAATTTAAGTAATTACCGTCTTTGGGCTAATGCAACAATTTATTTGATTTGTACATGTCTTTATCTTTATTCAAATCGAAACCATAGCCTTGCATTGAAGATTCCCTACACGTCATGTGTGCGCAAATAAAATCCAAATATAAGGTAATTAAAATTGCGATTTTTAAAAATTTTATCCATACTAAACACTGTAAATTTGAAAAAATACAATGTTTCTTTTACTAATGAACTCAGATTTTTATGCATCATAAAATATGGATTTAAAAAACTGCCTCATAACAGATAATATTTTTTAGCATTTTACCTAGGTGAAAAATTCTGAAAAATGTATCTTAAATAGTTTGATATGATGTGTTATAAAAAATGAAAAATTCTCGATACGAAGGACAATGTAAGCTTTCGATTTTCGTTTCCAGTTTTTTGAAGATCGTGAAAATTTTAATTCAGTAAAAATGGGACATCAGAGGTCACCTACAATGATGGAGCCATAAACACAAAGTACATTATGATTATAAATCCATATGATACTCAAGACATACTAAATAAAACACTTGAATCAAACAAAATTAAAAAATGCATAGATTTTATTATTTATTTGCCAAATAAGAGGAACAAAAATTAAAACAGAAAAACAGAACTTTTCTTATGAAACATTTAAAAAATAAAACTAAGGCTACATTGTCCTTGTTTTAGCTTTAGGACACTATAAATAATGAACATCTGTAAATGATTCATTATATTCGGCCTTAGGAATAAAAAATAAATGATATATTCATTGCAGATAACTGTTTTGACAAATGCATTTTATAATGAGAACACTAGAGAAATATGTCAACGTATTAATATTTGTGTTATGACATATTTTACTGTACATCTATCATTTTTCAAATTAAATATTTTCGATGTTTATAGCTTAGTACATTTTTGTTCAGGATTTAAAATTAAATATGTTCTTCAATAGTAGGAAAATATGATAAAATTGACCACGCAATGGATATTAAAAATATTTGTCTTTTGAAAAAAAAAAATAGCATTTTATTCAACAATGATCAAAGCTGTTCATCCATATTTATCTCAATTCAAAGTATTTAATACAATATCTCAACAAGAAGGAAAAATCATACATCAAGTATAGATTATGAACCACTTTTCAACACTTCCAGAATACTTTAACAAAACTTCGCCATTTAATAAAGTGAAAAAGATACCTAAGTAGACATTTTAAAAAATACATAACACATTTCAAAACCTGATTTCAGAAATAACCGTTTATAGCCTAAAATGTACTTCTTCTTTTTTTTTTCTTTTTTTGGCAGCCGTGTTTATAGATTTCTATAGATTTTTATACTTTCTACAAATTATGCTAAAATTAATCTTAGCATGAGAACTCAAAAAACAGTGGAAGATTCAACTACAGAAATTTCTACCAATAGATGGAATCGTACTTGCAAACATTCTTTGGTACAGCCCTGTATGTGACCTACAGATTTTTTACTCGTCACATATTATGCTAATATTTAATTCAAGTAAAAGTTACCGAAAGCTGCTGAAATCTCACTTCCAGGATATACTATTCAGCTGGACACGTATCAGTTTTTTGCATAGCCTTGTATATTATTTTATTTACATTCTACAAACATGTCTTTGCCTACTAAATATAAATTATCTTAAAAATACATAAATCAGTGTAAAAACACCTCATAGCTATCTATATTGGTCGGAAAAGCTTGCGAATACTTTTGTGTACTCATGTATATGATCTGTAGAATTTACATACACTACGTAGTATCCAACAATAGGGAAATCTTCTATAATAGGGAAATATTATGAAATTGACCACGCAATAAATATTAAAAATATTTGTCTTTTGAAAATAAAAATATTTTATCCAATAATGATCACAGCTCTTCATCCGTATTTATCTAAATAGAAAATATTTAATTCAATATCTAAAAAAAAGTATTTAATCCAATGGTCTCAAAAAATACTTAGTCATATTAATCACAAATCTCCATCTATATTTAGCTCAATAAAATGTATAACACGAAATTTCTATAGCATTTACAAGGCTCGCAAATTATCAATATGAATAAAATATTTGTTTCTCGATATTTTTTATAAGAAATGTTTTATTATTAAATATTTCTTTTGAGGTTTTCGTAAAAAAAAAATTACAAGAAATAAAAATCATGCAACAAGCATAAATTATGTAACATTTCAAATCCATTCCATTCAGAATACTGCGCCGAAACTTCACCATTTAAAAATGTGAAAATTATATGTAAGTAAATAATTTAGAAAACGCATAACACAACTTCAGCAATTACAACTACAGTAAATGAAAATACGAATTATTTTGTGCAGTTCTGTATATGATTTATAGGATTGTATACATACTATATAGTACGTTCACATTTTTCTCAGTTAGGAAACACATACCACATTTGAAAATTCTCCTTCAGCAATTTCTGTCAATAATCGAAAATGTACTCGGATTCTTTTATGAAGAAATGTAATTGATGTATAGAATTTATACATGCCCAGTAATATGCAAATATTTAGTAAAACTTAAAAACGCATGCAAGAAATGTAAACAAACTTTCGGCAATTATCAGTCACTAGGGTATCCAACCCGGGCTTCCCGGGATATAGAATATAGTTGAGAATAATTTGTTATTGAAAATTGTAATATATTTTTTACATTTAATAGAAATTTATTAAAAGTGGTAATTTCTTTTTGGCCTCGTGCCAGAAGCTAATAGCCGAAGAAATCGCTAAAAATTTCGTTATTTGCAGTAGCTTTTTTTATTCTGATAATTTCAACGGTTTTAAGCGCTTACATGTCTGTTAAATTTGTGTTTTATTTATACTAATTTATTTATTGCTTAATGTAGTTTTAATTTCGTTATTGAATATTATTAGCTGGAGACAAATGCTGAACATTTTATAGTGTTTAAAGTGCAAACAGATTAATATTTTGTAATCGTCTGCAAGCAATAGAGATAGATTTTTAAAAAATCATGCTTGAAATTTAATTTAAATGCTGTAATAAATGAATAAATTGCGATACAGTTTTCAAACAAATTGCATTTGAAAGTAGATTTTTTTCCCTATATAATGGTGTAAAAATTAAAAATGTGCGATGTTTAGAAATTAAAAAGAAATTGCAGTAGCCAAAATCGCAAAACCGAAATGTCATCGTCAAGTGTTGCCATTCGCAAAATGACGTCAGCGTTACGCACGGACACGTTTGTCCTTTATAATATAGATAGGTAGTACTTTAACCGAAATTTCTGTGTGTTTTTGTAAGTAAACACGACAAGTGCTATGCACACCATTTTCTACAGTAAGCATCTTGTAGTGCACTTTAGTGATGTATATCAATTTAAATATATTTGGAATAGTTTCATGACATTAAAATACAGTTCCAACAAGTTTCTCCATAAACCATAATGTAGCGGAATTCTGTGGAATGTCCCTGTAAATTAAGTATACATGCTACACAAATCATTCTTAATAGGAAACATCATAGCAAACCTCAATAACATACATCAATTGCATCAATTTCCGAGTATATGTACGAAATTCAGAGTACGGCAAGACGGTCAGACAAACCAAAGTCATAAACACTTTTCAATTGTGTTAGAAAGTGTTAAAAAATAAAGTGTGACTTTACAGATATCCATACAGAAACTAAATTTTAAGTATTAAACTAAAATAAATGTAAATTTTTCTAATAATTTAATTATATTAACAAATTGTCATTTTTTTATATTCTTTTTATTTTTCAATATCCATATTTTCAAACCAACTTTACTCTATGCTTTTAATTTAAATTTCCATTTTTCAAAAATTGCCTGTTAAACGATAAAAAAAAGCGTCACTCATATATTATGAGACAATTTACAACACTTCCAAAATAATTTAACACAACTTCATATTTGGATTAGTGCTCCCGATGCGATATTACTATAATTATATATTTCAGTTATACGTTTAGCCGATTTTCGTATATACATATAATACGTACATAACAAATACGTATACCTTAAACTATACGTTTAAACGTATCAGAATACGTATAAGCGTATATCGGTTAAACGTGTAATTCAAGTATACCTATAATTCAAATATACGTATATTTCAAGTAACGTATTTACTTTTAATACGAAAGTACCTCATCAACCGTACGTCACTGAACAGAGAACAAGCAGGAAACAGCTTGCATTACTTTAGCAATCTGCATAATACATATTTCATGCATAGAATTTTGTTATTTTTCCCTATAAACGATTGTTATAAATATCCAACTAAAGTAAACACCTTTTTGAGCAAAGGAGAATAATATTTACACGTTTCATATTTATTGACAATCCTTATTAAATATGTTTTTTTTATTTTTTTATTATAATATATATATATATATATATTTGTGTGTGCGTATACTCATGATTGCGTCCGTGCGTAAATGTTTCTCTTTCCATGGTGCTAATGTTTTCTACTCTGTGTTAATGTAAAACACGAGTTCATTTTTTTTAACCATGATACTCGTGGTATTTTTTATACAAAGTGATGGGCTTTACAAGATTTTATATTTTAAGATTTTTTGTTAATCTTTAGAGATTTTATTTTTTTTGTGGAAAGTACCTATAAATTTAGATTACTTATAGCTTGATAAATAATCGTCAGTACCGGTTTTAGAACGCAATCACACAAGCTTAAAATGACTTGCCTACTTTACTTCTTTTTTGCTGTAAATCATATTTTCAAAATATTTTTAATATAGCATAAAATATTCTTAGATAAAATAAAATCATGATTATGAAATTGGAATTGGATTGATGAATGTCAGTATAAAATATAATGTCTGTGTTCTCCGGCCGCAGAAAAGTGGCTTCCAACGTCAAAAATAAAAAGAAGCCATCTGCGTGTGTTACAGAAATGCGAAGTTTAACTTCAAAGCCACTCCCTACGCTATAGTAAAACATTTAATGATTAATAGTTCAATTTTGAGGGAAAAAAGAACCAAAATCTAAACTAAAAAAATTATATTCTGATTTTATTTTTACTTATTTTTATTTTTTTCAAGTACCAGCTACCTAGACTGGAACCACAAGGCAGTTAAACTCGAGACAATCATGGTTGTTTGAACAAAGAAGGGATCACGATGGTCCCTATAAACTGCGAGAATTCACCTCAACGGGTGTTTGTCAATGTCTCTGGTGCGCAGACGGGCAGGATAAGGCATCTTTTTTCACGCAAGGAACGAAAACCGTTTAAACGTGTATACGTATAACTGCTGAGGTAAGATCCGTATATACTGTTTCGTATCATACGTATAACCGCCTTGGTCGTATCATACGTATCCAAAATCTGCATCCCGTATAATACGTATAATACATATACTCGTATAAAAGTTTAATAGGGAGCACTAATTTGGATGCGGTAAAAGAAGCAAATGCCGTTGTAATAGCCTTATTTTAGCAATTACCGTCCATAATTTGTAAGGAATCTGAATTTATTTCTGTAATCATGTATATGATCTATACATTTTAATACACACCACACAGTATGATAAAATTTAATTCAGGTATAAAACGTGTAACATAACAAAAAGCGCATTCCCGTCTATCACAATCTATATATCGCAAATTGTTCGATTGCCTTTGTGTAGCACGGTATATGAAAATATAAATATATGTATTCTATAAACATCTCACAACATACTGATATATATTTCAACGAAACTACGAAAATGAATAACACAGCTTAAAACACACTTTAAGCAATTCGTATCTATAAACGGTAATGCGTACAATTTCTTTAGAGCAGCCCAGTATATAATTTGTAGAATTTATTCAGAATGCGTAAGATTTTAAAAATTTGTTAAGCTTAAAATCGCATAACACAGCTTAAGACACATTTCCTGCAATTATCGCTCAGAGAAAGTAACTATAATCGATATATTTCATGTGTCTATATAAATTAATAATAAGAGCACGCCATATTCTATAGCAAGTATGTTGCTGTGCACCTCAAAACCGCATATCCATTTCATTATGATTTAAGTAGTGTAATAGTAGTAAAATAATCTACAAACACGTTTTTTTTTCATAGAACATAATGTATAGAAACTCTTTTGTGTGTTCTTGTAAATGAACTATAAATTCTACATACTTATTTTTAATAGGGTATATCAAGTCTTCCTCTGCAATTCGCAGATAACCAAGTTATAATTGCAAAAAGTTAAAATGATTTAGAGAAAATGACGATAAAAATGAAGGAAGAATATGAGAAATAGTGATTTTACGTTAGTAAGACCAAATACTTATGTATAATAGGAAATGAGACAGAACTAGATTTAAATAATAGCATACAAATAGGAAGCTGCGAGTATTATAGATTCCTTGGTGTAGATATGAATAAAAAAGTCACAGAATCACAGGAAATTAAATACAGAATCTGTCAAATACGAAAGGCTATAAAACTATTAAATTCTATTTGGTGGAGTAAGGGGATCTCCAGGAAAAGAAAATATAATATATTCCATTCTATTGGGAAAAGTATATTGTTATATGGAGCAGAGGGATAGAGAATTATGGAGACAGAAAGAAATAAATTAGCAACAGTGGAAAAGGATGCCCTAGGAAGATCATGCAGTATATCAAGAATAGAAAGAATAAGAAATGAAAGAATCAAAGATATTATGAAAATAAAGGGAACCATAATAGACGATTTCCAAAAGAAGCAATCAATCTGGTATGGTAATTTAAAAAAAGAGTAATGAGAGATTACCCAAAATCGCATTTAATTAAGAACAAACCAAAAAAGGAAACCAGGAAGACCACAAAAGACCTGGATGGATGGTATAAAAAAAGCCATGAGAAATAGGGGTCTGGAGGAGGAATGTACCCTTGACCGAAAGAAATGGAGCGGTCTTTAGTAGATTTTTTGGATGGTGGCATTTGACGCTATAAACCAAGTTCATATATATCACATAATGAACCACGATAACAACGCGGTTTGTCCAGGAAGTAATATGCCTGAATTTTTCGCTCCATTAAAAAAGACAAATGGACGGAGTTTGGAGGCGGAATGTGCTGGGGAGACTGTCATCTACAGAGTCTGCCGAAAGTCAGTTGACCTTGAGCCTTTGCAGCACACGGATAAATCGTGAAGCAAACACGTGTTTGAAAGTGGCGTTAGGTTTTCAGAATGCAGCAGAGTGGCGAGCAGCGATACACCATAATGTTTTGTTTTAAAACTAAACGAATTGACTTCTGAGACGCTTGTCATGTTACAAGAAGCCTACGGGAAGAATTCTTTGTCCAAGGCTCAAGTGTTTAGATGGCACAAAGCCGTCAAATACGGAATAGAGGACGTCAATGACGAACAACGCGCTGGGCGTCCAAGAAATTCTCGAACATCAGACAATGTGGCTAAAATTAAAGCGCTTTTGTATTATGGTCGTCGGATGAGTGACCGAATGATTACGGAGACGTTGGGACTTACAAAATCGATTGTACATCAAATCATCACGGAAGAACTTTAAATGCGGAAAACATATATTTTAAAGTGACTAAATTCTGGCAAAACACATCCACGCAACGCTGCCCCAACCACCGTAAATCCCTAATCTGTCACCGCTGGACTATTTTATATTTTTTCGGTTAAAATCCAGCTTAAAAGGTCATCGTTTGAACAATCTGGAGATCTTGCACAAAAACGTAACTCGCGTTCTGAACAACATACCAGTTGAAAACTTCCGGACGGGCATAAATGGATGGCAGAGCTGTTGGCAACTGTGTATTAATCCCGGAGGGGGCTATTTTAGTAATATTAAGTGTGAGTAAAATTATCTTCAAATAACCGAATTTTGCGCAATCGCTTTCATTACTTTCTGGAGAGACACTGTATATTGACTGACTATGTGAATAGACAAGCAAATTTACTCGTAAATAAGGCAAAGAGATAAATTGAAGCCATAAACAGTTTTCAGTTATCTTTAAAAGTGTTAAAAAGACACTTTGAACGTTGACGTTGAAGATCCTGACTTGGAAATTTACTAGTTTTAATAGGATATAAATAAAAAAAATTAACAAAATGAAAATGTTACTTTCATACATGATGATTCTTTACTGCAGATTTATTAGATTATTATTCAATAATATTATAATTACGAGGATATTTAAATGTAATACATAATCGGCACAGAGGAGTAAACATTTTTCGTGAAACTCGATTAATTTTAATTATTTACAAAGGATCGTTTTACTTGATATAATTAACTGTTTAATTAAAGTACGTGGTAAATTATATAAAAGAAAATTTATAACATGTATTTCAAAGGAAGTTTCTAAATATTTACTAACTGTATATTAAAATTACATTGGATTTGTTTTCTTTCACTATACTTTTGCATTATCTAACAGCTCTCTGCTAAAAATAAAAATAAAACGGAGTAGGAAAAACTGATAGCGTACTGAGTTTACTGAATTAAGTATGTTATCTAGGTAGTGTAAATAAAGTCCCTAATAGCAGAAATCTATCTGCATGGATTATCAGTCTTGGTGTGAGGAAGTATCTTAGCATTTTCACAAATAAATTATGATAGACGCTATACTATGAAATAATTTTTAATGAGGATTCATTAAGCACACTTAAATATCATTTGTTATTTTTAAAAAATCTTAAAATTTTATGCAATATATGGATAAATTTGCATGGCATTTATAGAAGGAAATAAAAAGGAATTAACTAAAATAAATGTAGAAGCTTAAAACCTTTTTATTATAATATAAAAATTACATTGTCGTTAAAAAATGAATATTTGATAAAAAACCACCATTGTAATAAAAATACTTATAAATGTTTATTAGATAGGGTAAAATTCCCCAGTAACGGAAACTTTAAGGATTTTTCTTGTTCAAATTACTATTACAAAAATTTTTATCTATTTTATACCTACCTTTGTTTTTGAAAGGATAGTGTGGATATATTAAAAATTGTTGTTGTCAAAATTTTGAAAAATTATACATTGTATTATTATAAATTAATTTTATTCTTAAATATGGTCGAAAACTTCACTAACAGACACCATGAAACATCAATAATTGACAACAAAGTGAATCAGTGAGTGACACTTTATTTTAAAAGATTAAAATGCTTTAAAAAACTTTATTCTTTATTATAAAACAAAATACATTAATATTTATTATAAAAAGTTGGATTTAGTAAGCAGTACTGTATTATTAGTGATTCAGAGTATATAGCAGTAATATTTAGTACTGTATTATTAGTAATGCAGTACTAAATATTCAATCAATGCAGCAATCCAATAACTGACTAGTAACTGACATCTGGTGTCAGACACTGGTAAAAAACATAAATTTTAATGATGTTTACTGCAAGATAAATTTAATTTATTATTATGCATTTTTAAAAAGTTCAAATAATATATTTCAAATTTTTTATAATATAACCAATAACTAACACTTTTGTCAGACACTGGTGAAATGAAATTCTAGGAACCAATAACTGTCACACCCCATTAAGCTAAATTAACTAACTATAAACCCTAAATCATGGCCCTAACATATCATATGCATCTTTAAACTGATATAACTCTTTATATATTATATCTTTTTATAATATGTTTGATCAAGTATAACTTTAAGAAAAATGTTTAGGATGGTTGCATTACAAATAGATTAGAAAAACACTTCCTTAATTTTAGAAATAAGATTGTTGCTTCAAAAAGACACTTTTTGTATTCTCAAAAGTTTATTCCTCACTGAATATATTCTTGACTCTCATGTGGTGAATAAATTAACTCCAAAAAAAGTTTCTCATTTACCATTAGATGACATTACTTTGCAAAATTTTACAGCAAAATGCTTATGTGACTTAGATATTTGCTCAATTGTCAGTTACTGGATAGGTGTCAATACTTGCTGGTTTCACCCTATATTTGTAATATCTGTACTCATTAAATGGGTTTTTTGAACTACTTGATGATGATATATTAAATATTTATGTCAATAAGATAACTGTTCGTTCTAACTTGTAGCATTTTGCCATTAGTTTCGTTTTCTTGCACATGAATATTAAATTCTACCCTTTTTATTTTCCCCTAAAATATGTAACTTAAATTAGAATAATAGGCATGTTTTTCTTTATATCGTGATGATTTAACTTCATTACATTTTTTAAATTTATTGTAGCAATTTCGAAAAATTTACTATTTTAAAATTCGTTAATTTTTAATATTCGCGAATATAAATTTACGAAACGTCCTTCACTAAAAGTCAACTTAAATTTATTTTTCTCTTTTGTTTTATAAAATCCTCAATTTTCAAAGATACTTTTGTTCTAAGAGAGAATATACAGATCGCTTTAAAATATTTTATTTCACCAATATGGTAATTGTTGTACAGATCTCGTTTGTTAAATTGTATTGACAATTCACTCTTTCTTTTGGTGGTAGTACGATGACATATTTTTAATCAAATCATTTGAAATAATCACAAACGTGTAACTTATACATAGAGTGAAAAACATTGATAGAGTCATTATCTATACTCTCTGATAAATGTGTTTGCAGTACGTTACAGTAATTTCTTTGCAGGAAAATTCCTTTTATAATAAAATATGTAACCGTAAAAAATCGGGAAATTTTATACAACCTTGATAAAAGCATTTTACACCCGAATTTTTATTTAAAACCATTTAACTTACATATTTACTTTAATTCTGCGTGGTATATATTTAACTTATTTTATGAAACAAATTCTGATTCGAATAGTAATTTTGAATGTACCTGTCGGGTGTATTCGACCCGTCTGGTAGGCGGAGGGTTAAATGCGTGAGCGTAAAAATCTCTCTTTTTTTTTCTTTCGTAATTAAGCAATTTTTGTACTCATTATACAGGAACTTCAGTTATTTTTCAAATGATTTCCTACAAAATTTATTGTTGGCGAGCTTCTAACTCCAATCTTTTACATTTCTTTCTACAAAAGGCAAGTTCATGCAAATTTTTAGCGTGTCAAAACATGAACAAGAATTCGTCTAAGTACTTGTTTAGAAATTTGAAAGAAAATATAAGAAATCTAAATTTCTTTCAACTTGTTCAGAAATTCCAATTAATTTGCAAACTGCTGTACGTACTTATAAGTTATACGCCATAACTTAGACGATTATTTCAAATATTATCATAATTATCGGTACATAACAGAATTAAATTATATTCTTCTGTTCTCATACACCATAACTTTGTCAATTACTTCTAACATTATCACAATTATTTTTATATAACACCATTAAATTACATTTTTCTGTTCTTATTAGTTAAAGAAGGATATTTCTCTGCAATTATTTTTCAATTCCTACTATTAGTTCACACCCTCTATATATTTATATATCTTATTCAAATTTTCAGTCGTTCTTTTTATTCATCCACGTAAGTTCAAATATATTTTCTTAAACATGTAGTGGTTGACTCTTGATGTTAATACAGTTTTTTTTCAAATATTAATTAATTAATTTAATTTAATTAATTAATTTTAGTTTTATATTTATATAAAAATCGGTGCTTTCTTGTTATAGGAGCTTCCGAGGTTTAATCGTCAAGCGACCGAAATACTCATTTTATTACATAAATTAATCTTCAAACGATATAATTCATTTCACGGAATTAAAAATCATCAAGATTTGAATATTTATATAACTAGCTATAGTACGAACGCACCTCATTTGTCACGTTTGACGTGCAATTTCCAACTTATGTTTGTAATTAAATTAAATTAATTAATTTTAGTTTTATATTTTCAAATTTGCAATCGTTAATAAAATACTTTTTATTCATCCACTCAAGTTCAAATACATTTTTTTTTGTAAAACTTGTAGTGGATGGCACTTGATGTTAATATAGTTTTTTCAAATATTAATTCATTAATTAAATTTAATTTCTTTTTTGCCACTTAATATTGTGATTCTCTCATACGTATATACATATTTATATTAATTGTAATTATTTAATAAAAAGTAACTAAAATAAATTTTTCTTTGTTGACCTAAATAGGAATTGACTTTCATTTTTTTTCTATATATTACTTGTTACTTTGATATTTCCCTTTTCCTTCTTCATATTGTTAAATTTCAAATTAAACGGATACTTATCTAAAATAACGATGAATGAAAGAGTGATTAAGTTCTTCTAAAGAAGGAAATATTCCACCTTATTTTCTACGGAAATTCCTGTAAAGACTTTAAATGGAATCCTTGAAATGTGCTTTTATCGAATGTTTTGAAAATCTTCCCTTTTACTGCAGTTGAATACAACTCATTTAAACAGCAACAATCATCAAAACGTTATCTTTGTTTCGTCATGGACTTCTTTCACAGGAAAGATTGGGAAGTTCATTGTGAAAATCTATTAATGAGTAAAGGAAATCTAGTTTTATTTCTCTTCCCAAATAGTGTACAAAGAATCTTCTGATATGTCTTTTTGGAAAGGATTTAAGGGGACTAGAAAGGTGTGAAATTATGAAAACTGACTGAAGTTTGATCTTAGATTAGAATACCTGTAATTAATTTAGAATATTACTTGTTTATTTGCATTTATTTCTATTTTAAAGAAATAAAAAACACATGTTAAATTGTAAGAAAAACAATAGCAAAAGTTAAAATATTGTATCATAAAATAAATGTTGTAATAAAAGATTTGCCATGATTTTGATAAGTCCAAGTTTCACATTTTTCAGTTGTCATATCTTCTTTACATTGCCTATTACGTCTTGATTATCCTTAAAAAACAAACATATATAATATTTATATAACATTTATATAACATTTATAATACATATATATTACACCTTTTTGTTTGCTCTCCACGTATAATCGAGAGACAACGCAATAAGCACTGTAAACAAAAAAACATGACCATCTAGCTAAAGGATAATATCTACGTACTCAATAATCTATAGGAAACGTATTGTAGTGTACCTCAGTAATGTATGTCAATTTCAGCATGTTTGAAACAGTGCAACATCATTAAAATACAGTGAAAACAATTTTCCCCATAAATCATAATGTAATGGAATTATTTTTCTTGTTCTCTATAAACGAACTATAATTGCTACTTATTATTTTCTATATAGAAAACATGTTCATGTTCCTCTCAGAAATGTATATGAATTTCAGTATGTTTGAAATAGTTTAACATTAGTGAAAAGCATTAGAAACATATTTTTTTCTTATTGCTCGTAATGTACCGGATTAATTTTAAGTTCCCGGATATAAACTAGCCGTAAATGGTGCGCACTTCATTCTCGATACCGAATGTGTCATGGTAAACCTGAATAAACCTGAATAACAAATATTAAATACATAGCAATCCGAGTGTATTTAGGCGAGTAAGAACGCAGACAGAGACACAAACAGGCAGACGGCCAGATAAATGATTTCATAAACACTTTTCAATTATTTTAATACTTTTTCTCTTGCATTACTAGCTTTATTTAATTGCAGAATTCTGCGATTACATAAAGTGATTAACACTCTTCTTGACAGTTACAAAAAAAAAAAAAAATTCTAAGTTCTAAAACGAAATTTTTTTTCTTTTAAATATTTCTTTTCATTTTAGCAAGCTAACTCGAAAAATATACATCGGATTGAAAAACGGTAACATACGTGTTCACGTTCAATATTTCAGAAAAATCTATTTAGGGATATAAAAGATGGCCTTTTTCTAAAATACTGGACACTTTTTTTTTTTCAGTTTTACTTACCCATCATACGTAGTATAGGGTAAGTCTTGTAATCGTTCTGAAAATCGAATTTTTTTTTTTTGACGGATTTACACGTTTCAGACACTGGAGATTCCGAAAAACATATTTTTAGAAAAAAAAATTTGCCGTCCGTCTGTGTGTCTGTGTGTCTGTAAACGCTCTATCTCCCGAAAAAATTGAGATAGAGACTTGCAATTTCGTATGTACTTAGTATGTAATAATGGGAAGAAGCCTATTTCATTTCAATAACCTCGATTAACCGGAACAATTTCTTTCGGACTCTCGAAATATTCGTTCTGATAAAAGGTATATAAACATTTTCGAAATTGTTTATTTTAAGAAATGAATATAAAAGACAATAAAAAAACATAAATTTTGCATAAAGCATGAAGTCGATCGGATAATGAGTTGGCGAGATATTTGGAATCCTATTTTCCACACTTCGATTTTTCATGACCCTGTATTTCATCCAAATTTCACTTCAAAGATATATTTTAATTGGAAATTTGACGCTTAATCAGATGCAATAAACCGCTAGTTAATAGGATTATCATTTTTGGAGTTATAAGGAAAAACCTCTTTCAAGTAATTCAGTAATCGAGCCTTTAAAGTTTGTGACGTCATCAAGCCACGATTTTATGTGAATTGCAATGCATTTTATAAGTATTTTTCACATTTTTATTTTAATATTTTACATTATGCATATCCATGATGGGTAAGTATTACGGTGGCCCCCAACGACTAGTTTAATCCGATGTATGTTTCTCGAGTTATTTGACCATTTCCAGGCTTTTCAATGGAAACAATTCTCACTGCATTTGACTTGATTACAGCGCCATCTACGATTTTCCGAATAAGATGTACAATACAAGAGTTATGTATTTTTTCCCGCAGAATCCAAATCTGTAATAAAAAGGGGGATTTATTATTTAAGATTTCAAAGTTGCCGTCCTTTCCCTTCAGGGGATCAGAGTTGGGTTGTTTCCAGAATTTTCAATGAAAACGATTCTCGCTGCAATTAGAAAGTTGTTATGTCTGTTTAATCCTGATGTAATACGACATTTTACAAAGTGGCCTCTGAAATTTCTACTTAGCCCTATTGTCACTTGAATATCACCAAAATAACTGGACTCCTTAGATTTAAGCAAAAGACATATTCGTGTAATTTGAGTAAAATTTGATTTTTGTGATTTGAAAAGCTACTTTTAATATTATTAATTTAAATGTAATTATTTAACACAATCCCAAAAATTAAAAATTCTGATCCCAAAAGATTTAGAATTTGTTCTTCATTATTACGGCGTAACCTTGATTCTTTGTGTCTTTAAATGAGAGCTAATTCTATCTATTTCTCTAAGAATACATACAGGGAAATATAAAGGGTGTTCTAATTGAAGGGATATTTTATATTTGGTGTCATTTTTTTCGCGTTTAAACATAATGATAAATTTTCATTTACTCTTACCATTAACCATTCAGGTTAAATTTTGAAAAGGTAAACAATCTAAAAACTAGACGGCATTAAAACTAGAGACCCACTTAAATTTACTTTAAAAATAGAGACAATTATTAAAAAAAAAAAATGTTATTTATTAAAAAAAAATAAACGCCAGCTCAATTTGGAGTATTTTACCAAAGCATATAGTCACAGAATATAATAAAAAATAACATTATAATAGCATTATGCTTATTTTAAAAACAAATAAAATTCAAAATAACAATGGATAATCTTTAAAAGATAGTTATTTTAAATCTTTTAAAAGAAGCTTTTACGACAAATATTTTTATTTAAAATCTTTATAAGAAGATTTCTGAAAATGCGCTTTTCTAACATTTATTTTTGTAGTTTTCTTTCTACAGAGATTTGCGCACTTATAGTATTTCATTTTTCATTGTCTGTATTGTGAAACCAAAAATACATTATTTTATATTATTTGGAGATTTCTCATGTGTTCTCTATTTATGATATTTAAGTCAGAGAAATAGTTTTCAGTTTTATTATAACAGATATAAAAAGTGGCAAAAATGTTGTGATGACTTTTTAAAGTACCTAGTTTGTAGGTCATACATGATATTTTTCATATTTTTCATAGAAAATATATATATATATATATATATATATATTACGCTAGAAAATTATTTTTTACGTTGTCTGTCTAATAGCTTTTTATGTTTTATTTCGAAACTAGTCATTAAACATTTTTATTTAAGTCACAGATATTTTTCATAAATATATATCTATTAAAAAAATAATTTATGCATGGTATTTTGTAAGTTCATTAAATGTATTATAAATTCTATGTCGAATCCATGGGAATTTCTTTTCAATTAAAAAAAATAATTAAAAGAGAGTTAATAATTGTTAGTGTTGTGTGATGCTGAAAAATTGTTAATCCATTTTCTGAATTGCTTGACTGTCTCGATGGTTTCGTATCTTTAAAACGACTTTCGATTGCGTATTCGAAGTTTTTTTTTCAATGATATAAAGCAATTATCTACCTCAATTATATGTATAAATTTGAATATGTTTAAAATAGCGTAACATTCTTAAAATAGCCGCAAACGATTGTTACTCACAGACCGTAATGTAACTGAATTATTTTGAGTTTTTTATTTAGAGTAACAGATTTTATTTAGTGATTATTTAGAGTAACAGAACCATAAAAACTACACAATTCTTTTTCAATTCCAAACATACCATATAGTAAACCCCAATAACATATATCAATTTCAAGGCAATCTGAGTATAGTTAGGTGCACTAGAGCAGACAGACAGACCAACCTAATTTATAAACAATTTTCAATTGTGTTAGTAAGTGTTAAAAAGAATTAAAAAAGTGTTAATATTGGTTAGTGTTGGGCGATTCTGTGATATTTTCTTCGATTGTCTGTATTGTTTGAATGTTTCGATGGTTTCCGATCGTTGAAACGACTTTCGATTGTGTATTCGATGTTTATTTTCAATTTAAAGGACGAGTCGATGAGAATGAGTTGCTATTATTATGCAAGTGAGTATTATTATGCAAATGATAAAATAAAATGTATTATAATATTAGAACAGATGTATAAAATTGCACCAAAAATTATACACCTAATTTAAAAAATCTGACTAATGTATAAACAAAATTTCAAATTAATTTGAATAATTTAACACCTGACTTGATAAATTTTAGCCTTGATAACTTACCGTTTAAATACATTAATCAAATGCGACATTTTATTTTCAACGACTGAAAAATTTCAAAATCGTCTGAATTCCCATAGGAAAGCATTATGATCAAAACAGAAATGTTCTACATTTTCCGAAAGAATGAACCAAATGTAACTAAAAACTATACAGCTAATTCCAGGTATCTCACCAACATACCTACAAAAAATCAAACTAATCGGATCATTTTTACGGCAGTTATCGCGGAACAGGCAGACAGACAGACAGACAGACAGGCGGACAGACAGACAGACAGACAGACAGAAACCAAAAACTTTTCGGGTCTCCACAGTAAGCCTCAACTGACGTTTCGGCAACTAGTAAATCTACAGATCAGGAGCCTCAACGTCAGCTCTGAAAATCATTGTTTTTTAATAACATTTTTCATACTTCGAAGGTTTTCAAAAATTAGAACCATTAAATTAAACACGGTTTATGCAATGAAATTGTGAAATTCTTATGAACATTTTTTTTCATAAAATGATTTGGATAAAGAGTACATTTCTTCACCCTTATATCTATTTTAGAAATCTAGTTTAATTACAATTTTTGTTTCGGAAAAACAGTTTTGATGGTCCTTCTATAATATTTATATGTAAGATCTTATCTAAGTACATCCTGATCTACTCGATGGCAATAGCTAAATCCCCAGCGCTAATTACTACGCTAATTTCTTCAGATTAACCATCTTGTTGTACGAGAGATTTTATCCTATTTTTAAAAATTCCCCCCCCCCCAAAAAAAAAAAATTATATATAAGTAGTATATGGTACCTACTCTGGAACACTTTTCATACTCCACTAAATGCAAATATTGAACGATTATTGTAAGATTTTTCATCAAAAATTTGTCAGTCTGAATATCGAGAGTTGTAACGATTATTCATCAAAAAGTTCGTCAAAATGTGTGCATTTTTGAACAAATTTTAATATTTTTAATGAAAAAGTTTGCCTGTCGACTAATCCGATTATTGTAAGATTGTCCAAATGATGATTATAAAACAACCCTTGAAAATCCAATGGAATGCTAATATTTTTCATCAAACTTTATTAATCGTCTATCAAATGCTAATAAACAACCTTCCTCTAGGATGATATTGATAGGAATAATGAAAGCAAAGACCAGCGTTATATAATAAGTTATCAGCATTATAACCAATCCTAAAATCTTTAGTTGCATTAAAAGCTATAGAATAATATAAGTCATTAGCTCCAGGACTATAAATATCAAACCATTCTTTTGTTTCTGGTATTATATTCCAATTGTCATCCCATTTACTTTCTATCCAAAAATAAATTCCAGGTTGAGAAAATTTAGAGGGTTGATCCATTTTGTATATTTTTGCGGTCAAAGTTAATTTTATTGTATCATTGAAACTATTAAATATAGTATAATTATTAGAGTTGTCGATGCTATGATTTGTAATAACGGGGTCAAATTTGAAATAATGAAAGGTAGGCGAAAGACAATTAAACAGTAAAGTACTTATCACAAAATATTGTAGCATTTATATAGAAAAAAATTTTCGATAGATGATTCGAACAAAGTTTAGACAGATTAAATAAATAAGCTGTAAGAAAATATTAATTTATCAATTCTCTCCTTTTATTTACACTTATAAATGCTATTCTCATAGTTTGATATTTTCATAGTTCGATAAAATTAAAAAAAATAGTTTGTGTCGAAATTAACACATTTTTGATAGAAAAGAATTTTGTACTTAAAACAGATATATTTTTAATTTCAGTAAATACTATTCTGTTAGTTTTCATAGATGATATTAAATAAAATCCATCCGATATTGTAAGATTTAAAACAAATAGTATGATTAAGCTTTTTCTAATTCATAATCATAATAGCCATCATTATTTTTTCCTTTAAAATGAAAGATATAACCCCCTTTATTCAGTTTTGTTATTGCATTTTCAGATATTTTTCCATGACTCTTTTTAAGAAAATAATCTTTTTCTACATCATTAACTTCCAATCTCGCAATAGTCGTATTTCCAAATTTAGTTTGAATTTTCTTCAACGAAATCAGTTTGTATTCCCCTTTCTCTAAATCTTTTAGCTTATGAGTTACTGGGAACGATCTGAGACTGTTGAATTCTTCCATTTATTAAGGAACAATTTTTGAAAGACAATTTTTATAGTACAGGCATCTTACATAGAACATCCAGGTCCTAATATTCTAACGCATCTCGGTACATCTAATATTTTTATAGGAATTCCCCATTCTTCAAAAGTACTTTTCAGAAAAACGCCTCCTTTAAAAGCAAATGTCCCACCGTATATCTGATGCAATTGTATGAAATAATCTTTTACATTGTCACTACTAATCCATAAGCCTGTATTATCTGAATATCTTTTAAATTTTAAACCATGGACATCGTTAGTACATCGACGAACTATTCCATGGTCTTGATCACCTAATTCATAGTTAGGTGTAAACACAGAAATCGTTTCACCTATTTCTTGTTTTAAATGAACCCAGCTTATTTCTCTCGCTATAGATTTAAAAGGAAATATAAAACCTTGAACATTTATGATAAGGGTGACATCGTCCATTTATTAAAAAACAATTTTTATAAATTAAAAATTCGGCTTAAAATCCAAAGGGTACAGTATCAAAGTTATCTAAAATTCTTCTTTTATCATATCCAAACATATATCTTTTATTCATTTTATTCACTTTAATATTTCTATCTTTTTGTATCTGAAATTGGTTTATTTCTACATCTATATGGTCAATTTCCCCCGTTATTGTTTTCATTCTCTCGTCAAAATTGAGCTTAGTTTCGCTATCATAACTCATTTTAAATCCTTTTACTTTTCCTCTTACAGAACCATCGTTCAGAATATAACCATAATCTTTACTTGCTCCGGATATCCACGATTTCATATATTTATCTTCTCCTAATTCATCGGTCCATTCGCCTAGCATACAGCCCGTTTTTACTTTATTAGAGCCATCATCGATATAAACAATACTATCTGTATCGTAATACATTACTTTATCTCCTAATTTATCAAGCATTTCATATAATCTTATTCTAGCCGAACTGGTTGTAAAAGCTGCTATATAAATATTCGTATTAAAGTTATTCTGGACATATTCATCTTTCATCTTATAATCCATTTGCACACACTCATCATTTAAAAATATGATATTCAAGTCTTTAATGCGGTCGTTCAGTATAATTCTATAAAAATCTGCCAATTCTGTTACATTCTCTGTTTGTTTCATATTTTTTCTCTGTCCGAACTTTCCCCATAAAGAGTTTAAACAAATTTTAGATATAAATCTCATTCCTGGGTTTTCTTTGATTTCTCCTAACCTTATACCCAGTTTCTTTTCTACGCACCTTTTATATTCTTTTTCAGTTTTGAAATTTTCAGACCATTTATCATCTGTTTCTAATTTGATTTTCAAAAACATTTTAACATAATCCTTAAATAATATATTAGATTTTTCTTCAAAATGCCAAACTTCATAGATATTTAAAATCTTATAACCTTTTTCAATAGCCAGTTCAACTTCGGTAGTTGTCCACGTACCAGTAAAAGCTCTCTCCTCATCCGTATGATTACATTCATTATTCCGCATATCATAACATTTTTTACATTGTTTCTTTTCGCATTTTATAGGTTTTGAGCATAATTTACACAAACTAAATATTAATTTTTCTCCTTTATAAGGTAAAACAGGATGATAGAGCTTTCTAGGTGGAAGTACTTTGCATTGTATCAAACCATACCAATTTTTATCATATTTTTCCGGATTATAAATCTTTACCGGATGACCAACAGGATAGTAATCAAAGTAATTCACTGTTGGATAAAGTGAACAAACATCGATATATCTACCCTTTTCGATTTCTTTCATTTCGTAGATTAATTTGATTAATTTGGTAGGTTCGCACCTACCGCCGGTGAATGCGTTTCTAGGATTTAAAGGTTCTACAAAATCTCTTTTCCATTCATTTTTCATATATTTTTTAATTTCTTTGTCACTATCAAAATCGCATTCCCATATTTCAATCAATTCAAATCCTTTATCTTTTATTTTTTTATTTATTTTTTGAGTTCTTTCATACAAATCTTTCATACATATCTGATTTTGAAGATTGACAGTGGATTCTGTAAAACAGCGAGGACAACCGTGCCAATGACATCCTTGAAACTGATAAACGGTTTTATTATAAGAACCATCTACTTTATAAGTTTTATCACCTAATTTCAGTTTTTTCTCACCACCGTTTAAAGCATGCTGTATTTTGATATTGTGTTTTTTAGACAGATAGTCTAACCAAATGATCGATTTCTTACTGTATTGATCCTTTGGAATAAACTCCTCATCAATCGCTATTGTATTCACTGGAATGAATTTATCTCTGTATATAGCCATACAAACGCCAGCTAAAGTGACATATTTAAAAGGGTCAATATCAGCAATGTTTAGAAATAATCTTCGCAATTCTAAACATCCTTTTCTTAAAATATCAACATCAGATCTGCAATATTTTATAATTTCTTTTTGAAAATCAAATGTTTCGTTTTTTACCGATTTATACCATTTATCAAAAGTTTTTCTTTGATCTAAAGTCATAGTATCATAACCATAATAGTATTTTTCAGGATATTTCCCTACATAATTTTGATTTTCCTTAGTGTTAAACAAATGAGGAAAATAACCTTTAGCCAATTCCGTTAGTCCAAATGTTTTAGGAAATTCTCTTAACGGAATCAGTGTAAAATTAATAGAATCGATAAACCTTATATTATAAGCGGTTGCTTGCATATATATGAGTTTATTTCCTTGATATATTGTAAACACTTTAATTTTATTTTTAAAGCAGTATTTAGCTAGAAATTGAAAATCGAATCCTTTTCCATAATGCGCTAATACTGTATAACCGCAGTGTTTTCTTTGGAATAACCATTCACAATATTCATTTTCATTCTGAAATATTTTTTCTTTTCCATTAAAATCATGATTTATGACTAGATTGACTTGGTGATTTCCTGTCTCTTGATTCGTTTCAACGTCAAAAAACATATATTTTTCTGTAAATTCTGACCTTTTACATTTCTCACACCATTTCTCTCTGTCTTTTATATTTTTAGGACAGATATTTTTACAAGTTCCTCCCTTAGATTCTTTCCTACTTATATAACATTTATGATCTTCCAAAACCCACTTTCTGCAGTTTTTACATTGTCTTTCTCCGCATTTATGATCTTTCGGTCCTCTTTGTTTTCTATTGATATTTCTCTTACATTTTAAACATTTCCACAGTTTTTCACAGACTGCTTCATTTTTATGATTTTCGAAGCAGTTTTTTCCTTTAAAAGATCTAAAACAATCATTACACTGAATATCATCTCCCTCGCAATTACTCTCTTTCTTAAAACATCTATTGCATTTTAAAGGACATTTATGTTGATCACTTCTATAATAACTGACTTTACAATAATCACAATAATTCTTTTTTCCTAAAAATCCTTTAACCGTTGTAATGACATCAAAATGATTTCTATTTTTTAAAATGTAAACACAATTAGATTTATGGGTACCACTGTATATTTTTTCGTTAAAATTTTCTCTGCAAAATATAGTTATTTGAATATCTAAAAAAATTTCGAATTGTTTAACATGCTCTAAATTACACATTTCTAACGGAATATCACAAATTTCATGCAATTTTATCGCTAAACTTTTTTGTAATTTTCTACCCATTTTTATGTATTTAACATCTAAATCTGTAAGTTTTTCTAGATTCAATTTTTCGCATAAAATTTTACGATTTAGAATAGCTAAGGCTGTAACGATGGATCTAGCCAAACAGATATTATCGTCATTTTTAATTTGAATTATACTTTTTTTATCGACAACATCGTTATTGTTCAGTAATTTCAAATGTTTACCACCTTTAGGCAAATCAACAACCGTAAAAATAAATTCACAATCTTTAATATCCAACTCTTTGTATTCCATTTTGTGCGTTAAAACATCTAAGTAGGTCTCATAGGCTTCTTTCGTTGACATCATTTTAGGGTGAAAGGGCTGTGTCAAATCGGGATTGAATACTATAATATCGACCTTTCCTTCGATTTTTCCAATTGCTCTCCTGAATAAATCTTTTAAGATACTATAATACTGGCCCGGTGTGAGTTTATTTATTTGTCTTATTTTATAAACATATCTATAAGTATTAAATTTTTTTACAAATTTTTTGTCTTTCTCAACAATTTCATAATCGGGTCTAAACAGATTTTCCAAATTTGTTTCTAATTTGACTTTTTTTTCTGTCTTTTTGATCAATTTTTCATCTTTATATTTCAATCCGTAATAATCAAAGAGTTTCTTAAGTTTTGGACGGTTTTTCGGTTCATTTATAAATTGTTTCAATTTTTCATTCAAATAATCTGTGACGTCTAAATTTAATAAATCTACTAAAACATATTTATATTCCCCAGTTTCTTTTATATATCTTATTATCAATCTAATTAATTCATCTTTTTTACAATGTTGGGGTTGGTTTATATTTAAAAGTTTTACGACTTGCCTTAATTTTGAAATATGTATTTTTGAAACAGATATCAATCTTAGAGTTTCCTCCATTTATATAGAAGAAATTTTACGAATACTTTTTGCTATACATTTTTAATAGCGATCCAATTTCGGTTGCAGCTAATTTTAGATTAAGCGATTTAAAATGAATGTCGTTAAAATTATGAATTAAATTAAATTGAATAATTTCTGAAAACGACTATTAAAAAATATATTCCATCGTTTACTCAAAAGGACAAATTGCTGTCCATTGAAAGAAATCTAAATTTTTTTCTACAGGTTCGCCATTCAATTTTAAACATTCAAATCGAAATCCGTTTTTATCTATTTCTGTTATTCTAATGAAAAACGGTTCGCCGTATTTACATACAGGCGTTATATGAACATTAGGATGAACATTAAAGGTATGATTCCAATTTACATTTATTCTTTCAGTTGTACAATTACCTGTCAAAATCTTTGTACTTTTTGAATTACCCATTTATTTAGCCGAAAAATCACTGTCATAATCAGGCACTTCTATTTTACGTTCATTCAAAATACGTTCAAATAAATACTCTACATTTAATATAATATTTTCATCTAAAAAATATGTTCAATTTAAAACACAACATTCTGTACAATACTTTCATTCAAAATATGTTCAATTTAAAACACAACATTCTGTATAATACGTTCAAATAAGTACTCAACATTTAATATAATATTTTCATCTAAAAAAATATGTTCAATTTAAAACACAGCATTCAATATCTTATTATTTGTTTAAAATAATAAATAAAATATGTTTGAATAAAAACACGACATTCAATATCATAAACTTATTTCGACGTTCGTTTGATATGATAATTGCTTTTTAAATGTCGTTTTTTATGAGCTAGAGTGTATGTTTTACCACATTCGCAATCAATTTTTTTATTTTTCATAGCTAAATGACAACTTTTGCAATTAGCGTAATGTTCTGTTTTACCGTAACGAAATCTAGTATAAAATTGGTCTAAATTTTTTGTCATCTGACAATGCTTGCAAACTTTAGACTCCATTTATTAAGAAACATTTTTTAGAAAGCTATTCCAAATGTCTTCGTTTTTCTTATTAAATTTTACTTTCAAATTATTATCAATATTATAATAATCTAATATTTTCTTTATGAAATATAGGTAATTTATCGACTTTTTATAGTACACTAAATCTAAAAGCTGAATAAACATTTCTTCAGCTTTATATGGAATATTTAACTTCAATTTCTATTTCAATGCTTTAAAACGACTTATTCGGGATTTGCGTCTTTCGCTTAAAAAACCATCTATATTTTTATATGTAAAATATTCACCATCCGAATCGTACATTATTTCACATTTTTTCATCTGGTCATAAATTTTGAGATATTTTTCGGGTATTTGACATTTGTTTTCTTTGTCAAAAGAATCCATTAAGTTAGAATCATCTATTAAAACGTCTTTAAAAAAGTCACAATTCATTTATTTAAACTTATTTTAATGTAATGCATTTCCTCGTAGGAGTTTTGATATTATAGCTTTTTTATATTTTAATATTTGAAAAAGTCCCGTAGAGACGGGAGTTTTGATGAGTTATTTTAATAACATAATAATATTTGAAAAAGTCCCGTCTAGGCGGGAGTTTTGATATTATAGCGGAAAAATTAAATTGACTTGATATAAAAGTCCCGTCTAGACGGGAGTTTTGATGAGTTATTTTAATAACATAATAATATTTGAAAAAGTCCCGTCTAGGCGGGAGTTTTGATATTATAGCGAAGAAATTAAATTGACTTGATATAAAAGTCCCGTCTAGACGGGAGTTTTGATGAGTTATTTTAATAACATAATAATATTTGAAAAAGTCCCGTCTAGGCGGGAGTTTTGATATTATAGCGGAAAAATTAAATTGACTTGATATAAAAGTCCCGTCTAGATGAAAAAGTCCCGTCTAGGCGGGAGTTTTGATATTATAGCGGAAAAATTAAATTGACTTGATATAAAAGTCCCGTCCAGACGGGAGTTTTGATGAGTTATTTTAATAACATAATAATATTTGAAAAAGTCCCGTCTAGGCGGGAGTTTTGATATTATAGCGGAAAAATTAAATTGGCTTGATATAAAAGTCCCGTCTAGACGGGAGTTTTGATGAGTTATTTTAATAACATAATAATATTTGAAAAAGTCCCGTCTAGGCGGGAGTTTTGATATTATAGCGGAAAAATTAAATTGACTTGATATCTTTTTCGTCAACCCATGAGTTAAATTCGTCGGAATAATTTAATCATTTAACTAGACATTTCTTTCCTTTCTTTTTTATTATTTTTTCAATTTTAAACATTTTATCTTTTTTATTATATTTAACTAATTCCGGTTCATAATAAGTTCCTTTTATTTCGTCACCATTCAAATCCTTTATTCTATAAGTAATGGGGTCAGTGTTTAATATTTGTGAAACGATGAAAATTTCTTCCGTAAAAGTAGGCTGGTATCCGCGGGTAAAAGCAGTCTGGTATTTCGAAATTCTTATTCTATCGCCAACCTTGAATTTCGGTTTTCTTATTATTTTTTCTTCGTATAAATTTTTATAAACTTCAGATTCGTTTTCGTCTCTACTCGCCTCGGCAGGCGTCATTTTGATAGACCTATGCTTGGAATTATTATAATTTTTAACTAATTGGTCCAAAACATCTATATATCTTTTAGTATTGTTAGCTGCTAGATAGGTTCTAATTTTTTTATTAATTGTCCTGTTAAATCGTTCGACTATAGAACATTTTATTTCAACATTTTCAGTTGTAAACCACTGAATATTATGATCTTTAAATAATTTTAAAGTTAACTTATTTACAAATTCTAATCCTTTGTCTGTCTGCAGTTTTTCAGGAATTCTTTCTTTAAATATCTTTTTAAATGCTTCAGTTACTTCTTGTCCTGTTTTTCTTTTTATCGGTATGACCCACCCATATTTACTAAATATATCTATCACTGTCAATAAGTAATTAGTTCCGTTATTATATTTACTAAAAGGTTTGATAAACAATAAATCTGCTTGCCATTGGTCATCGATATGACTGACATAAAAGCGTCTTCGTTTAAATTTACGAATTAAAGGCTTATGTCTGGTATAAACATCTTGGCTATGTAAAAAATCTGTAATTTGATTTTGACTGAAACCTGTTTTCCGTTTTAATTCATTGATCCCACAATAACCATTTTCAGGATGATAATATATTTTTTCTAAGATACTTTTAGGATCTTTCATCCCTAAGATACTTTTAGGATCTTTCCTCCCTGGGGTTTTCCTAAAAAAACACTCTTTTTAGAACCACAATCTAGACAAATACCTTTCATCATTGGCCTGTTATTTTTAGAAATTGCATCTTTAATATCTTTTGTTTCTGTATGGTTTTTACATTTTAAACAATAGATCTTTGTATTTCCCATACCGAAAGTTTTTTTAGCTTGAATAATCGGTTTTACAATCCCTCTTTCAATTCTTTCTCTAATCGTAGGATTTTGAATATTATCTAGTCCATCAATCATATTCTTATCGCATACTTCATTTCTACTTTTTGTATCTTTATTTTCTAAATAACATTTATCATGCTTATATGCAATTTCATCCACTCTGTTAACAGGTTTAGACGAATTTTTATACGTTAAATCTGGGTTTAATCGTGTTTTTCCCCATAATAATTGTGTCCCCGGGCCTGTAAAATTATGGCCAGGTAAATGCATTTCGAAAGGTAAATTACTAATGACTTTATTCAGAAGACCCGATCCAGTTTGTCCGCATTTTAAACATCCACCTTTAAAATTACCCTTTTTAGTTAAAGACGTAACAACAAATTTTTTACTTTTACAACTCATTTATTAGGCAGCAAAAAGCTGACGCTTTCTAAGAAGAATATTTATATCCATTCAACTGTACTTTTTTCACATACTTTTCGATTGGGAAGTATACTAAATTATTTATAAAATCTTGTTCTCTGACATACACTTCTTCTTCTGAAATTTTTTTAGCTTTCAATAAATTTAACTGTTGTTTATAAAAATTATAACATTGCTTGTATTCTTCTTTTCGTTCTAAAATATTTAAAGATTTCTCAATGACTTCTACAATTCCAGAACTTAAACTCAAAGCAGCGAGGGGTATGAACGCAAAAGCTGATAATCCCGAAGCACTTAACATAAATTTGCTAACTGATAAGGAAATACTTATCTTTTGATACAAATTGTAACTTTTCCGATAAATATATAATCTCTTTTCTAAATATTCTTCCATTTATATAGGTTCAAAATTTTTTCTGTATCTCATTTCAGAATTTACTAAATCTAGCATAAAGAAATTACCCTTGCAAGAACTATATTTTTCTAGAAATTTTTCTTTTGTAAGATTTCCGTCTATTTCTCTGATTATCTGATTAATTTCCCTAGGCTGTAGCTTAAAAAATATGAAGTAATTATAATTTTTTCTAATATTTATAGGAGTTGAGTAATAAGATTGCGTTAAATAAATAATGGATGCATTTTTCTTTCTGCCTCTTATAAACAAATCCTCTATAACTTTCTGATCTTTTTCTGTAACACAATCGTCAAACACAACAAGATTTTTTTCTGAGGACTCTAGATCATCAACAGTAATAAATTCTCTCAAATCTGAAGAAAATAGTACTTTCTTTTTATATTTATCATACTGCTTTAATAATTCCTTTATTTTATTTTTACTTATTTTTTTACATTTTAAAATATCGTCTCTTTCAACACCTTCAAACAGTGTATAATCTTCTTGCAATTTAGAATACTTTGGCTCAGAAATGTCTTTTGCGCATAAATATAAAGCGTCGAAATCTAATCTTAAATTACTAGGATTCTCAAAACCGTTTAATAAATTTATTAGTAAATTTGTTTTTCCACAACCAGATGGGCCGATTATTAATAATCTGAAAGGATGTCTGGGTAAAAAACGATGTTGTTTAGGGTCAGGCAATTCTTCCGGTTCTGTGTAATCTTTAATTTTAATCATTTATTTACTGAGAAAATTTACAGCTAGTAAAAATAAAATTACTGCCAGTAAAAGCATATTAGCTGTCAGTAAAAATAGACGGCGAAGCTGTCGCTTCTATTTTCAAATCATATAAATGGATAAAATAAACGATTTAGAAAAAGATCGAAATAAGAAACAAAAAGAAGAATTAAAAAATGCAATAAAACTTGTCAAATTACAAGCAGATATTAGAAAAAATAATGAAGAACAGCGTGATAGAAAGCTAGGTATAGACAAAAGTTTAACTGAATTTCATAAACCTGTCACTAAAAAATTAGAAGAACAGGATAAAAGTAGAAAAGAAAATATTAAAGCTATCAATGATAAACTGGACGAATTAAATATATCTTTACAGCCTATTGCAGAATCATCTAGAATTATTCCTGATGCGATCGAAGATGTCAAAGAATTATATAAAGAACCACCACTTACTTACAATGTTGATCAAAATTTAGATATTAATTATTTAAAATCTGTACAATTATACAAACCTTCGAAACTCCTAGACAATAAAGAAAAATTAGATGAAATGTATGCAAAGGCAAAGCAGTTAAAAGAAGAATTATCGAGGAAAAAAGGCAACTTACAAAGTACAATTAATAGGGCTAGAAATCTTTCAGAGGAGGAATTAAGTCAGAAAAAGGTTGAATTAGACGCTGTTAAAAATAACGAAGAGGAACTACAAAGATATCTGGGTAGATTAACTACAATTCAAGGTAGTGAAGTAATGAAAGTGGGAAAAGGATTAGATTTATTATCTGAATTATTGGATAAAATATGTCAAGGTAGCAAGTCGAAAAAATTAAGAAATGAAGTCAAACTGCTGATAGACAAACTCATTAAAGCTAAAAAAATAACTAACGGAGATAAAGAACGCTTATACAATCAATTTCTTCTTTGAAAGCGTCAGCTTTTTGCTGCCTAATAAATGAGTTATGTAAAAAAGAAGATTCATTTGAGTGACGGGCAGATTAGTAAACTGAAATCAGCGCTCAGAAAAAAAGAAGAACTGACACTGCAGATAGACAATTCTAAAACTCCCAATTATGAGATGTATTTAACCAAAACACAGATAAATCAGATTAGCAAAGGTAAAAGAATAAATATAAGCAAAACTCAATTAGATAAAAACGGTGGATTTTTACCCTTTTTAATTCCTATTTTAACATCACTAGGACTCGGTGCTGCGAGCGGTGCGGCGGGTTGGGGAACTAAAAAAATCCTAGATAAAATATCGGGATCTGGAGTTTTTCAGCCTTGGGAAAACAAAGGATCGGGTCTAAAAGCGTCAGTGTCTAAAAAAAAAAAATCCCGGTAACAGAATTGGGTATATCCGATGAAACGATTAAAGAAAATATGAAAGATGAAAGAGGATTCAGGGGTGTTTTCACTTCCGATTTACTTCCTAAAAAGATTGGAAATTTTGAAAGCGGGATTATTAATTTAGATATTTCGACGGGTCCTGGAACACATTGGGTTTGTTACTATAATGATCCAAAATATAACTATGTAGAATATTTCGATCCTTTTGGGGAATATATATATAAAAATATTAAACTCAAAGAAAAATATATTCCCGAAAATATTATGAAATTTCTTAAACTGTCCAATAAAAAAGTCAATATAGCTCACAATGATAGTTTTTTACAAAAACCTACTTCTGTAAATTGTGGATTATTTTGTATGAAATATATAAAGGAAAGAAATAAAGGTAAATGTCCAGAATGTGTACTTAATTCATTTACTCAACAGCCTAGCGATTATAACGAAGAGTTTGTTTTTCATCTTTAAAGATTTTTTACTGTCTAATAAATGATCAAATTGAAACCAAAAAGTCATGAAAAATCAGAGGACTTCACTGTTGAATTTCCAAAACCTCTTAAAATAAAAAAAATAGCATTGCAATCTTTTACTATGACCGTTTCATGGTTTAACATAACAGATAAAACTAATATGTTTGACGTATACACAGATGAGAATAATGTTAAATCTATCACTATTCCTTACGGTAATAAAAACGTTGAAGATTTAAATATAGATGTGATGAAAGCGTTTGGTTCAGACGATCCTCCGGTAAAATTTGGTAGAATACAATCTAGACTAAGAATGCTTATTAAATTAACTAAAGGTTGGAATATCGACTTAACAAAAAGCGATTTTCATAAGTTAATAGGCTTTGAAAAAAAGGTCTACGAAAGTCATGATGAAGAGACTGTAATAGAAGGTGAAAATATAGCGGATATAACAAACGGAAATGGCATTATATATATTCATTGTGATGTAGTGAATGGATCTTTAATCAACCAGAATAATTCAGAAGTTATTTATTCTTTTACACCGAGGGATGTACCGGGTGTTATCATTTCGAAAGAATTCAATAATTTAATATATTATCCTCTGAATAGGGATTCAATTCGTAGAATAAGGATGAGAGTTACGAATCAAAATGGTGAATTAATTGATTTAAATAAAGGTTTAATTGAGTATAATTTTAGAGTCGTAGGTGAAAAAGAAGATTATGTTGAAAAAATATATCAATTGATATTAACTAAATTTTCTCAATAAATAAATGAATAAACACAGATTATATAGGAAAAGTAAAAGAATTCAAGGAAAAGGATTTTTTAAAGCTGAAAAAGTAGATTTGAATGACAGATTGACGGATGCTGACATATTGAAAGAAATATTTTCAAAAAAGATGAAAGGAACAGGTCTGAAAATTCTTCCTAAATAAATGGAAAAAATTTATGATCTGAGAGATACTCGTTATTTTTATAATAACGATATAAAAAGTAGCGAATTAAAAAAAATAAGATTACCTAGTACAAGCCATAATGACAAAAAAGAAAATACGACGTTTCATTTCGAAATTACTGATACCAATGATCCTGTTTCATTATCGGAGAGTTATCTGGAGACAAAGTGGAAAATTGTAAAATCCAGTGGCGCATCTATAAATGATGAAAATGTCGCAGCTGTATGTTCTATGAAAGGCGTAAAACTTCAGATAGGTAAACAAATAATCGAATCAGTTGGAGACTATCACTCCTACATTCTACAGGTTAAGAGACTGAAGGATTATACCAGAGATTATTCAACATCTGAAGCCACCAATATAGGTTTTTATCCAGATACCAGTGATAGTGCTGATAGAAATAAAAGTTTACTTCAAGACGATGGTACGATAACGGCTACCACCCCTGTAACAGATATCGTCAATAAATTAAAAATTGTAAAAAATGAAAACTACAATAAAAGATTTAAAAAAAGATGGGAATTGTCGAAAAATAGTAATTCAGTTACAACATGGACGCCTTTAAAGGAAATTTTTGATTTTGTCACAGAATATAAAAAAGCCATTTCTGGATTCATAATAAGACTGGAATTCCAAAGAGACGATAGTAGAAATATGATTTACACAGACGCTGCAAATCCAGATTATAAAGTAGAAATTGAAGACATAGCACTGTGGGTGAGATACGTCGACTTTAAAAATGGTGCGGAGATTCTCTATAATGAGTTAAAATTATCTAATACGGATATAGAAATAAACTGGAATCAGTATGAAATTAACAGATCTAGTCCTATTAATAAATATAAAAGTGGCTCCGATTCTATATCTGCTACATCCGATGAAGTTTTAAGATTATTTGTAATTCCGCAATATTTCGAAAGAAATGAAAATCCTAAAAAGAATAATATGATATTTGATAATTTGGATATGATCGAATGTTGGTTGATGATTAACAGATCGCCGTTACCAGCAGAGCGATATACTATGGATTTTGGTAAAAAGGAATATAATAGATTATATGAATCTTTTCTGGAATCAGGTCTCAATAATCTAAACACAGAAACCGGTTGTATGGTAAATTACTCAGATTTCGGTAAATTATATCCTATAATTCATTTTGATTTGTCAAATCATGTAAACTATACTACTCTGGAAAATTTGAGAATAGAATTCAATTGGAAATTAGAAAAAGAAACAACCAAAGAATATGTATTTTACTATATTTTAGAAGTAAGAAAGAAATGTATATTAAATATGAATAAAAAAGAAATTACTATGATTAAAACCTTAGGAGAATAACATTTTTTAGTCTTTATAAATGGCTGTTTATTATCCGCCGTATGATAATCCTGTGCGAAAAGGCCCTATCGGACCACCCGGTATAGGTTTTAAATTAACGGACGAGGGTCATTACGATATGGAAAATAAAATATTAAAAAATTCTTCAGATCCAATCGATGATTTAGATTTAACCACTAAACGTTTCGTTTTGAATAAAATAGAAAACAATCATTTTGAATTAAAAGATTTTATAGACAAAAATAATACCAATTACGACAGTAATTTTTTAACTTTCACAAAAGAAACAGCCGAGAGAATACAAGAACTGGATGAAAATACTTTACATCTAATTGAAGGAAAAGCTTACGATGCTAAAGGAAAAAGAATAGGCAATGTCGCAGACCCATTAGATGCAAAAAATGTTATCAATAAGCGATATTTAGAAAAAAATGCGTTAATATTAAAAAATGATAAATTTGATGCAAAAAATAAAATAATTACGAATGTTTCAGAACCCGAAAACGATAAAGACGTAGTCAATAAAATATATGTAGACAGTAAAGATATCTGGGTTACTATAAAAGATGATTTTCAGACTTTTACAGAAAAAGAATTTACCAAAATAAATTTCGACTTGATGAGTTCTAACTTATTGAATAAGGATATGAGATTATCTACAAATATGTATATCAAAATTACTATATATTTAATAGATAATAGTAGATATTTTGATACAGAAATAGAACTTAAATTCGGAGATAAAACAATTTTACACAGAGAGACAAGTGATAATTATGAAACTTGTTTTGTCAATGGAAATCGCGGTGAAATCATTACAGTCTGGATAAAACCCAAAATACCAATCACTTTAAAACCTTGGATGCATATTGAAAAAATTGCTTTTTAAAATAGGTTCGTTATTAAATGGATATCAACTGGGATGAATTTTCTAAAACTAAAAATTTATCCGAAGATGTCCTACGAAATTTGAAAGATCAACTCAATTGGAAGTTAGTTTGTAGATATTCAGTATTATCCGAATCTTTTATGGAAGAACTCATAGATTATATTGAATGGAATGTTATATGTATACACCAAAAACTTTCAGAAGAATTTCTAGAAAAATATAAAGAAGAATTCGATTGGAATTTAGTATCTAAGAATCAAAAGCTGTCTGAAGGATTTATACTAAAACATTCGAATTATATAAATTGGGTTGTTATATCTCAATATCAAACTTTAAGTGACGAATTTATTCAAACCTATCATGAAAGATTAGATTTACATAAAGTATCCATGTTTCAAAAACTTTCAGAAAACACAATGTGCAAACTGGAAGAAGGACTAAATTGGTTGCAAATAGCTCGTTTTCAAACATTTGGTGAAAGGTTTTTAGAAAAATATATGCATAGACTAGATTTTTGCAATCTGATTGAATATAAGTTTGATCAATTACCAGATAATTTTTATAACGATAACTGGAAAAAAATACTTTCCGTTCAACTGGGTGAATTAAATAAAAAATTTGGTCATTATTATGAAGAAGAAGAACCTCATAGAGAAAGACTAATGGATGAAATTTTTGAATTAAAAAATATTTTAATACGATTTATTAATGAACTGAGACTACTTTTGAATAAAGATGAAAAGTAACAGTGTTTATAAATCTTTCAATTACTCTAACCATTTCTTAAATCGACTTCCTTTTTCTTACATACTTTAAGAGTATTAAAATACTTATGATAAATTAAAAATCTCCGAATGCAATAATTGTTTGCAAGTATCTTTCAACTTTTCGTTTCTTTCTCTATTCAACGCTCTGGTTTTATGACAATCACTGGCGAAGGTCAATGTCGGCAGCGCATTTCTTGTCTGAGATAAACTACAATCGCCCTCATTTCTTTTCTAGGAAATGTCAAGCCGCTACCATTTTGTTTCTGAAGTTTCTGAAGAACATTCTAGTAAAGCGTGGGCAGATTAGACGTTTCCTGTTATCATCATGTTTTTCGTCATTTGCGAGTTGACCCTGTTATTACAAATCATAGCATCGACAACTCTAATAATTATACTATATTTAATAGTTTCAATGATACAATACAATTAACTTTGACCGCAAAAATATACAAAATGGATCAACCCTCTAAATTTTCTCAACCTGGAATTTATTTTTGGATAGAAAGTAAATGGGATGACAATTGGAATATAATACCAGAAACAAAAGAATGGTTTGATATTTATAGTCCTGGAGCTAATGACTTATATTATTCTATAGCTTTTAATGCAACTAAAGATTTTAGGATTGGTTATAATGCTGATAACTTATTATATAACGCTGGTCTTTGCTTTCATTATTCCTATCAATATCATCCTAGAGGAAGGTTGTTTATTAGCATTTGATAGACGATTAATAAAGTTTGATGAAAAATATTAGCATTCCATTGGATTTTAAAGGGTTGTTTTATAATCATCATTTGGACAATCTTACAATAATCGGATTAGTCGACAGGCAAACTTTTTCATTAAAAATATTAAAATTTGTTCAAAAATGCACACATTTTGACGAACTTTTTGATGAATAATCGTTACAACTCTCGATATTCAGACTGACAAATTTTTGATGAAAAATCTTACAATAATCGTTCAATATTTGCATTTAGTGGATTATGAAAAGTGTTCCAGAGTAGGTACCATATACTACTTATATATATATATATATATATATATATATAAGTCATATTTGGAAACTTTTAAACCTATTGGGTAATCATTCATAATCGTGTCTACTGCCAATTCACTAAATAGCAAACGTGATTCAGCGCTATAAATTATTTTTTGTGATAGCTTTTTATGATCTCAGTTTCCAGTAATTGTGCTATTTCAGGATGTATGGACACGTTTTAATACGCTAATTACTTTAGATTAACCATCTCGTTGTACGAGAGATTTTATCCTATTTTTAAAATAGTTCTAATTTTCAACCACGAAAAATCCACATCTCTTCCAGTAAATGAATATTATCGCATGTAAAAATGTGTCGGAAATCATTCTACAGTAGTTAAAAGGTAACTCATATCAAAATAAATTCTCATTTATTTCAATAAAATACAAAAATCAACCAAAAATATTTTACTTTGCGAATAAAATATTGCAGCAAAATAGTCTGAGTTATTTGAATTTTATTTTTTTTATATTCTTTGAAATATAGTTGCTACGTTGCTAGGTTACGGTTAAATTAAAGAGTAAAAAAAAATGCATTTTAAAATTTACAAAAAATAATAAAACAAAAGGATTATTATTAGAACAGATGTATAAAATTGCACCAAAAATTATACATCTAATTTAAAAAATCTGACATATGTATTAACAAATTTTCAAATTAATTTGAATAATTTAAGACCTAACTTGATAAATTTTAGCCTTCATAACTTACCGTTTAAATACATGAATCAAATGCGCCATTTTATTTTCAACAAATGGAAAATTTCAAAATCGTCTGAATTCCCATAGGAAAGCATTATGACCTAAAAAGAAATGTTCTATATTTTCCGAACGAATGAACTAAATGTAACTAAAAACTATACAGCTAATTCCGGCTACTTCACCAACATACCTACCAAAAATCAACCTAATCAGATCATTTGTGCGGCAGTTATCGCGGAACAGACAGACAGACAGACAGACAGAAACCAAAAACTTTTCGGATCTCCACAGTGAGCCTCAACTGACGTTTCGGCAACTAGTAAATCTTCAGATCAGGAGCCTCCTCGTTTAGTTAGGTGAACTAGAGCATGGACAGACGACAGACAGACAGACAAACCTAACTTATAAACACTTTTCAATTGTGTTAGTAAGTGTTAAAAAGAATTAAAAAAGCGTTGATATTGGTTAGTGTTGGGCGATTCTGTGATAATTTTTTCGATTCTCTGTATTGTTTGAATATTTCGATGGTTTCCGATCGTTGAAACGACTTTCGATTGTGTATTCGATGTTTATTTTCAACTTAAAGGACGAGTCGATGAGAATGAGTTGCTATTATTATGCAAGTGCGCCAATGAGGTTGGAAGACGGGGTATCGACCTCCCCTAAAAATTTTCTATATCCATTTTTTGTATTAATTTAACATTGAAGTAAAATAAACTTCTTTTATAGATTTCTTTAAGTTAATAAGATATTAATGACTGACGGTAGCTATCAAACTTTTCTTTATTTAAAAATTAATTTGCTTGAATCTACTATGCTACTTTCAAAAGTATGCTAATGAATTTTAAGTTACAATTTCAAAGTATATTACTACATTTATAACAAACATGGTACCTCTTATGTACTTTTCTATTGATAAAGCTGTTACCTGACAAACATGCTGATTCACAAAATCGTTCATTTAACTGAAACGTCATCTAGAGCGCTTATTGTATGTCTCGAAATCATATCTAACTAGTAAATCTACAGATCAGGAGCCTAAACGTCAGCTCTGAAAATCATTGTTTTTTAATCTCACTTTTCATAATATTTAGCATTTTTCAATAGCAATTTTTTTTTTTAACATACATATTTCTAGTCATATAAAATGCATCGGAGGTTTCAAAAATTAGAAGCGGTAAGTTAAACACGATTTATGCAATCATATTCTGAAATTCTTATGAAATTCTTATTCCTGTAATTTTTTAGATAAAAAAAATGCATTTCTTATTTTGATATTCTTTAAAATATGGGTGCTAAGCAACTAACAAAATAAAGAGGAAAGAAAAAGAAATGCATTTTAAGATTTGTAAAAAATAGTTAAATCAAATATTTTATATTTCCCGAACAGTTGCAAAAATAATTTCCTATAATTTAAACAATTAATTTCTAAATTCTAATCGATGTATCGGCAAATTTTCAAAGCTATTGCATATATTTAAGACCTCCATATCGAAATTTTAGTATCCGTAATTTTACGTTTAAATCCATTATTCAAATATAAGATTTTCATTTCAGTTAAAAAAGAAATTTGAAAATCGTCTTCATTCCCATAGGAAAGCATTATGACCTAAAAAGGAATGTTCTATATTTTTCGAACGAATGAACCAAATGTAACCAAAAACTATACGGCTAATTCCGGGTACCTCACCAACATACCCACCAAAAATCAACCTAATGAAATGTTTTTTACGGCAGTTATCGTGGAACAGACAGACAGACAAACAAACAAACAACGAAACCAACAGGAACCAAATACTTTTCGGGTCTCCACAGTAAACCGCAGCTGACGTTTCGGCAAATATGCGACCAGTCTGGAGTCAGTTGTAAAAAAAATACGCTATTAAGAGTCAACGCTAGTAATGAGAAGACACTCACAATCTAATGTTAAACTAGTAAATCTACAGATCAGGAGCCTCAACGTCAGCTCTGAAAGGCAATATTTTTTTTAACTCACTTTTCATAATATTTAATATCTTACAATCCGCAAATTCAATTATTTAAATTACTACATATATATTTATATGCATATAAAATAATTCGAAGGTTTCAGAACTTAGAAACGTTAAATTAAACACGGTTTATGCAATAATATTCTGACATTCTTATGAATTTCTTATTCTATTTTTTAGATTAAAAAAATACATTTCTTCAGGGAGTGGGTGGTGGTGGTGGGGGGGGGGGGGCTCTGCCCCGCTGAAGCCTCCGTAATCTTATTAAATTTATATTCGCGATTTCCTATTATTTGTGTGAATGATTCTAGTATATTTTCCATTTCGTTCTGCACAGTGGTTTTATTACGATAAGCAAAAATTTTGAAAATAATTTCATGTTATCCTAATACCTAAATAGCAATATTTACTTACCTGCCAATCACGAAACACTCATATCTGATTGATACGTTGAATAATATCTCGTGTACAAAAGTAATTTATGGAAATGTAAACTGAATCTACTATATTGCCACTTATCTATTTCAGAAATCTAGTATTATTGCAATTTTTGTTTCGGAAAAACAGTTTTGATGGTCATTGTACAATATTTATTTGACCTATGTACATCCTGATCTAATTCGATGGCAATAGCATACTAAAATCTCCCTAAAATAGGCTTCTTTGGAAACTTTTAAACCTATTGTGTAATCATTCATAATCGTGCCCACTACCAATTCACTAAATAGCAACCTTGATTTGGCGCTATAAAGTATTTTATGTGATAATTTTTTATGATCTCAGATTCCAGTAATTGTGCTATTTCAGGCTGTATGGATGCGTTTTACTACGCTAATTTCTTTAGATTAACTATCTCGTTGTACGAGATATTACATTCTATTTTTAAAATAACACTAATTTTCAACCAGGAAAAATCCACATCTTTTCCAGAAAATGAATAATTTCTCATATAAAAATGTTTCGGCTATCATTCTATAGTAGTTAAAAGGTAACTTGTACAAAATAAATTCTCACTTATTTCAATAAACTATTAAAATCACCCCAAAATATTTTATCTTGCGAATAAAATATTGTAGCAAAATCGTCTGAGTTACTTGAATTTTATCATTTTGATATTCTTTGAAATATGGTTGCTAGGTTACGGTTAAATTGAAAAGGAAAATAAAAATGAATGCATTTTGATATTTGCAAAAAATTATAAAATAAAATGTATTATAATATTAGAAGAGATGTATAAAATTGCACCAAAAATTATACAGCTAATTTAAAAAATCTGACGAATGTATAAACAAAATTTCAAATTAATTTGAATAATTTAACACCTGACTTGATAAATTTTAGCCTCCATAACTTACCGTTTAGATACATTAATCAAATGCGACATTTTATTTTCAACGACTGAAAAATTTCAAAATAGTCTGAATTTCCATAGGAAAGCATTATAATCAAAACAGAAATGTTCTATATTTTCCGAAAGATTGAACCAAATGTAACTAAAAACTATACAGCTAATTCCGGGTATCTCACCAACATACCTACAAAAAATCAAACTAATCGGATCATTTTTACGGCAGTTATCGCGGAACAGACAGACAGACAGACAGACAGACAATCGGACAGACAGACAGAAACCAAAAACTTTTCGAGCCTCAACTGACGTTTCGGCAACTAGTAAATCTACAGATCAGGAGCCTCAACGTCAGCTCTGAAAATCATTGTTTTTTAATATCATTTTTCATATTTAGCATCTTATAATCCGCAATTTAATTTTTTATATTATATAAATAGTATTTATAGACATATAAAACACTTCGAAGGTTTTCAAAAATCAGAACCGTTAAATTAAACACGGTTTATGCAATGAAATTGTGAAATTCTTATGATTTTTTTTTCATGAAATGATTTGGATAAAGAGTGCATTTCTTCAGAGGGGCTCGCCCTCTGAACCCCCCGTAATCTTGTTATATTTATATTCGTGATGTTCTATTGATTGTGTGAATTATTATAGTATATATCGGATTTCGTTTTATACTGTGGTTTTATTAAGATAAGCAACAGTTTGGAAAATAATTTCATGTTATCATAATACCCAAATAGCAATATTTACTTACCTTCCAACCACGAAACACTTGCATCTGATGGATAAGTTGAATAATATCTCTTGTACAAAAGCAATTTATGGAAATGAATCTGAATCTACGATATTACCCTTATATCTATTTTAGAAATCTAGTTTAATTACAATTTTTGTTTCGGAAAAACAGTTTTGATGGTCCTTCTATAATATTTATATATAAGATCTTATCTAAGTACATCCTGATCTACTCGATGGCAATAGCTAAATCCCCAGCGCTAATTACTTTAGATTAACCATCTCGTTGTACGAGAGATTTTATCCTATTTTTAAAAATCCCCCCCACAAAAAAAATTATATCTATATATATATATATATATAAGTCATATTTGGAAACTTTTAAACCTATTGGTAATCATTCATAATCGTGTCTACTGCCAATTCACTAAATAGCAAACGTGATTCAGCGCTATAAACTATTTTTTGTGATAGCTTTTTTTGATCTCAGTTTCCAGTAATTGTGCTATTTCAGGATGTATGGATGCGTTTTAATACGCTAATTTCTTTAGATTAACCATCTCGTTGTACGAGAGATTTTATCCTATTTTTAAAATAGTACTAATTTTCAACCACGAAAAATCCACATCTCTTCCAGTAAATAAATAATATCTCATGTAAAAATGTGTCGGAAATCATTCTACAGTAGTTAAAAGGTAACTTATATCAAAATAAATTCTCATTTATTTCAATAAAATACAAAAATCAACCGAAAATATTTTATTTTGCGAATAAAATATTGCAGCAAAATAGTCTGAGTTATTTGAATTTTATTTTTTTTACATTCTTTGAAATATAGTTGCTACGTTGCTAGGTTACGGTTAAATTAAAGAAGAAAATAAAAATAAATGCATTTTAAAATTTGCAAAAAATGATAAAACAAAAGGAGTATTATTAGAACAGATGTATAAAATTGCACCAAAAATTATACATCTAATTTTAAAAATCTGACATATGTATTAACAAATTTTCAAATTAATTTGAATAATTTAAGACCTAACTTGATAAATTTTAGACTTCATAACTTACCATTTAAATACATGAATCAAATGCGCCATTTTATTTTCAACAAATGGAAAATTTCAAAATCGTCTGAATTCCCATAGGAAAGCATTATGACCCAAAAAGAAATGTTCTATATTTTCCGAACGAATGAACTAAATGTAACTAAAACCTATACAGCTAATTCCGGCTACTTCACCAACATACCTACCAAAAATCAACCTAATCAGATCATTTGTGCGGCAGTTATCGCGGAACAGACAGACAGAGGGACAGACAGAAACCAAAAAATTTTCGGGTCTCCACAGTGAGCCTCAACTGACGTTTCGGCAACTAGTAAATCTTCAGATCAGGAGCCTCTTCGTCTAGTTAGGTGCACTAGAGCATGGACAGACGACAGACAGACAGACAAACCTAACTTATAAACACTTTTCAATTGTGTTAGTAAGTGTTAAAAAGAATTAAAAAAAGCGTTGATATTGGTTAGTGTTGGGCGATTCTGTGATAATTTTTTCGATTCTCTGTATTGTTTGAATATTTCGATGGTTTCCGATCGTTGAAACGACTTTCGATTGTGTATTCGATGTTTATTTTCAACTTAAAGGACGAGTCGATGAGAATGAGTTGCTATTATTATGCAAGTGCCCCAATGAGGTTGGAAGACGGGGTATCGACCTCCCCTAAAAATTTCTATATCCATTTTTTGTATTAATTTAACATTGAAGTAAAATATACTTCTTTTATAGATTTCTTTAAGTTAATAAGATATTAATGACTGACGGTAGCTATCAAACTTTTCTTTATTTAAAAATTAATTTGCTTGAATCTACTATGCTACTTTCAAAAGTATGCTAATGAATTTTAAGTTACAATTTCAAAGTATATTACTACATTTATAACAAACATGGTACCTCTTATGTACGTTTCTATTGATAAAGCTGTTACCTGACAAACATGCTGATTCACAAAATCGTTCATTTAACTGAAACGTCATCTAGAGCGCTTATTGTATGTCTCGAAATCATATCTAACTAGTAAATCTACAGATCAGGAGCCTAAACGTCAGCTCTGAAAATCATTGTTTTTTAATCTCACTTTTCATATTATTTAGCATTTTTCAATAGCAATTTTTTTTTTTTTTAACATACATATTTCTAGTCATATAAAATGCATCGGAGGTTTCAAAAATTAGAAGCGGTAAGTTAAACACGATTTATGCAATCATATTCTGAAATTCTTATGAAATTCTTATTCCTGTAATTTTTTAGATAAAAAAATTGCATTTCTTATTTTGATATTCTTTAAAATATGGGTGCTAAGCAACTAACAAAATAAAGAGGAAAGAAAAAGAAATGCATTTTAAGATTTGTAAAAAATAGGAAAATCAAATATTTTATATTTCCCGAACAGTTGCAAAAATAATTTCCTATAATTTAAACAATTAATTTCTAAATTCTAATCGATGTATCGGCAAATTTTCAAAGCTATTCCATATATTTAAGACCTCCATATCGAAATTTTAGTATCCGTAATTTTACGTTTAAATCCATTATTCAAATATAAGATTTTCATTTCAGTTAAAAAAGAAATTTGAAAATCGTCTTCATTCCCATAGGAAAGCATTATGACCTAAAAAGGAATGTTCTATATTTTTCGAACGAATGAACCAAATGTAACCAAAAACTATACGGCTAATTCCGGGTACCTCACCAACATACCCACCAAAAATCAACCTAATGGAATGTTTTTTACGGCAGTTATCGTGGGACAGACAGACAGACAAACAAACAAACAAAGAAACCAACAGAAACCAAATACTTTTCGGGTCTCCACAGTAAACCGCAGCTGACGTTTCGGCAAATATGCGTCCAGTCTGGAGTCAGTTGTAAAAAAAAATACGCTATTAAGAGTCAACGCTAGTAATGAGAAGACACTCACAATCTAATGTTAAACTAGTAAATCTACAGATCAGGAGCCTCAACGTCAGCTCTGAAAGGCAATATTTTTTTAACTCACTTTTCATAATATTTAATATCTTACAATCCGCAAATTCAATTATTTAAATTACTACATATATATTTATATGCATATAAAATAATTCGAATGTTTCAGAACTTAGAAACGTTAAATTAAACACGGTTTATGCAATAATATTCTGACATTCTTATGAATTTCTTATTCTATTTTTTAGATTAAAAAAAATACATTTCTTCAGGGAGTGGGTGGTGGTGGTGGTGGTGGTGGGGGGGGGGGGGGGGGCTCTGCCCCGCTGAAGCCTCCGTAATCTTATTAAATTTATATTCGCGATTTCCTATTATTTGTGTGAATGATTCTAGTATATTTTCCATTTCGTTCTGCACAGTGGTTTTATTACGATAAGCAAAAATTTTGAAAATAATTTCATGTTATCCTAATACCTAAATAGCAATATTTACTTACCTGCCAATCACGAAACACTCATATCTGATTGATACGTTGAATAATATCTCGTGTACAAAAGTAATTTATGGAAATGTAAACTGAATCTACTATATTGCCACTTATCTATTTCAGAAATCTAGTATTATTGCAATTTTTGTTTCGGAAAAACAGTTTTGATGGTCATTGTACAATTTTTATTTGACCTATGTACATCCTGATCTAATTCGATGGCAATAGCATACTAAAATCTCCCTAAAATAGGCTTCTTTGGAAACTTTTAAACCTATTGTGTAATCATTCATAATCGTGCCCACTACCAATTCACTAAATAGCAACCTTGATTTGGCGCTATAAAGTATTTTATGTGATAACTTTTTACGATCTCAGATTCCAGTAATTGTGCTATTTCAGGCTGTATGGATGCGTTTTACTACGCTAATTTCTTTAGATTAACTATCTCGTTGTACGAGATATTACATTCTATTTTTAAAATAACACTAATTTTCAACCAGGAAAAATCCACATCTTTTCCAGAAAATGAATAATTTCTCATATAAAAATGTTTCGGCTATCATTCTATAGTAGTTAAAAGGTAACTTGTACAAAATAAATTCTCACTTATTTCAATAAACTATTAAAATCACCCCAAAATATTTTATCTTGCGAATAAAATATTGTAGCAAAATCGTCTGAGTTACTTGAATTTTATCATTTTGATATTCTTTGAAATATGGTTGCTAGGTTACGGTTAAATTGAAAAGGAAAATAAAAATGAATGCATTTTAATATTTGCAAAAAATTATAAAATAAAATGTATTATAATATTAGAACAGATGTATAAAATTGCACCAAAAATTATACAGCTAATTTAAAAAATCTGACGAATGTATAAACAAACTTTCAAATTAATTTGAATAATTTAACACCTGACTTGATAAATTTTAGCCTCCATAACTTACCGTTTAGATACATTAATCAAATGCGACATTTTATTTTCAACGACTGAAAAATTTCAAAATCGTCTGAATTTCCATAGGAAAGCATTATAATCAAAACAGAAATGTTCTATATTTTCCGAACGATTGAACCAAATGTAACTAAAAACTATACAGCTAATTCCGGGTATCTCACCAACATACCTACAAAAAATCAAACTAATCGGATCATTTTTACGGCAGTTATCGCGGAACAGACAGACAGACAGACAGACAGACAAGCGGACAGACAGACAGAAACCAAAAACTTTTCGGGTCTCCACAGTGAGCCTCAACTGACGTTTCGGCAACTAGTAAATCTACAGATCAGGAGCCTCAACGTCAGCTCTGAAAATCATTGTTTTTTAATATCATTTTTCATATTTAGCATCTTATAATCCGCAATTTAATTTTTTATATTATATAAATAGTATTTATAGACATATAAAACACTTCGAAGGTTTTCAAAAATCAGAACCGTTAAATTAAACACGGTTTATGCAATGAAATTGTGAAATTCTTATGATTTTTTTTTCATGAAATGATTTGGATAAAGAGTACATTTCTTCAGAGGGGCTCGCCCTCTGAACCCCCCGTAATCTTGTTATATTTATATTCGTGATGTTCTATTGATTGTGTGAATTATTATAGTATATATCGGATTTCGTTTTATACTGTGGTTTTATTAAGATAAGCAACAGTTTGGAAAATAATTTCATGTTATCATAATACCCAAATAGCAATATTTACTTACCTTCCAACCACGAAACACTTGCATCTGATGGATAAGTTGAATAATATCTCTTGTACAAAAGCAATTTATGGAAATGAATCTGAATCTACGATATTACCCTTATATCTATTTTAGAAATCTAGTTTAATTACAATTTTTGTTTCGGAAAAACAGTTTTGATGGTCCTTCTATAATATTTATATATAAGATCTTATCTAAGTACATCCTGATCTACTCGATGGCAATAGCTAAATCCCCAGCGCTAATTACTTTAGATTAACCATCTCGTTGTACGAGAGATTTTATCCTATTTTTAAAAATCCCCCCCACAAAAAAAATTATATCTATATATATATATATATATAAGTCATATTTGGAAACTTTTAAACCTATTGGTAATCATTCATAATCGTGTCTACTGCCAATTCACTAAATAGCAAACGTGATTCAGCGCTATAAACTATTTTTTGTGATAGCTTTTTTTGATCTCAGTTTCCAGTAATTGTGCTATTTCAGGATGTATGGATGCGTTTTAATACGCTAATTTCTTTAGATTAACCATCTCGTTGTACGAGAGATTTTATCCTATTTTTAAAATAGTACTAATTTTCAACCACGAAAAATCCACATCTCTTCCAGTAAATAAATAATATCTCATGTAAAAATGTGTCGGAAATCATTCTACAGTAGTTAAAAGGTAACTTATATCAAAATAAATTCTCATTTATTTCAATAAAATACAAAAATCAACCGAAAATATTTTATTTTGCGAATAAAATATTGCAGCAAAATAGTCTGAGTTATTTGAATTTTATTTTTTTTACATTCTTTGAAATATAGTTGCTACGTTGCTAGGTTACGGTTAAATTAAAGAAGAAAATAAAAATAAATGCATTTTAAAATTTGCAAAAAATGATAAAACAAAAGGAGTATTATTAGAACAGATGTATAAAATTGCACCAAAAATTATACATCTAATTTTAAAAATCTGACATATGTATTAACAAATTTTCAAATTAATTTGAATAATTTAAGACCTAACTTGATAAATTTTAGACTTCATAACTTACCATTTAAATACATGAATCAAATGCGCCATTTTATTTTCAACAAATGGAAAATTTCAAAATCGTCTGAATTCCCATAGGAAAGCATTATGACCCAAAAAGAAATGTTCTATATTTTCCGAACGAATGAACTAAATGTAACTAAAACCTATACAGCTAATTCCGGCTACTTCACCAACATACCTACCAAAAATCAACCTAATCAGATCATTTGTGCGGCAGTTATCGCGGAACAGACAGACAGAGGGACAGACAGAAACCAAAAAATTTTCGGGTCTCCACAGTGAGCCTCAACTGACGTTTCGGCAACTAGTAAATCTTCAGATCAGGAGCCTCTTCGTCTAGTTAGGTGCACTAGAGCATGGACAGACGACAGACAGACAGACAAACCTAACTTATAAACACTTTTCAATTGTGTTAGTAAGTGTTAAAAAGAATTAAAAAAAGCGTTGATATTGGTTAGTGTTGGGCGATTCTGTGATAATTTTTTCGATTCTCTGTATTGTTTGAATATTTCGATGGTTTCCGATCGTTGAAACGACTTTCGATTGTGTATTCGATGTTTATTTTCAACTTAAAGGACGAGTCGATGAGAATGAGTTGCTATTATTATGCAAGTGCCCCAATGAGGTTGGAAGACGGGGTATCGACCTCCCCTAAAAATTTCTATATCCATTTTTTGTATTAATTTAACATTGAAGTAAAATATACTTCTTTTATAGATTTCTTTAAGTTAATAAGATATTAATGACTGACGGTAGCTATCAAACTTTTCTTTATTTAAAAATTAATTTGCTTGAATCTACTATGCTACTTTCAAAAGTATGCTAATGAATTTTAAGTTACAATTTCAAAGTATATTACTACATTTATAACAAACATGGTACCTCTTATGTACGTTTCTATTGATAAAGCTGTTACCTGACAAACATGCTGATTCACAAAATCGTTCATTTAACTGAAACGTCATCTAGAGCGCTTATTGTATGTCTCGAAATCATATCTAACTAGTAAATCTACAGATCAGGAGCCTAAACGTCAGCTCTGAAAATCATTGTTTTTTAATCTCACTTTTCATATTATTTAGCATTTTTCAATAGCAATTTTTTTTTTTTTAACATACATATTTCTAGTCATATAAAATGCATCGGAGGTTTCAAAAATTAGAAGCGGTAAGTTAAACACGATTTATGCAATCATATTCTGAAATTCTTATGAAATTCTTATTCCTGTAATTTTTTAGATAAAAAAATTGCATTTCTTATTTTGATATTCTTTAAAATATGGGTGCTAAGCAACTAACAAAATAAAGAGGAAAGAAAAAGAAATGCATTTTAAGATTTGTAAAAAATAGGAAAATCAAATATTTTATATTTCCCGAACAGTTGCAAAAATAATTTCCTATAATTTAAACAATTAATTTCTAAATTCTAATCGATGTATCGGCAAATTTTCAAAGCTATTCCATATATTTAAGACCTCCATATCGAAATTTTAGTATCCGTAATTTTACGTTTAAATCCATTATTCAAATATAAGATTTTCATTTCAGTTAAAAAAGAAATTTGAAAATCGTCTTCATTCCCATAGGAAAGCATTATGACCTAAAAAGGAATGTTCTATATTTTTCGAACGAATGAACCAAATGTAACCAAAAACTATACGGCTAATTCCGGGTACCTCACCAACATACCCACCAAAAATCAACCTAATGGAATGTTTTTTACGGCAGTTATCGTGGGACAGACAGACAGACAAACAAACAAACAAAGAAACCAACAGAAACCAAATACTTTTCGGGTCTCCACAGTAAACCGCAGCTGACGTTTCGGCAAATATGCGTCCAGTCTGGAGTCAGTTGTAAAAAAAAATACGCTATTAAGAGTCAACGCTAGTAATGAGAAGACACTCACAATCTAATGTTAAACTAGTAAATCTACAGATCAGGAGCCTCAACGTCAGCTCTGAAAGGCAATATTTTTTTAACTCACTTTTCATAATATTTAATATCTTACAATCCGCAAATTCAATTATTTAAATTACTACATATATATTTATATGCATATAAAATAATTCGAATGTTTCAGAACTTAGAAACGTTAAATTAAACACGGTTTATGCAATAATATTCTGACATTCTTATGAATTTCTTATTCTATTTTTTAGATTAAAAAAAATACATTTCTTCAGGGAGTGGGTGGTGGTGGTGGTGGTGGTGGTGGGGGGGGGGGGCTCTGCCCCGCTGAAGCCTCCGTAATCTTATTAAATTTATATTCGCGATTTCCTATTATTTGTGTGAATGATTCTAGTATATTTTCCATTTCGTTCTGCACAGTGGTTTTATTACGATAAGCAAAAATTTTGAAAATAATTTCATGTTATCCTAATACCTAAATAGCAATATTTACTTACCTGCCAATCACGAAACACTCATATCTGATTGATACGTTGAATAATATCTCGTGTACAAAAGTAATTTATGGAAATGTAAACTGAATCTACTATATTGCCACTTATCTATTTCAGAAATCTAGTATTATTGCAATTTTTGTTTCGGAAAAACAGTTTTGATGGTCATTGTACAATTTTTATTTGACCTATGTACATCCTGATCTAATTCGATGGCAATAGCATACTAAAATCTCCCTAAAATAGGCTTCTTTGGAAACTTTTAAACCTATTGTGTAATCATTCATAATCGTGCCCACTACCAATTCACTAAATAGCAACCTTGATTTGGCGCTATAAAGTATTTTATGTGATAACTTTTTACGATCTCAGATTCCAGTAATTGTGCTATTTCAGGCTGTATGGATGCGTTTTACTACGCTAATTTCTTTAGATTAACTATCTCGTTGTACGAGATATTACATTCTATTTTTAAAATAACACTAATTTTCAACCAGGAAAAATCCACATCTTTTCCAGAAAATGAATAATTTCTCATATAAAAATGTTTCGGCTATCATTCTATAGTAGTTAAAAGGTAACTTGTACAAAATAAATTCTCACTTATTTCAATAAACTATTAAAATCACCCCAAAATATTTTATCTTGCGAATAAAATATTGTAGCAAAATCGTCTGAGTTACTTGAATTTTATCATTTTGATATTCTTTGAAATATGGTTGCTAGGTTACGGTTAAATTGAAAAGGAAAATAAAAATGAATGCATTTTAATATTTGCAAAAAATTATAAAATAAAATGTATTATAATATTAGAACAGATGTATAAAATTGCACCAAAAATTATACAGCTAATTTAAAAAATCTGACGAATGTATAAACAAACTTTCAAATTAATTTGAATAATTTAACACCTGACTTGATAAATTTTAGCCTCCATAACTTACCGTTTAGATACATTAATCAAATGCGACATTTTATTTTCAACGACTGAAAAATTTCAAAATCGTCTGAATTTCCATAGGAAAGCATTATAATCAAAACAGAAATGTTCTATATTTTCCGAACGATTGAACCAAATGTAACTAAAAACTATACAGCTAATTCCGGGTATCTCACCAACATACCTACAAAAAATCAAACTAATCGGATCATTTTTACGGCAGTTATCGCGGAACAGACAGACAGACAGACAGACAGACAAGCGGACAGACAGACAGAAACCAAAAACTTTTCGGGTCTCCACAGTGAGCCTCAACTGACGTTTCGGCAACTAGTAAATCTACAGATCAGGAGCCTCAACGTCAGCTCTGAAAATCATTGTTTTTTAATATCATTTTTCATATTTAGCATCTTATAATCCGCAATTTAATTTTTTATATTATATAAATAGTATTTATAGACATATAAAACACTTCGAAGGTTTTCAAAAATTAGAACCGTTAAATTAAACACGGTTTATGCAATGAAATTGTGAAATTCTTATGAACTTTTTTTCATGAAATGATTTGGATAAAGAGTACATTTCTTCAGAGGGGCTCGCCCTCTGAACCCCCCGTAATCTTGTTATATTTATATTCGTGATGTTCTATTGATTGTGTGAATTATTATAGTATATATCGGATTTCGTTTTATACTGTGGTTTTATTAAGATAAGCAACAGTTTGGAAAATAATTTCATGTTATCATAATACCCAAATAGCAATATTTACTTACCTTCCAACCACGAAACACTTGCATCTGATGGATAAGTTGAATAATATCTCTTGTACAAAAGCAATTTATGGAAATGAATCTGAATCTACGATATTACCCTTATATCTATTTTAGAAATCTAGTTTAATTACAATTTTTGTTTCGGAAAAACAGTTTTGATGGTCCTTCTATAATATTTATATATAAGATCTTATCTAAGTACATCCTGATCTACTCGATGGCAATAGCTAAATCCCCAGCGCTAATTACTTTAGATTAACCATCTCGTTGTACGAGAGATTTTATCCTATTTTTAAAAATCCCCCCCACAAAAAAAATTATATCTATATATATATATATATAAAAGTCATATTTGGAAACTTTTAAACCTATTGGTAATCATCCATAATCGTGTCTACTGCCAATTCACTAAATAGCAAACGTGATTCAGCGCTATAAACTATTTTTTGTGATAGCTTTTTTTGATCTCAGTTTCCAGTAATTGTGCTATTTCAGGATGTATGGACGCGTTTTAATACGCTAATTTCTTTAGATTAACCATCTCGTTGTACGAGAGATTTTATCCTATTTTTAAAATAGTACTAATTTTCAACCACGAAAAATCCACATCTCTTCCACTAAATAAATAATATCTCATGTAAAAATGTGTCGGAAATCATTCTACAGTAGTTAAAAGGTAACTTATATCAAAATAAATTCTCATTTATTTCAATAAAATACAAAAATCAACCGAAAATATTTTATTTTGCGAATAAAATATTGCAGCAAAATAGTCTGAGTTATTTGAATTTTATTTTTTTACATTCTTTGAAATATAGTTGCTACGTTGCTAGGTTACGGTTAAATTAAAGAAGAAAATAAAAATAAATGCATTTTAAAATTTGCAAAAAATGATAAAACAAAAGGAGTATTATTAGAACAGATGTATAAAATTGCACAAAAAATTATACATCTAATTTTAAAAATCTGACATATGTATTAACAAATTTTCAAATTAATTTGAATAATTTAAGACCTAACTTGATAAATTTTAGCCTTCATAACTTACCATTTAAATACATGAATCAAATGCGCCATTTTATTTTCAACAAATGGAAAATTTCAAAATCGTCTAAATTCCCATAGGAAAGCATTATGACCCAAAAAGAAATGTTCTATATTTTCCGAACGAATGAACTAAATGTAACTAAAAACTATACAGCTAATTCCGGCTACTTCACCAACATACCTACCAAAAATCAACCTAATCAGATCATTTGTGCGGCAGTTATCGCGGAACAGACAGACAGACGGACAGACAGAAACCAAAAAATTTTCGGGTCTCCACAGTGAGCCTCAACTGACGTTTCGGCAACTAGTAAATCATCAGATCAGGAGCCTCCTCGTCTAGTTAGGTGCAATAGAGCATGGACAGACGACAGACAGACAGACAAACCTAACTTATAAACACTTTTCAATTGTGTTAGTAAGTGTTAAAAAGAATTAAAAAAGCGTTAATATTGGTTAGTGTTGGGCGATTCTGTGATAATTTTTTCAATGGTCTGTATTGTTTGAATATTTCGATGGTTTCCGATCGTTGAAACGACTTTCGATTGTGTATTCGATGTTTATTTTCAACTTAAAGGACGAGTCGATGAGAATGAGTTGCTATTATTATGCAAGTGCGCCAATGAGGTTGGAAGACGGGGTATCGACCTCCCCTAAAAATTTTCTATATCCATTTTTTTTGTATTATTTTAACATTGAAGTAAAATAAATTTCTTTTATAGATTTCTTTAAGTTAATAAGATATTAATGACTGACGGTAGCTATCAAATTTTCTTTATTTAAAAATTAATTTGCTTGAATCTACTATGCTACTTTCAAAAGTATGCTAATGAATTTTAAGTTACAATTTCAAAGTATATTATTACATTTATAACATACATGGTACCTCTTATGTACTTTTCTATTGATAAAGCTGTTACCTGACAAACATGCTGATTCACAAAATCGTTCATTTAACTGAAACATCATCTAGAGCGCTTATTGTATGTCTTGAAATCATATCTAACTAGTAAATCTGCAGATCAGGAGCCTAAACGTCAGCTGTGAAAGTCATTGTTTTTACTTTTTTCTATCTATAATAGAAGAAAGTATTGTAATCGAAATTTTTTTAGACTTCCGGTTTTCGACAAATTTACACGTTTTAGGGGTCAGAGATTCCGAAAAACACGTTTTTACAAAATGTCTGTCTGCCCGTCTGTCCGTCTGTCCGTCTTCATTGTATCATCAAAAAGTGTATGAAGTTATGCTTCAAATTGAACCTAATTTTTTTTCTATGTTTTTGGCTATGGCAAGCAGGTTCTATTAAAATTTGAGGATATTTCGACGAAAGGGGGCGCTGTGATCGATATTTTTGTTCCATTTTCACTATTGTACCATCTAAAACTGTATGAAGTTATGCTTCAAATTGAACCTAATATTTTTTCTAAGTTTTTGGCTATGGCAAGCAGGTTCTATTAGAATTTGGGGATATTTCGACGAAAGGGGGCGCTGTGATCGATATTTTTGTTCCATTTTCACTATTGTATCATCGAAAAGTCTATGAAGTTATGCAGATAATTGAACCAATTTTTTTTCTGTGTTTTTGACCATAGCCTGCAGGTCCTACTAGAATGTGGGGATATTCCGCCGGAAGGGGGCGCTGTGATAGCCATTTAAAGATTTCAAATTCAAAAAGATGTATAAAAAAATTAGAAATCCTAAAAGTTTTTTCCGTTAAATGTTTGGCCTTGATCCGGAGAATCCGGAGCCACTTTTGTTTTGTCTCTATATTAAAAAATGGCGGAGATATAGCGGTTTGAAATTTTAGGGTGGTTGACATTTTCAAATAAGACAGCAGAATTCATCCATAAACGGGTTTAATTTATGAGTTTTAGTTAACAGAGTTTCAGCAAATTTTCTTTCATTGTTGTAACCATTGTTCCTATTTTTAAATGCTTAACACTATATATTTATATTCGCCAAAATAAAATTCTCGCCAAGCTTGGCGGCAATTGACGAAATATCGCCAAATTTGGCGACAAAAATAGGTTGCCACAAATGAAGCCAACTTGGCTGTAGAAGACTAATTTGGCGATATTCTCATTCAAATTCAATGTTGATGAGAACTGGGAATGAATCTTCTTTAATTGGGTTCCACGCATTTTAGCTTCGTGTTTTCCAGTAAAATTAGCTAAAATCGTAAAACCAAGGCATAGGGAGGCTATCTGTTCCGGTCGGTACAGGCCAAAAGAACTTTTCGTAGTTTAGTATTCATCAGTTAATTGCATCCCGGTAACCCGATGATTCCCAAGCAGCTGACGTACAACAGAATGACGAAAAATATTGATTTTATTGGCGCTGTGAGGACGAAATTAGAAGTATTAACATGATTGAGATAGAAGAAAGTTTTGGGATTGGCACATCCGACTAGTTTAATCTCACTTTTAATATTATTTAGCATTTTTCAATCCGCAATTTATTTTTATTTTTTTTTACATACATATTTCTAGGCATATAAAATGCTTCGGAGGTTTCAGAAATTAGAAGCGTTAAGTTAAACACGATTTATGCAATCATATTCTGAAATTCTTATGGAATTCTTATTCTTGTAATTTTTTATAAAAAAAATGCATTTCTTATTTTGATATTCTTTGAAATATGGTTGGTAAGTAACTAACAAAGTAAAGAGGAAAGAAAAAGAAATGCATTTTAAAATTTGTAAAAAATAGGAAAATAAAATGTTTTATATTTCCCGAACAGTTGCAAAAAAAATTTCCAATAATTTAAACAATTAATTTCTAAATTCTAATCGATGTATCGGCAAATTTTCAAAGCTATTGCATATATTTAAGCCCTCCATATCGAAATTTTAGTATCCGTAATTTTACGTTTAAATCCATTATTCAAATATAAGATTTTCATTTCAGTTAAAAATGAAATTTGAAAATCGTCTTCATTTCCATAGGAAAACATTATGACCTAAAAAGAAATGTTCTATATTTTTCGAACGAATGAACCAAATGTAACCAAAAACTATACAGCTAATTCCTTGTACCTCACCAACATACCCACCAAAAATCAACCTAATGGAATGTTTTTTACGGCAGTTATCACGGAACAGACAGACAGACAAACAAACAAACAAAGAAACCAAATACTTTTCGGGTCTCCACAGTAAACCGCAACTGGCGTTTTGACAAATATGCGTCCAGTCTGGACTCATTTGTAAAAAAAATTACGCTGTTAACAGTCAACGCTAGTAATGAGAAGACACTCACAATGTAATGTTAAACTAAGGGAGGCGTTTCTTATTTATAAAGTTTCTATTTCAATATTTTAAAATTATTTTCTTTTGCATAGATTATCTGAAGTTGATGGCTAACAGAGTATCTTCGTACATTTTGGTTTTTATTGCAGCTTATTTTTCTGAGGACACTTTCAGTTTCGGAACAAGTTCCAAATGTAAAAATGTCCTTAAAAAGAACTACAGCCAGAATCGAGAAAAGGAAGATACAGAGGTCACCGACATCACAAATCCTATACAAAAAGAAATATTTAAAAATATTGAAAGAAATTTGAGAAATGACTTTTCTATTGGTTTAACATTAGCTTGCGAGTATTTTCGCATTAGTAGCGTAGGCTGTTAAGTAATCTCTACAAAATTTGATGTGGATGAACTGAATATATATATATCAAAGGACAATTCGGACTAACTAGAAACCGCCGTACATGCGATGGTTACGATGGTGTTTATAAGTAATATTAAATAATATAACTGAAGCAACCTCATTTAAAAGTTTTAATCATTCTAAAAAGTAAAGATTTGTTTTTGCTGGCTTTTCGTTGGACTTATAGTCCTGTGTATATTACCAAAATAACTATAATCGCTAGATTTCAATAAATAAACATATTCGTTAAATTTCGATAAAGCTTGAATTTTGCAATCTGGATAACTACTTTTAGTATTATTAATGTAAAAGTAATTATTTCCTATAAAAAAAAAAGAAAAAAAAACTGGCATGAAAGAATGTACATTTTTTCTTCTTTATTATGACACAATCTGTATTTTTTGTCTCTTTGAATGTATGCTAATTTACTCCTCTTTGCTGTGCATCCATACACGAAACTATAAAAGAAGCCAAAAATGGTAGTGGTAGAAACACATTAGTGGTAGAAACACATTAGTGGTAGAAACACATTAGTGGTAGAAACACATTAGTGGTAGACACCACATTAGTGGTAGAAATTTTATATATAACTGAAATACTATTAAATAATATAACTGAAGCAACCTCATTTAAAAGTATTAATCATTCTAAAAAGTAAAGAGTTGTTTTTGCTGGCTTTTCGTTAGACTTATAGTCCTGTGTTTATTACCAAAATAACTATAATCGCTAGATTTCAATAAATAAACATATTCGTTAAATTTCGATAAAGCTTGAATTTTGCAATCTGGATAACTACTTTTAGTATTATTAATGTAAAAGTAATTATTTCCTATAAAAAAAAAGAAAAAAAAAACCTGGCATGAAAGAATGTACATTTTTTCTTCTTTATTATGACTCAATCTGTATTTTTTGTCTCTTTGAATGTATGCTAATTTACTCCTCTTTGCTGTGCATCCATACACGAAACTATAAAGGAAGCCAAAAATGGTAGTGGTAGAAACACATTAGTGGTAGAAACACATTAGTGGCAGAAATTTTATATATAACTGAAATACTATTAAATAATATAACTGAAGCAACCTCATTTTAAAGTTTTAATCATTCTAAAAAGTAAAGAGTTGTTTTTGCTTGCTTTTCGTTAGACTTATAGTCCTGTGTATATTACCAAAATAACTATAATCGCTAGATTTCAATAAATAAACATATTCGTTAAATTTCGATAAAGCTTGAATTTTGCAATCTGGATAACTACTTTTAGTATTATTAATGTAAAAGTAATTATTTCCTATAAAAAAAAGAAAAAAAAGCCTGGCATGAAAGAATGTACATTTTTTCTTCTTTATTATGACTCAATCTGTATTTTTTGTCTCTTTGAATGTATGCTAATTTACTCCTCTTTTCTGTGCATCCATACACGAAACTATAAAAGAAGCCAAAAATGGTAGTGGTAGAAACACATTAGTGGTAGAAACATATTAGTGGTAGACACCACATTAGTGGTAGAAATTTTAATTTGGTGTTATCCCTGACAATTCAGGTTAATTTATGGAAATGAAAATAAATTAAAACCCCAAAGTCATTGAATAATTCTCCTTTAAATATTGAGAAATTAAAAAAAAAAAATGTTTTTTTTAATGAAGAATGTCAAAAGCCAGCTCAATTTGGAATACTTTTAAAATAATACACTAACATAATATAATACAATAAAACGTAAAATAATATTGTTTTTATTTTTAAAAACAACTACGAAACAAAATAACAATAACTTTTTCCTAAATCTTTTAAAAGGAGCTTTTATGGGAAATATTTTTATTTAACTCTTTATAAGAAGATTTCTGACAATGCGCTTTTCCAAAATAGATTTTGTATTTTTCTTTCTAAAACCATTGCGTCCTTCTACTATTTAATTTTTCATTGTCTGTATTGTGAAACCAAGTATGTATTATTTTATATTATTTCGAGATTTTTCATGCATTCTCTATTTATGAGATTTAAACCAGTGAAATAGTTTTCGTCTGCCTTATAACAGATATAAAAAGCTGCAAAATTTTTGTGATAAATTGTAAACTATCAGAATTATATACGTTTCTTTTAAATTTCATTTTTAAATGTTTACATATTATTATAGACATTAAGCATAAAATTTTAATAACTAATTATTAATGATGCCGATGATATTCATATTTCATTATTAATCTAAACTATGCACGCATTATACGAAGCATTTTTTTCATAGATACCTGCACGGACCAGAAAAGTTTATTTTTTCACATTTTTAAACTTTTAATGATTAAATTGATAATTAATCAAAGCTCAATTCAGTACAGTCAAATATCAAAGAAATAAAGCCTAATTTAACTTTTTTTTTTTTTTTTTTAAGAAATGGTATTTATAACCAACTTGCTCCAACGATTAAAATTATTATAAAAGGATATTTCATGTATACTTTAAGAAAAATGAGAATTTATGTAAATTTTTCAGCAATATTCGCAAACCATGGAATACGAAATAACAATATTGTTGATTACTAAAACAATACATTCAAATGAAACTCATTAGAATTTTTAATGTCGAGTTTGTACGTGTACTTACTTTTGAATTTCACTATTTTCGAATAGTGTTACTTGCTTTATTTAATTGCAGAATTGTAAGATTAAATAAAATGAAAGAAAGTAGAATTCAAAACAAAGCACAATTTAACATAAAAGAATTTTTTTTTGAAACTCTATAACGAAAATAAAAGTTTATTATTATTATTTTAAATATTTCTCTATGATTTAGTAGCTGAAATAAATTCCTAAAAGTTCCGTAAAACAAATTTGCAGTATCATTTATATTTCGTTCAAAACAATGCCGGCCCGACCCGAATCGGAAATAATAAGTATTAGACCATGCCAGAATCAGTTTTAAAAAGTTTAGCCCGGGCCTGTTCATATCTCTATTTCTTCCATAAAATGGATAAATGCTATCAATGTCTTTCTTTCTTTTTGAAAATCGCAAAATAAGAAAACTTGTAACATGATTCATGAGTCCGAGCTCTAACCACAGAAGCGATCAGGGTAAAAGAAAGAAAATGTGCTTCAAAATGTGCGTACATGCCAAAGATATCAAGGGCTGAAGCGTAACGCCACATGCTCGTTGTTGGTAGGGTTACCAGTTTGGCCTTTTTTCTTTTATTCAAACACTCCGAGTTCATACCGTAAATTTCAAAAGAAGAATTAGTACTTAGTCCCGAAATACCTGATATTAAATAATGCAAAAAGTACTGCTATGAATTTCTAGTATGAAATAAAAATTCCTGAAAAAAAAGAGGCCAAACTGACAACTCTGGTGGTTAGTCGCATCGATAGCCTGCATAAATAAAGAAAATTAAAAAACAACAACAACAATAATCGGGATCAAAAGTTTTGCAAAACCAGAAAATGGCGTTTGTTAAATAACAATGCAAAATGATAGAAAAACATATTATTTAATTAGTATATTCTGTAACATTAGTCAAATGAATAATATAAAAATGACGAAATGGTTACATTTTTATAAATTTAACAAAACCTCATATTAAACAGTATCTAAACAGTGTCTCAAAAGTTTAAGCACAACAGAGAAAACACTTTTTACATGTAACACTTTTAACAGTTTTGCATGATGCTCTCTTTATTAATCATAATTCCCTGGTTTGAGGTATAACTTTAAATAATCGTATTCTCCTAGAATCAATTTGAAATTTTATTGGTGGCAAAGAATGCATGCATTTCCAATTAACCTCAGTAGAAGAATAATGGGGGTTCTGCATCAGCCTGGGGGTGGGAGTGGAGGGCGTGGTCGAAAAGTTATGGATAGGTGACAGGTGAGTGATGGATAGGTGACAAGGTTAATGAGTAAGTTAATGCAAAGGTTAATGAGAAGGTTAATGAGTAAGTTAATGAGAAGGTTAATGAGATGGTTAATGAGAAAGTGAAGATGAAAGCGGCTAGATCGTAGGAAAAAAGGGATACTTACGGAGAGTGTCGCAGAAACCACCTACTGTCTTGAAATCCAGGCAGCAACTGAAAGGGGTTTCCGAACTATGCACGGACGATGTCATCATCCTCCTAGAGGGCGCTGCGATCGGCGCTGTGATAGGTCGAGACGAATGCTGCTTTCTGATTGGTTGTGTCTATTTCACCGGAGGGGAGGGCAGTACCTCCTGAGGGGGGGGCTCGATGACGTCCTGTTTGCTGGCGACTTACCACGCATGCGCAGAGAGAGGTATGATGCAATTCAAGTTTTAAAAAATGAAATGTTGAATTTTACGTTTAACAAATTAAATTTTTAAAAATATGAAGTGTACCGATGAACATGGGTGACGACATCATTATTATCCTAGGGGTCGCTACGATCGACGTTCTGATTGGACGAGAGCTTTTCCCCTGAGGGGATGACAATACCACTTTGCTGCGAGCGGGATGCAAAGATTTAACACGTGTCATCCAGTCAGACAGCTTTGTACAAGATTAGACAGGTTCGGACAGGTAAACAAGCAAGGTCAGACAAGGTTAGACAGCTTTGTACAAGATTAGGCAGGTTCGGACAGGTAAACAAGCAAGATTTTTTTTTAGTTAAAGGATTGTTAAGTTGAAGATACATCATCTATCGAAATGACTTCGACGGAAGAAGTTATAAGTGTTGTGTGTTTATACATCTCGGTGTGTGTTATTTTTTCATTAATTTATATTTTAACCGGAAGTGAAAAGTTCGCATTTGATTTTATATTGAAATTAAATGATACAGGAAATTTATCTTTTTCACCCTAACTATGTTTTCCCATTCTCATCAGTGTTGTTCACTTACATTGAATGCTATTGTTAGAAAAAACTAAACTAGTTCCAACTTTAAAAGAAAATAACCTTATATGAATTTTGTAAACGAGTACTTTGAGAAATAACTTCATGTTTTTTTAAAGATACTTTCTTAAAAAACATTACAGAATCACTTTAACTTGTTATTTTAAAATGTTTAGAAACATTTATGTAACTGATTCATAATTTTTTTTAGAAAAATAGTTTAAAACAAAAAAATTTCTATTAATGTTTTGTTAGCGAATGGTTTATTTTTTGTTTTAAGTGGTTGGTTCATCGAATTATCGTTCTAAACATGTATAGTAAAAAAACAATATACATATGTTTACAACGACAAAACACCTGCTTAATGCCATAACGACTGCTCAAATGCTTATAACGACCGCTCAAATAGTTATAACGACCGCTCAAATATTTATAACGACCGCTCAAAACATGTTTTGAGCAGTCGATTTGTCGTTATAGACTAAATATATGTATTCTAATAGATCATACCATATGTTTATAAGGATAAATCGCCCGCACAAATGCTATAACGACCGCTCAAACGCTATAACGACCGCTCAAACACTATAACGACTGCTCAAATGCTTATAACCACCGCTCAAATAGTTATAACGACCGCTCAAATATTTATAACAACCTCTCAAAACATGTATTGAGCAGTCGATTTGTCGTTATAGACTAAACATATGTATTCTAATAGATCACACTATATGTTTATAAGGATAAATCGCCCGCTCAATGCTATAATGACCACTCAAATTATTTATAACGACCGTTCAAAACATGTTTTGAGCAGTTGATTTGTCATTATAGACTATATATACATGACATACATATGTTACATATGTTAACAAGTCTTTAAAAAATATCAAACTCTTTTTATATGTAACAGACAAAAAACATTAAGTATCTGTTGTTCGAAAAAATTAAACCTGCGTATTGTTTTAAGCATGTAACATGAATAATATGAAACAAAAAATCATAGGTATTTATTTAAAAAATATATTAAAGATTTAAAATATATTGAACTGTTTTTAAAATTTAACACAAATAAATGAACGAAGTTTGCATTGGTAACTAAAAAATTATCCTATGATAGTAAAAGCATAACCCAAATGATGTAATGGAAGAAAATTTTAGGATGAAAGTTAATAAAACAGAATATGTTAAACAACAGTTATAAATATATTGATAAACTTTCACTTAGTATTTTGACATTTTTCTTAAAGAAATAAATATATTTACTTACAAAAGACAGAGTTTTTTATTTGCACGTCTGGACAAGTCAACAACTAAACGTGAAATGAATGAGATATATTCTAAAGAGCTTTTTAAACATAAAATGTCGCCAAATTATTTAAAGGTCGCTAAATGATTGACAAAATATCGCCAAATGACTAAAATATCGCCAAATGATTAATAAAATATCGCCAAAAAGTCACCAAGAGATTTAAGTACTTATATCTGATTGACAAAGCAATTAATCACATGATTATTATGAAACAAGCGCTCTCTATAATTTGATAACCTTAGATGATGCGAGACAAATTCGTCAGATTGTTTGCAGTGATCGCGGTGTAAAGACGTTAGCTGATGCTGTTTGTTTATGTTAAAAAGTTTAAGTTTGTTTAAGTTATTATTTACTTAAACAGTTTATTAAGTTAACATGAATGCATTACAAGAAATTTCTGTGTTAGAAGAAGGTGCTAGTAAAACTATTTCATCGCAGTTAAAAGAAGATTGTGTTTCGAATAATGTAATAACACCCTCTTCATCAGCTCAAGCAAAACTATCTTATACATGTGGATCCTGTAAAAAAGTTTTTTCCGGGATATCTATGTTTTTAATGCATATGAACTTACATTTACCGGAAAACCCCTTTAAGTGTGATGTTTGTACTAATTCATTCAAAGCAAGAAGTACCTTACTGCAACATATTTTAACTCATTGCGAGACAGAGAATACCAGTAAAACCATTTCATCAGACTTAAAAGCAGATTGTGTTTCGAATAATGAAATGACACCCTGTTTATCAGTTCAACTCCAAGTACCTTATACATGTGTAACATGCAGAGAAGTTTTTACTAGGATATCTACGTTTTTAAAGCATATGAACTTACATTTACCAAAAAATCCCTTTAAGTGTGATATTTGTACAAATGCATCTAATACAAGGAGTGCTTTACTGCAACATATGTTCGTACATTGTGAGACACCTACTAGGTTTAAATGTAACCAGTGTGGAAATACCTATTCTAGAAAAAACATGTTAACAAAACACGAGGCTGTGCATGGACCTTATAAATGTGATGAATGTGGTAATCACTATGTACTAAAGTACCTGTTAAAAATGCATAAGAATTCGAATCATAAGAAATTGAAGCCTAAGACAAACTCCACAATAAACCAATAACAAGACTTTTTGTTTGTCTTGACTGTGTACTGTTAAAAACATGTTAATAAAAATTTATTGTTTAAACATTTATGTGTTTTTATTTCAAAACGTGTATGAGTGTGTTTATTTATGTTAAAAAGTTTTAACTAGAATCATAATTTTTAATTAACAATACTCATTAAGTTTTATTAATTGTTATTTTAAACAATTTACTGAAACGTTGAATATATTAAACTTTATATCTATCATTTTCAGTGATTAATTAAACCTTTGTTAAGTAACTTGTGTTGTTATACTCATGTTTGAACATGATAGCTCTACAAATATATATACATATTAGTGAAATAAGAATGTTTGAAATGATTTTAACAACTAAACATGAAATGAATAAGCTATATTCTGAAAGCCTTTTACACATATTATCAATAAAATATCGCCAAGTTATTCAAATATAACAAGTTATTCAAATGATTGACATATTATTGCGAAATGACTAAAACATAGCCAAGGTTGTTTAAGTACTTATCTCTGATTGGCTAAGCAATTAATCACATGATTATTCTGAAACAAGCACCCTCTATAATTTGAGAACTTTAGATGATGCAAGACAAATTCATCAGATTGTTTGCAGACATTGTGGTGTAAAGACGTTCGCTGATGCTGTTTGTTTAAGTTAAAGTTCTGTCAATGTAAGTCGATTTTTCGAAAAATAGGCAGAAAAAAGGGATCACTTTCATAAAAGAAAAAAAAAACTTATTATACATAGAGGCAGGTTTTTAAATTTATTAGTCCCAGCTGCATTAACTGTTTTAACATTGCTGATTCATGGAGTACGCTAAGAAATATGCTTTGGTACCAGAGGAAGACCTATCTAAACATATTCCTAGCAAGACGCAGATGAGCCAGTTTGATTTCGCAATGTCAAAAATTTTAAACAGCACCTTACCTGATCAGGAGAAAGTTAAAAAATATTACGAACTTTTACAAAGAAAAATGAACTTGCAAGAGTTTAACAAGCCTTTACAAGTCAAACAAGAGAAAGAAGAGTCTATTTCTAAAGAAACAATGACTCAGCAAGAACCCATTATTCAAGACGATACCTCAATTATTTTATCTTCAGTACCTTCTTACATGAAGAGATCTGCCCAAGCGCTACCAGACTGGTAAAAGAAAAATCCTGGAAAGTTCAACTGGGATAACAATTTAGTGGTGTCTTATGAAGGAAAAAACATTCCCGATTCAAATATAGCTGACTTATTTCATCTCATTTTTTGTGTGAACAAGAAAGCTCCTATTAAAGCACAGAAGGAATTGTTACAGGCTTTACAAGAGATGCACATACCTGAAAGTTTTATTAAAAATAAATATCTGTCATCGCATACTCATGTTAATGAAAAAAGAAAAGCAGATGCTGTTATACCTATTACCTCTGTAACTCAAAAGAAAAGAAAATTGATTGTATTAAAATGGGAAGATTATAAATATAACAGATGAAACGAAATCAAAGTGTTATATGTCTTTTCATATATCAAAAGTGTTATATGTCTTTTCATATATAAAAAGTGTTATATGTCTTTTCATATATTTTATATATCAAAGTGTCTTTTATACATTACCCTCAATAGTTACACATAAAACTTATATTTATAAAACCAATACTCACAAAAAACATAGACAAAAATCTAATGTATTGAAATAAAGCAGATGAAAGGAAATAAAAATGTTGTTTTTAAACCTTATCTTTAACAGTATTAAGAAACACATGGAAATTAAACTTATACTTACGAGAAACACGGTAGGTTAGCGGCGCGCCACCGAGAGAACGATGTGGACAGACTGGGCAAGAGGGTTTGTTATCTCTAATCTTGATCAGAGATAACAGATCTACCAATCAGAGAGGAGCACGTAATTAGCTGCAGGACAGGTGTTAGCCCGTGGCAATACCTTCTCGAAAGACTGGCGTCTGTTTGATTGTCAGATGAGTGGGGGTGGAAAATTTACTCCCCGTTTTAAAAAATAAAAATTCAAGGTATTCCCACAGGCTAACACCCACAGGCTAATTTTGCATGTTTGTCTGTTAAACATATTTTTTGAGCATGAAAATGTTTACTTGAGAATTGATAGCCTTCGAAAACAAGTATACCAGGCTGAGGACACTAATTAATACACGATAAAAACCCTTCGGAAACGTTTCTGAAAAATACGGGCAACGAAAAATACTTTGTTTTTATAAATAATTCTTTAAATTTTGGAAATGTATTGGTTTCTGGGGATTCAAAAGACAATGGAACACGCTATTCGGAATTTCGGATAACTCAGAAGATTTATATTAATTTTTTCGTTTGTGGTTATAGTATATTTTCATAAAATAAGAAACATTGGTCATTTTTTACAGTGTATAATCGACGCTAATATAATTATAAGTAACAAAGATTAAAAAAGAAAGATGATGGAAATAGCTCGACCAAGATAATATTAATAATAATAATAATAATAATAATGTACCGAATACCACCTAGATGTGACTGCAAATCGTTAATGTTTAATTTATAGAAAATTAAAATTCACACTAGTTATATAATTATATCGTAAATTACATTGAACGAAAGACAAATTACATTCTTTTATGTAATAATTTACTCCTCATATCTAAATAAATATAATTTTTCCCCGTAAAATTTAAATAACGATTAAATCATACGGCAAAATTTGAGATGCGTTTTCCCTTGTGAGTTATTTTATATCATTTTAACTGTTCAGTAGTCAGCCAAGTGTTTTGGTTAAATGCAAGCACATTTTTCTGGAAATAGGATTTCAATTAAATTGATGAATTAAATGATGTTTATGTAATGCATGAATGGTAGTATATGCTTTCATTTAAAAATTTAACATTTATATTAATTATTTTATTAGTTTAATACGTAAATCACGTACTTTAGTGTATTGGTGTATTCATAAAATCATTATAAATATAAATTTTACTACAACATTTTAATTTTATGACATGAATGAAATATTTTTCCCATGAGAGAAAATTAATGCCATAAATATTCTGTAGATAGACTACTGTTTTGGTAAAAATTAAGCAAGTGTTTCTAAAAATTAAATTTCAATTAATTTCAGATATTAAAAATGAAATAAATGTTTATGTAACGCATACATGGTTGCAGATGTGTCTATATAATCGATGCTAATAAAAAAAAAAAAAAGAAAAAAAGACTAAAAATATTGACCGACCGATACTAATTTTTCCAGACGAAATTGATTTTCACACCTTTTTAAATTTTGAAAGGAAAAAATAAATAAAAAAGAGAGAAAATAAAACCTCTCCCAAATGACATTTTGAGATAATAAATATATACACATACAAATATTATTAGTTAATTATGCAAATGCACATACCTGTCTGAAGATAATTTTTTTACGAATGGCTATGCGTGTTTGTGGATGGGACGGGTTTGCTAATAGACCGGGAGGCGGCAGCGCAGACAATCACCTCATCGAGTTCACGGCTGAAATTTCAGAATTAGTTAGAACTCGATTCACATATTAAACCTTTCAAGGGCAAAGTACTTCTTTTACTAAAATGTTGAAATATTTGAATGACACCAGAATTAAAGATCAAATCTATTTGAAAATAACTAATATATTTTCTTTGCCTATATTATAAAAGCAAAATTTTATTAAAAATTTCTGGGTGTAACTTGGCAGTTTGGAATTAAAATTAAGCGTTCGCGCCTTGCAAACACTGCCCTTGAAATGGTTAAAACGCAATCGGTCTGCCAAGTCATATCTTGGTGGAAAACACCTTAAAACCCGATTTTAGCGGTTGACTCGTAGGTTTACCATTGTGTTTTCCTGCACCCAAAGTTACAAAAACATGGAGGACTGGGAGCAGGAACACACAATGGTAAACCTACCAGCCAACCGCTAAAATCGGGTTTTAGGGTGTTTTCCATCAAGATATGACTTTGCAGACCGATTGCGTTTTATTATGCGAATCAAGTTTTAACTAATTCTGGAATTTCAGCCGTGAACTCGATGAGGTGATTGTCTGTGCAGCCGCCTCCTGGTCTATAAAAGCAAAACCTTATTCACTCATTATTATTCAAAAATTTGGACCAATTTCCTTTTTTTTAACAATTTTAAAAATAGTGGAACAATGTTTTTGAATTCGGTTTGTTTGTCCGTTTGTCTATTTGTCCCTCATCTGTCCGTGCTCAAACTCGTGTAAATATAGTCTGTTTTTTTATGTAATTAATATATGTTATCGAAGTTTATCATGGCATGTTCGGTATTGAAAATGATGTGTGTAGCTTTTATCGTTCGTCTACAGGAGCACTCAGAATAATTCCGCTACATCACTGTCCGTTACACAGTGTCTATTGGGGAAAAATACTTTGCAATGACTTTAAATGATGCTGCAATATTTCAAACATATATGAATTCTTATAAATAACTGAGATGCATTAAAAGATGCTTACAATAAAATATGGTGTACATATCATTTACCGTTATTTTTACAGAGACACACAAAATAATTCGTTTACAGTATCAGCAATAATTGCTATGAGCAATAATTGCTATGAACAATAATTGCTGAAAGTGAGTTTTCAGCAATATCAGTGATGTGGTATCAGTGTTGGATATCATTGATGTGGTATAGAACGGATAATAGTGAGTTGGCATAGAATAGAATTTATGTCAAAAATAATAAAGCCCTATTTTCTCATTCCTCATGATCGGACATTGAAAAAGGCATGATTGACAGACTCACACGAGTCACTATTAGGTCAACGTAACGTTGAGATTGACAATTAAGTAGATCATTGTATAAGAAAATATTGTTTTGACTTTTATGAAAGGGAATATTAACGATAACATACTGAGCCACTGAGCTCATTCATCAAAAGAGAATAGGTCTCATTAATTTAAGATTTTTCGTCAATCACAAATAAAGCGCTAAAAAGAAAAATATTAATAAGTGAAGTAAAAATAAAATACAACGTTAAAACACCAGTGTAATTGAATCTACAGCATACCGGTTTCGGTAGCATATAGAATACCCTCCTCAGTGCTGAAGAAAATGGAAATTTACTCATATATATAGAAATGATAGAGGATTCAAGTGACAAGTTTATTAACCAATAGGAAAACGGAGTGTTCCAGGCAAACAGCCAATAGGAAAATAGAGGATTCAAGTGACAGATTTATTAGCCAATAGGAAAACGGAGGGTTCTAGGCAACATCCAATAGGAAAATCGATAGGAAATGGAAACGCTATGGTGAGAAATAGTTTAAAAAGTTAAGAAAAATTGGTTTTAATGTCATATTTCCAGCAGTCTGATAATGGCGGAATAGCAAATTCACAATTAACAAGATTTCCAAGATTTTTATGAATATGGAATGCTTCAAGGAAATTAAGTTCGTGTACAGAAGTAGGTTTAGATATTATTTTAACCGAACTGAAGTCGAAAACGTGATTCATCTCCGTGTTTTGCAATAGAGGATTTTTTGATTTCTTGTTTTTCAATATATTGTTTATGTTCTTTAATACGAAATTTAAGACTACGTTTGGTTTGTAGGAGGAGGGTATGCTATATGCTACCGAAACCGGTATGCTGTAGATTCAATTAGACTGGTGTTTTAACGTTGTATCTTATTTTTATTTTAATTATATCGCACCAAGCTCCAAATTAATATTTATATTAATAAGTGGTTGATCAAAAATTGTAATTGATTAATTTACTAAATAGAAAAGATATACGCAAAAACTATAGATTGACAGCGATGCACAATGTTTTGTGAAGTTATTATATAAACAACAATTTTATTTCCTTTTTTTATTTATATATGCAAATATTAATGGGATTATCAATTAAAAATTATAATATTAAAACATTTGTATACAGTATTTGGTATTATTTTCTTGTTCATCTTCAGCTTTTGTAAACATATTTTAGTCTATATACAGTCTATACATATTTTATTATTATTATTCTGCAGAATATTGTTTAGTTTTTAGTAAGTCTTAAAGTTTTCCCCAAGTCCTTTAATGTCATGAATAATGAAAGCATGAATGAAAAAAAAAAAAAAAAAAAAACCGACTGCATGTTTGATTCCACGTACTTTTGAAATACGACTACAGTTATGGTATGCACTGAAATTTCGGTTGTTCTTTCAATGACACGGAATATTTCCTGAATCTCATCAAAAATGATAATGGACTTTCGATATTTCTCCTAATATAAAGGATCTTGTTGAAAATAGTTCGAGAAAAAAAAATAGAAGCGAAAATGTTAATGTCAGATAGGACTGGAATCCTTCAAATAATTAATATTGTTTTGTACCGGAAAATTCTGCCCGTTAATTATTAGACATTAGATATGGGAATTAATATGTAATAATTAATTGACAGAATTTTCCGGTACAAATTTGTTTTCCCAACGGGCATGAATTTTCCGGACAACCCAATACATTTTGACCGGAAAAGTAATAACTTACGCTTGTAATTTATGTATCGATATATAATTAAATCTATAAATTAGCTAATTTTAACTACGAGATTTTAATAACCTAAAACTATACTTCGTGTTCAAAAGCGCTTTGTGGTTTTAGGATAATATTGTACAATTTGTCTTAAACTGTTTAAATTTATGTAAATAACATAAATCAATTTCTTAACACTAGATATCTGTCATTACAATTAATAATACAATAAAATTCATACAGCAGCGGGTATCTTCTTATGAATGTACGGGGTGTTTAAAAAATGACCGGTATATTTGAAAAAATCAATAAAAACTAAACGGACAGCGATAGAAATACACCGTTTGTTGCAATATGCTTGGGACAACAGTAAATTTTCAGGCAGACAAACTTTCGAAATTAGTTACAATTTTCAACAACAGATGGCGCTGCAGTCTGGAAAAATCTAAACCACGATATTTTCCACATATCCACCATGCGTAGCAATAATATGGCGCAGTCTCTGAACGAAATTACCAGAAACCTTTGTAAACGTGTTAGGCGGGATGGCCTCACATGCAGAAGAGATGTTCTGCTTCAGTTGTTCAATTGTTTCTGGATTGTGGCGGTACACCTGGTCTTTCAAGTGTCCCCACAGAAAGAAGTCACAGGTTTACAAAGGTTTCTAGTAATTTCGTTCAGAGACTACGCCATATTATTGCTGCGCATGGTGGATATGTGGAAAATATCGTGGTTTAGATTTTTCCAGACTGCAGCGCCATCTGTTGTTGAAAATTGTAACTAATTTTGAAAGTTTGTCTGTCTGAAAATTTACTGTTGTCCCAAGCATATTGCAACAAACGGTGTATTTCTATCGCTGCCCGTTTAGTTTTTATTGATTTTTCAAATATACCGGTAATTTTTGAAACACCCTGTATAATTGTAAAAGAAATCACCTTGTTCGTAAAATGAATATTCGGACAAATAAAACTTAATATCATTCCTAGACATTTATTCCTTTCTTATACTGCAATAAAATTACAAATTTTAAAGTTTAAAGAATACACTCAGCAGTAAAAAATATATTTTTCTCATTTTTTTAAATACGGTTTTAGAAGAATGTTATTTTAAAGGACATTATTTTAGAGACTGGCGCAATAATGAAACGCATTTCAACGCAAAAGCTTTTTTCAACTTCTAAATGAAATTCGAGTGTTTTGTTGATTGTTGTGTTAAAGGTTGCAGACGTTTTGATTTTCTGAAAATTAATTTCGACTCAGAGGTCATTTATTTCCTTGAATTACAAATGAAAAATTATATTCAGTTATAAAAATTTTAAATAAATAATTTGCTTATTTAAGTCGTGTATATGCATATCATGAATTGAGACTTTCGATATCAATACTCTTATCTAGAAAAATAGATCAATCTGTTCTTTGTAAATAAAAAAAAAAAAATTATTTACTTTTATACTATGTTTGAATCTTTAATTTATTTTATATGTAAATGCAATGTCTGATTTGTATGCGCTGATTAAGAAAAAGTAAAGTTTGTTTGAAAGTACATATTTCGATATGCTTTCACACATAAAATAAAAAGTAATGCGATATTATATTATTTTTGCAGTACTTAATATAATCTAAATAAATTTCTTGATGATGACAAAATATATATTTTAAAACTCTTGAATCTTTTTTTGAGTTAAGAAATTGCATTTTAGAATCTGTGTGCTCAATAGATCGTAGAAAAAACGGTAAATAAAAATACGGCAAGAATTGTTTATTTAATTCGTTTCTAAGTGTTCTTTGAGTTCAGACTTTCCCTGTCAATAATTCCCCTCGCCCTTATGTGGAAAATGAAGATTAAGTTCTCAACAGAAAATTCAATCAAAATATATTGTTCTACAAGATGTTAGACTTGTCAGTTGTTTTAATATGTAACTTTAATGGCTAATATTTATGCGTTGTTTAAGAACAGGGTGACTTTGTATACTACCATTTGTGTATGTTATAAAATGCTTTACATTTGTAACTAATAAATATATTACCATTTCTTATTATTTCCTACTAGCACTCAAAATAACACGAATAAATTACTTGAGTCATAGAGAAGGGTTATTCTAAACTTATAAGTATTTTTTTTAATACAAAACGATATTCTACAATGTGCCTAATGGATCATGGAAAAGCAGAAAATAAAAAAAGAAGGATCAGATGTGAATGAGGTGAGAATTGTTTATTTCAGTCATATCTGAGTATCCCTTGAGTTCAGACTTTCGAGGTCAATACTCTTATCTTGGGAAAATAATTCCAAGTTCTCTGCAATATAAGAAAATGTTATGAATCCAATATTTTTGCTCTGAGTAACAAAAGAGTGACTGTGTATAATACCATTTTATATGTTTTAATAGGCTTTACGTATATAACTAATAAATATATTACAGTTTCACATTTCACATTATTCCTTACTAGAACCCAAAATAACATAAATAAATTATCTGATAATGAGTCATAGAGAAAAGTTATTCTAAACTCATAAGTATTTTTTTGATACAAAACGATATTCTACAATCTCTGTGCCTAATGGATCATGGAAAACATAAAAGAAGAAAAGAAGGATCAGATGAGAAAGAAGGATCAGATGTGAAAGAAGTAAGAATTGATTATTTAAGACGTATCTGAGTATCCCTTGAGTTCAGACTTTAGATGTCAATAGTCTGATCTTGGGAAAAGAAGACCAAGTTCTCTGCAAAATAAGAAAATGTTAGGAATCCAATATTTTTGCTCTGAGTAACAAAAGAGTGAATTTGTCTAATATTATTTTATATGTTTTAATAGGCTTTACGTATATAACTAATAAATATATTACGGTTTCACATTTCACATTATTTCTTACTAGAACCCAAAATACCATAAATAAATTATCTGATAATGAGTCATAGAGTAGGGTTATTCTAAACTCTTTTTTTTATATACAAAATAAGATGTGAAAGAGCTCAGAATTGTTTTTTTAAGTCGTATCTGAGTATCCCTTTACTTCACACTTTAGATGTCAATAGTCTTATCTTGGGAAAAGAAGACCAAGTTCTCTGCAAAATAAGAAAATGTTAGGAATCCAATATTTTTGATCTGAGTAACAAAAGAGTGAATTTGTCTAATACTATTTTATATGTTTTAATAGGCTTTACGTATATAACTAATAAATATACAGTGAAACATGTTTAACACGAAAACGCTTAACATGAAAAATCTGTTAACACGAAACGATATGGCGGTCCGGGCAGTGTACTATGCAATTTAATGTATTTTTTTCTTTTAACACGAAACAAAAATCGTTTAACACGAAAAGAATTCGCTATCGAGTTTCAGTGGCATGTTTGCTACGTCTCTGTGTAATTTATTTATGCAATTGTTTAACTTCCGGGAATCGGTTCTTCTTCCTTCACGACCTTTTCCCCTCTCTTTTTCTCCCAGTGGTCATCATCCATCATTGCTATCCCCCTGCCCCAATGAACAGTGTTTCTTTCAGACGATTTGCTTCGGGGGGGGGGGGCATTTGAGGGCTTTGATTAGGGCAGAGTAAATAAAATGTTAAAGAAACCTTAGGCTCCGATTTTCTGCGGTCGATTTGCTTCGGGGGTGCACTGCCCTCTGGAGGAATGCCTGAAAGAAACACTGCCAATGAATAGAATCCCTATCTGTACCAAAGAATTGCCGATTGTGGGAACCCAATTTGGTTGTGCTTTTCTCGCCCGAAGAAAGGAATGTCGGGAGTTTGGTAATAAGAAATTCTCAGGCATTTCAGGATTAGTGCTGCTCTGCAGTTCGTTTCCAAAGTCGGTTAGTTTGAATTGAAATTCGTGAATTTTGTGTGTTTTGCAAATGAAAAGGAGGGGTATCAGATTTCACTCTCGCTTCGCTTCGGAAAGGAGGGATGAATGGGGGAGGGAAATGTACCTTGAGAGTGGTTTAGGTTTATGTTTCTCCTCACGTGGTGTATGCGGGTGGCGCAGCTGTCAGGGGGAAGGAAAAATACGTTGCGCTCTGACGTCACGCGCCAGTTCTTGTTGGGGATTGAAAGGGTGTTGAGTCGGGACGTAGCCAACGGTAAGATTTTATTATAGCTTATGTTTTATGAGCACAATGGCTGAGAAATCGGTACGAAAACAAACCGCTATTTCGCTTAAAATGAAGATGAAGCTGCTTAATGCAGTTGATGAAAAACGCAGGACGAAAACAGAAATCTGCAAAGAGTTTGGCATTGCCAATTCTACTTTATCAACGATAATAAAAAACAGAGATAACATTACGTTAATGTTTGAGCGCAGTATGTTTGAACCAGAGAGAAAACGCATGAGAACTGCTAAGCACGAAGATTTAGAGACAACTTTGTTTTTTGGTTCAAACAAGCTAGATCTCAGAATGCTCCTATATCAGGTCCTTTATTGCTGGAAAAAGCAGATGAACTGGCAAAACAAATGCGTATTGAATTTTCGGCAAATCCAGGCTGGTTGGAACGTTTCAAAAAAAGGAACGGCATTGTGTTAAAAAATGTTTGTGGTGAAGCTAATAACGTTTTACCAACTATGACCATAGAATGGTTGCAATCTGCGTTGCCTTCAATACTTGAAGAATATGACCCAAAAGATGTCTTCAACGCCGACAAAACTGGCTTATTTTACCGCTGCTTACCCAATAAAACTTTATCGTTTAAAGGACAGTCGTGTTCAGGAGGAAAAATCTCAAAAGAAAGAATTACAGTATTGGTTGGACGCAATTCGGATGGATCTGAAAAACTATCCTTATTTGTCATTGGTAAAAGTTTAAAACAGCGGTGTTTTAAAAATGTAAGAACATTACCAGTTGAATATACGGCAAACAAAAAAGCATGGATGGTGGCCACTATTTTCAATGATTGGCTTATCAAATTGGATAAGCGATTTTTAGAAGAAAAGCGTAAAGTCGCGCTTATCATTGATAACTGTCCAGCACACCTCTATATTGAATTAAAAGCTATAAAGCTTATATTTCTGCCTTCAAATACCACAAGTGTTTCACAACCATGTGATCAAGGCATTATACAAATTTGAAATTAAATTATCGAAAGCAATTGTTTCGCAAATATTTAGTCGCGATCGAAACAAAAGAAGATTTCTCCATTAATTTATTGGATGCATTACAATATGTTGCGCTCAGCATGGAATTTAGTGAAGCCTACGATAGTTGAAAATTGTTTTCGCCATGCGGGAGTCTCCAAAGTGTTAAATTCTTTGGCACCTCAAGAATCAGCCGATATTGAGACTGAGCCGACATTTAATGAAATGTTTGGAAAAGTCTCAACATTACTAGACTGTCCTACAATATCATTAAATGAATATGTTGCAGTCGATGATGATGTGTCTACAGCACCGATTCTGACAGACACAGACATTTTGGAGATCGTTCATAATCCAAATGATTCCACCTTTTTAGATTCCGACGATGAATCTGACAACGGAATCAATGATGCAGTTCCTGTCCCCTCTACTTCAGAAATGCAGAAAATGATTAAAAGTATGCGCAGTTATTTAGATGCGCATTCGAATGGAGAGATGAATAAAACAATGGATAATCTCGAACAATTTGTGGACAATATGGTTCTGAAAAAGACACTTCAAAAAAGATATCTGATTTTTTCCCCAAAAAACAATAATATTTTTGCTTGTTTTTTATTATAATGGATGTAACCTACTAGTATAGTTTAACTGGAAATCGAAATAAAATTTCGCGACATCGAAAATATTGGTGAGTTTTGTCCTTTTTTTATGAATCTGTTAACACGAAATTCTTTTAACACGAAAAAAAATTTCGGTCTCCTCAGTTTCGTGTTAAACGTATTTCACTGTATTACGGTTTCACATTTCATATTATTTCTTACTAGAACCCAAAATAACATAAATAAATTATCTGATAATGAGTCATAGAGTAGGGTTATTCTAACTCATTTTTTTATACAAAATAATATGTGAAAGAGCTCAGAATTGTTTATTTAAGTCGTATCTGAGTATTCCTTGAGTTCAGACTTTAGATGTCAATAGTCTTATCTTGGGAAAAGAAAACCAAGTTCTCTACAAATTAAGAAAATGTTAGGAATCCAATATTTTTGCTCTGAGTAACGAAAGATTGACTTTGTATAATACCATTTTATATGTTTTAATAGGCTTTATGTATATAACTAATAAATATATTACGGTTTCACATTTCACATTATTTGTTACTAGAACCCAAAATAACATAAATAAATTATCTGATAATGAGTCACAAAGAAGGGTTATTCTAAACTCATAAGTATTTTTTTTATACAAAACGATATTCTACAATCTGTGTGCCTAATGGATCATGGAAAAGCGGAAAAGAAGAAAAGAAGGATCAGATGTGAAAGAAGTGAGGATTGCTTATTTAAGTCGTTTCTAAGTATCCCTTAATTTCAGACTTTCGATGTGAATACTCTTATCTTGGGAAAAGAAAACCAAGTTCTCTGCAAAATAAGAAAATGTTAGGAATCCAATATTTTTGCTCTGAGTAACGAAAGATTGACTTTGTATAATACCATTTTATATGTTTTAATAGGCTTTATGTATATAACTAATAAATATATTGCGGTTTCACATTTCACATTACTTCTTACTAGAACCCAAAATAACATAAATAAATTATCTGATAATGAGTCATAGAATAGGGTTATTCTAAACTCATAAGTAATTTTTTGATACAAAACGATATTCTACAATCTGTGTGCCTAATGGGTCATGGAAAAGCAGAAAAAAAGAAAAGAAGGATCAGATGTGAAAGAAGTGAGAATTGTTTATTTAAGTCGTTTCTAAGTATCTCTTAAGTTCAGACTTAACATTTCGTTTCTAAGTATCCTTTAAGTTCAGACTTTCGATGTCAATACTCTTATCTTGGGGAAAGAAGACCGAGTTCTTTGCAAAATAGAAAATATTTAGTTCTATAGGACTTTTGAATCGTTCGGTTATTATAGGTAGCTGCAAGGTCTAATATTTTTGCTCTGATGAAGAAAAGAGTCACTTTGTATAATACCATTTTGTATGTTTTAATATGCTTTATGTATATAACTAATAAATATATTCATATTTCACATTTCATATTAATTCTTACTAGTATCCAAAATAACATAAATAAATTATTTATATATCGATACATAGAGAATGATAATTTCAGACTCATAAATATTTTTTTAAATATAAAACGACATTCTACAATCCGTGTACTTAATAGATCATGGAGAATCAGGAAAGAAGAAAAGAAGGATCATATGGGAAAGAATTGAGAATTGTTTATTTAAGTTGCTTCTGAGTCTCACTTGAGTTCAGACTTTCGATGTCAATAATCTTATCTTCGGAACAGAAGACCCAGTTCTCTGAAAAATAAGAAAATTCTATGAAAATATTTAGTTCAGTAATATATTTGAATTGTAAGATTATTATGTATAACTGCAAGGTCCAATAGGATTGCGCTGATTACGAAAAGAATATTTTTTTATAATACTATTTTTATATGTTTTAATATGCTTCACGTATATTACTAATAAATATACTATGGTTTCACATTTCACATTATTTCTTACTAGTTTCCAAAAAAACATAAATAAATTATTTATATATCGAGTCATAGAGAATGATAATTTCAGACTCATAAATATTTTTTAAAATATAAAACGACATTCTACAATCCGTGTACTTAATAGATCATGGAGAATCAGGAAAGAAGAAAAGAAGGATCACATGGGAAAGAATTGAGAATTGTTTATTTAAGTTGCTTCTGAGTCTCACTTGAGTTCAGACTTTCGATGTCAATAATCTTATCTTCGGAACAGAAGACCCAGTTCTCTGAAAAATAAGAAAATTCTATGAAAATATTTAGTTCAGTAATATATTTGAATTGTAAGATTATTATGTATAACTGCAAGGTCCAATAGGATTGCGCTGATTACGAAAAGAATATTTTTTTATAATACTATTTTTATATGTTTTAATATGCTTCACGTATATTACTAATAAATATACTATGGTTTCACATTTCATGTTATTTCTTACTAGTATCCAAAATAACATAAATAAATTATTTATGCATCGAGTCATAGAGAATGATTATTTCAGACTCATAAATATTTTTTAAAAATATAAAACGACATTCTACAATCCGTGTACTTAATAGATCATGGAAAATCAGGAAAGAAGAAAAGAAGGATCATATGGGAAAGAATTGAGAATTGTTTATTTAAGTTGCTTCTGAGTCTCACTTGAGTTCAGACTTTCGATGTCAATAATCTTATCTTCGGAACAGAAGACTCAATTCTCTGCAAAATAAGAAAATTCTACGAAATTATTTAGTTCTGTAATACTTTTGAATTGTAAGATTATTATGTGTAACTGCAAGGTCCAATAAGATTGCGCTGACTACGAAAAGAATAACTTTTTATAATACCATTTTTATATGTTTTAATATGTTTCACGTATATTGCTAGTAAATATACTATGGTATCACATTTCATAGTATTTCCTACTAGCATTTAAAATAACACAAATAAATTATTTCATAATGAGTCATAGAGAAAAATTATTCTAGACTTATATGTAATTTTTTAATACAAAACGACAACGCCTGTGTGCCCAATGGATCATGAAAAAGCAGGAAGTAGGAAAAGAAGGATCAAATGTGAAAAAAGTGAGAGTTATTATTTATTGAAGCATTTCCTGAGTTTCCCTTGAGTTCAGATTTTAGATGACAATACTCTTACCTTAGGAAAAGAAGACTGCGTTCTCTGCCAAATAAGAAAATGTTACAAAAATATTTAGTTCTATAAAAGTTTTCAGTCATTAGATTATTACGTTTAACTGCAAGGTCTAATATTTATGTACTAATTAAGGATAAATATATATATATATTATAATATTTCTCAAAATTAAAAATATATTTAACATATATAGCGTATTTATACATCTATATTATGCTTTTGTATAATTCACGCATCCTGTTTTAACATATTTCTTATCTATACCAGAGCAGGAGGACAGGGCTTGACAAATGCTACCGTCTGTTCTACACTTGCGATCCAGTTTTTTTCTATCTAGCGACCAAGATTTGATTTAACGTCTTTTTTTTTCTGGTATATATTTTTTTATAAGTAATTAACACAAATGGCATTTTTTCTCTTCCCCCCCCCCGCAATATTAAGTAGTAAACGTCGAAACTATATTCAAACAACAACAACAACAAAAAAAAAACATTTTTTTAAACAAACTAAAAACAACCAGGGTTTTTTTTTTGACCATCAGTGGAGTTTTTTCTATATTCAATATAGAACACGTGCATTAAAATACATTTTTTTGTTTTTTATTTTATTTTTTTAAAACACTTTGGTCGAAATATGAAAATACCCTAGGTCGACCACTTTGAACCACCATACCACTCCACACACCCACAGAACTGCCCTCGAACATTCCAGAACGTTCTCGATCTTTCCGGTTCATTTTTAACCCCATTGAAAAATATGTATATGTGTGTATATATATGTGTAAAAAATATGTATGGACATATAAAATATAAAGAACATTTTATTACATTCTAGGAAATTCTAGTACATTGAATTACATTCTGGTACATTCTAGAAAATACCAAACATTTTATAGAACACTTTGGTTGAAATATGAACATGTTCTATGTCGGCCACTTTCTACCACCATATCTCCCTAACCCCCACAAAATGGTTCTCGAAAATTAATTCCAGAACGGTCTTGATATTTCCGATCTATATGTAACATTAATAATATATATATATATATGTGTGTCTGTGTGTGTGTAAATATATATATGTATGTATAAAACAGAAAGATCATTATAGTACATTCTGGAATATTCCTAACATTTTTTAAAACACTTTGGTCGAAAATGAAATGCCGACAGCTGCCGACGTGCAACCACCATAGTGCACGATGGAAGACTCGAGCCTACTGCCACACTCAGTGTCTGCGCTGGATAGTTGTAGCTGCAAAGTGAAATATAGTGTCACAGATGTGTATCAGGTAGCTTTCATTACAAAAAGATACTGATTGCAGCGGTTCGGAGGAAAGAAATTCCAGAAAATTTAGGTATATTTTCACCGATCATGACCCCCAGACCCCAAAACCACCCTTCATTAAAATGTTGATTTATATATATTTATATATCTGACGTTTGTTATGCTGTAACTCTCTTATTCATGAACCGATTTGGATGTGTATGGGACATACCAAGGTATCGACCGAGTTCGTTAGCTTGCTTCATCCGCCGACAAGTTAAAATAATTAAAATTTTTAAAAATTCAAAAAGAGTTACTAAAAATGTAAATAAAAAAATTATTTCTTTAAGTGATAGACCGTGATACAAGGATTCCGGAACATTTTTTTTTTTGGCTTTACCTTAAAAAATGGCTGAGATGTAAGCCAGTACAGTCAGTTTGAAATTCGAGGGTGGCAGAGATTTTGAAACAATCTGATATTTGTTGTGATGTATAACTCTCGTATTTATGAACCAATATGAAAGTGACTGATCATGTGTACAGAAAATACCAAGGTCTCGACCGTGTTCGTTGGCCGCCATCTTGTTTCAAAATGGCGGGCAGTTATTTTTATTATTTTTTTAATTCAAGATGTATAAAAAATTATAAATTGAAAATGTTACTGATTATTGCCGCCATCTTGTTTCAAAATGGCGGACAGTTAAAATTTTTACATTTTTAAAAATTCAAAGATATATACAAAAAATTATAAATAAAAAATTATTTTGTTCAGTTTTAGATCGCGATACAAGGATTCTGGAAAATTTTTTGTTTTGGCATTATCTTAAAAAATGGCTGAGATATGGCAGTTTGAAATTCTAGTATGGAAGACATTTTGATACAATCTGATTTTTGTTATGCTGTAACTCTCATGCTGAAATCCGCATTCTAATTCAGTATTAACGAAAACCGGGATCTACTGTAATCGCGTTCCAAGCCTTTTAGCTTCAGGTGCTAGAGTAAAATGAGTTGAACGTTTAAAAACATGGAATATGGAAGCTACCTTTTCCTCCCTGTACAGGCCGGAAGGACTTTGTTATACTGAAAATGCCCTAGGTCAACCTTAAACCACTTTAAACAAGCATATCTCCCACACAGTCATCAACATGCAACCACCATAGTGCGTGGTCGGAGACTCGACGCTACTACCACACACAAACACCAGTGGTCTGTGGTGCGTAGTTGGGGCTGCAGAGTGAAATATAAGGACACACACGTGTACATTTTTATTGAAAATGCCTTAAGTCAATCAATTTAACCCCCAAATCCATCACACCCCCCCAGCTACCGGCATGCAACCACCATAGTGCACGATGGGGGACTCGACGCTACTTACCACACACAAACGCCAGTGGCCAGGGCTGGGTAGTTGTGGCTGCAAAATGAAATAAATTGACACACATGTCTATTTTTATATTGAAAATTCCCTAGGTTAATTTTAGACCACTTTCAACCATCGTATCTCCCACACAGCCACCAACATGCAACCACCATAGTGCATGATGGGAGACTCGATGCCACTACTACACACAAACAGCAGTGGTCTGCTCTGGGTAGTTGTGGCTGCAAAGTGAAATATAAGGACACACACGTGTAGTTTTGTATTCAAAATGCCCCCAGTCGACCACACTCAACCACCATATTTTCCACCCCCCCAGCTACCGACAGGCAACCACCATAGTGCAGGATGGTGGAGACTCTTGGCTACTACCTCACACAAACACCAGCGGTCTGCGTAGGGTAAGTTGTAAAGCCCTGTAAAAAGGGATCCAACCAGGGTTTGAAGCATTTTTTTTAAATTGAAAGATCTAATAGATAATGAACACAGGAAAGTATATTCAACTAGGTAAATTATAATGGTTGGAGTATCATAGTTGAGATTTTTTTCCAACAGTGCGAAAATATGCCGGGACCAGGACTCGAACCTGGGTACTTTGGTTTGCCTTACCAACGCTCTCCCTACTAAGCTATTGGTCCCTATTTTCGCTCTGTTGGAAAAAATCTCAACTATGATACTCCAACCATTATAATGATCTAATAGATTTTTTTTACATTTAATATGTTTAGTTAGGTTTCCTAATAACATCACCAAAAAGCATTTTTATATAAAAAATAAGCGCGTGGTTCAATTGTATATTTGTCTTATTTCTATTTTATTTCTATTTTTTTTATTGATTTATTGATGAAGTCTTAATTTCGTTATTGAATATTAACTATGCTAGAGTATTTATGCTGTTTTAAGTGCGAACGGATGAATCTTCCGTAATCGGTCTGCACGCAAAAGAGAGATTTTAAAAACCATAACAAAAGTATATTGAGATAGAACTCTCAAATTAATTGTATTTGAAAGAAAAATTTCTTTCCCTATTATCCCCTATCTTGATCCTATTCAACAGTGTAAAAATTGAAATCGTACGATGTTTAGAAGCTTGTAAAAAATTGCAATAAAAGCGAAATTTATTGGTTAGATACTGCCGTCAATATGACATCAGAGTTACTAACGGTTATGTTTTGTTTTATTGTATATATATATATATATATATATATATATATATATATATAAACATATATATATATATATATATATAAACATATATATATATATATATATATATAAACATATATATATATATATATAAACATACTCTTGTGTACATAAATTAAGGGACAAATCAAAATGCTTATTTTCACTTTCGAAAATTAATTGTGAGTCATCAAAAGAAACTGATATAAATGCCAGATGAAGGTAAAAGGTATTATTTTAATAATACTATTAGTCTATGCGACGTCACTGTTATGTCACATATGATCACAAAGATTTCCACACAAAGGTGAAATAAAATTTGATATATTTTATTTGCATTTTTTAGGATTTCGCAGAGAAAGGTATCCACTGAAAGATATCCACTTAAACGTGCTAATGAGACGAATAAAAATATCACGGTTTAATTCACATTGTGACTGAGACACTTCTAACCATTTTTGACGTCACATGGAGTGGCTGAGCTGTTAGAATACATATAATTTACTAAACCAGCGGTTTAGTATATGTGCAAAAGTAAATCTTAAATATACTGCTGCAGAGAGTTTGAATAAATAGGCAGATGGTTTAGAGAGTTGTAACAACGTTCATGCCTATGCTACATGATTATCTTGGAAACACTATTTTAATTGGTCCATTGCAGAATGTGGTAATTACCTGATAAGGAATTGGACTATTTCATTGAAACCTACTCCAACTTATGCATATGCCAAGCCAGATATTTTCGTCCACCCGTCCCTCAAAACATGCACTCATGTGTTTGTGAGGCATGATGCTGTAAAGAAATCACTTCAAAATCCTTTTTTTACTTTTAGTTCTTCAATAGTTATGAGTTCTACGAGTTCCTCTTCTAAATTTGATGATTCTTCTGCATCTGTATTTGCGAAAGAATCAAAAACCCAACTTGGTATATTCATGTTTAAAATATCCTGGAATTGCTCCGTAAAATCAGCATCAAGAACGTCGAAGTCTTGTCAGTAAATAAATCTTCCTGTTTTGCAGAGACTGCTAATAATGTAGGTAAGTGGATGTATTGACCTCTACCTAGATTTCATTTGAACAGAAGACGTTTTCCTACAAAAGCAGATATCGCTTTTCTGTTTCAACTCATTACCTTACAATTGTAAATTGACTTCATAAAATATTCTAAACAGGTCTGCCAAATAAGCGATGTCATTTTTGGATGTTATCAGCTTTTTGCGCAGTTTTTCGTCACTGTTTTCCAGGAAATACAGTACTGAGTCAAGTTTATTGCAAATACGATTCAGATAAATACCTTTTGAGAGCCAACGAACTTCTGAGTGCAGCAGCAAATCAATGTAATCTTCATCATTTTCACTACAAAGGTAGCCAATTAATCTGTTATGCAATGAATTTCTTCTAATCTTATTGACTGCTCTGATAACGTAATGAAGCGACGCATGCTAGTATCAATTAAGATTTTTTGCAACCAAGTGCTGACGATGAATAACACAATATACATCTGATACTGTTTATTGCAACTGACTTATGAAATCTTCATGACGCCCCGTCATTGCTAGAACACCATCAGTAGCAGATGACAAAATATTATGAGTAGGAATGTCTTTCTATTGAAAATGCTTGCTCATTGTGTTAAATATAGATTGTTCCTTTATATCAGTTTCCAAATTTTTAGCAAATTATAACTACTGACATTATTTTCTTCTTTTATGAATCGAACGTATAAGAGTACTACTTTGTTATTTGGTAGAGTTGATTTATCGAGTTAAATGAAAAAGTTGCAAATCTTTAAGTGATAGCATAACGATATTTCAATGTCTTTTTCATCTATTCATACCTTTGTATCGAAAAATTACTCAGAGGAATTTTTTTTCTCGTGATACCTGACGGTATTTTATGATGAAGAACAATTTTTATTACCTCTTTGAATGACGGCAAGATTAATTCCTTGCAAACTGTGTGTGATTTTCCCGCTTTTGCGATTAAAAATAAAATATTATATGTGACTTATAGTCCATCATTTTTTTGTTTAGAAAACGACTCAAACACGTTTGATACAGTTCAATGTTTTAAAAATTTCTTTTCCAGTTCTTGAAAATAGGATAAATCTTTGCCCTATTCATCAACAGGCATTTTATTCAAATGCTCTTGTAGCCTAGAAGCCTTCATGATTCATTTGAAAAAACGTTTTGTAAATTTAACACATAGGTAAAGATTGGTTTGTAGGAGAGTTCGTAAATCCATATTACAAATACTCAGTACTATACTGTCTGCATTTCTTCTTTGAATCAAACATTTTGAAATACAAAATGTGTCACGGTTTAAGTTTAAATAAATTAACTTCTTTTACAGATTAATAGACAGTTGGGAAATTAATGGCTATAATGACTTCTGTCACTTTCTCTCAGAATAAACGAATTTCTTGCGCAGATTCAAATCACAAGTTCGTTTAGAAATCTTTGGCATCTTTCTGACAATTTTCAAAAGACAGGTTAATAAACAACTGGGTAAGTGTGATCGAAGATCGCAAAAGGGTTTCGTTTAATTATCTTTTCCAAACACTTTATCCTTTCTTTAATAAATCCAAGTAAATTTCATTTTCAAAAAAAAAAAAAAAAAAGTTATTGTTTTTATAAAGTAAAAATTTACCGGTCTGTTTTTCTCGTTTTTCCGATAGCGGACAAAGCTCGCTATTATACTCTGTCATAATAATATCTGTCATGTGGACTAAATGCGATATTAAAAAAGAATCGAATTTCAGAATTAAACATGTTGTATAGAGACCTTCAAAATGTTAAAATATGCCAATATTCACATATTCGGGTTTTTATCATGATTCAATACGTTCGTCAAACTTATATATTTACTATTCTCTATTACTAATACTGATACTCTCTTTGTAGTATTTTCAAACATTTGAAGCTGCTTTCTGTATTTACACATTCTCATACTTCTTGTATCATTGAGAAATGTTTGAAAATTTCCGTTTGATTACCAATATGACGTCATACTAATTTTTTTTTCTTTCAACTGGTGAAACTTTTTATTTCATTTTCCACGTGGAAATCTTTCAATGGAAAATTAATTATTGTAGAATAAATTTATTGTGGATTTTTAATTGTTGGTGTCAGGTTTCTCTCACAGGGGCAAGAGTTGAAAGCTATTCTTAAGGGATTAGCATATTGTATGTATTGTATCTGTATCTATTGTGTACCGTTAGAGTCTGGTTTAAGAAAAATCTTAATCCGAAGGGTGGTGACTTGGACATAATGAAAGGTATTTCCATTGCAATGCGGTCTTTGATAGATAAGAAAGATAGTGCACTCTTTTATTGAGGAAGACAGATCCGTCAAGAGGGAGGAAGGGTTGTCCAGGACCCTTGGAAACAGAGGAGAAACCCCGTAGAAAGGAGGGTGCTCGGCAGTTTACGAGAGAGGGAAAGTTAGTTCTAACGTAGGAAGCGAAGGTGTAAGGTCGTTCAGAGTTGGAGCTCTGAGACCAGTGTTGAGTTCGGACGGAGCAGCGAAGTGTGAAGGTTGCTCGGGGAATGAGCGCTGAGAGCGGGTGTGAGATGAATAGAAATCTGAGTGCGGAATGAATTGACGTAGTCTAACGGTACACGTAGAGCGTTTTCTGTAATTGTTTTGATTTAGTGTTAAACCGGATAATTTACATCCAAGTTTAAGTGTAAATATTGTTAATAAATTGTTAAAAACACCAATTAAAATAATTTAAGACAGACATGAGTACACATAAAATAAAAATTTATAAAAAAATATATACTTAAAAACAGTTAAAAATACAAAATAGTAGACGTTTCGCCAAGCGACACGCAATGCATCATCAGTACAAAAACAATCTATTGCATAACAAACCACAGAAAAAGGAAAAGGAAAGGTTTGAAATCAAGGAAAGTTGAAGTTATTTTAAAAACAGATAATATTCATTAGGGACAGAACGAGCTTCATTCAACGTCTGCGATCGCATTTGAGTGAACCAACTCTCAAGGAGTAATCGACCATGGTAGCTGTTACAACCTGATTTCAAAATACTGGCGTTCGCAATTAGCGGGATGTGATTCGTTTGAAGTGAATGCTGGACAATTTTTGAATTCAAATTACTATTTTTTATTTTTTAAAGCACTAGTATGTTCTTTTAGGCGAATTTCCAATGATCTACCTGTTTCACCAATGTAGACACTATTGCAATCTTTACAGGGAATAATATAAACAACACCGGGTAATTTAGACTTATCATATTGAAATTTATGCTTAGTGAAAAAGGAACTCACTTTATTAATTGGTTTAAAAGAAACCCCAATATTGAATGATTTTAGAATGCCAGAAATTTTTTCAGAAATGTTCTTATAATAAGGGATACAGATAAAAGAGTTTGGTTTACTACGTTGAAAAGGGGGGGGGGAGTAGAATTCACAAAATTTAAAGTATTTTTAAAGATTTTTTTAACAAGACCTATAGGATAGCTATTATTAACCAAATCGCGATAAATTTTACACTTCTCAATTTCAAAATCATTACTGGAACAGCAATATCTAATGGCCCTGAAGGCTAAAGTCTTAATAACGGCTATTTTATGGCTGAAAGGGCAAATTGAATTAAAATTAGTATATTGACCAGTAGATGTAGGCTTTCTGTAAACAGTAGTGGTGATAGATTGAGAGGTATCAGAAATGTGTTTGCGGACTAGAATGTCGAGAAATGGTAATTCAGCATTATTTTCAATTTCAACAGTAAACTTAATAGGGTCACCAATAGAGTTAGAAATCGTGAGAATATTATTTAAATCAGCTTCTTTCACTATCAAAAAAATGTCATCAACAATGTTGTTATTTGTTGACATTTTTTTGATAGTGAAAGAAGCTGATTTAAATAATATTCTCACGATTTCTAACTCTATTGGTGACCCTATTAAGTTTACTGTTGAAATTGAAAATAATGCTGAATTACCATTTCTCGACATTCTAGTCCGCAGACACATTGCTGATACCTCTCAATCTATCACCACTACTGTTTACAGAAAACCTACATCTACTGGTCAATATACTAATTTCAATTCAATTTGCCCTTTCAGCCATAAAATAGCCGTTATTAAGACTTTAGCCTTCAGGGCCATTAGATATTGCAGTTCCAGTAATGATTTTGAAATTGAGAAGTGTAAAATTTATCGCGATTTGGTTAATAATAGCTATCCTATAGGTCTTGTTAAAAAAATCTTTAAAAATACTTTAAATTTTGTGAATTCTACTCCCCCCCCCCTTTTCAACGTAGTAAACCAAACTCTTTTATCTGTATCCCTTATTATAAGAACATTTCTGAAAAAATTTCTGGCATTCTAAAATCATTCAATATTGGGGTTTCTTTTAAACCAATTAATAAAGTGAGTTCCTTTTTCACTAAGCATAAATTTCAATATGATAAGTCTAAATTACCCGGTGTTGTTTATGTTATTCCCTGTAAAGATTGCAATAGTGTCTACATTGGTGAAACAGGTAGATCATTGGAAATTCGCCTAAAAGAACATACTAGTGCTTTAAAAAATAAAAAATAGTAATTTGAATTCAAAAATTGTCCAGCATTCACTTCAAACGAATCACATCCCGCTAATTGCGAACGCCAGTATTTTGAAATCAGGTTGTAACAGCTACCATGGTCGATTACTCCTTGAGAGTTGGTTCACTCAATTGCGATCGCAGACGTTGAATGAAGCTCGTTCTGTCCCTAATGAATATTATCTGTTTTTAAAATAACTTCAACTTTCCTTGATTTCAAACCTTTCTTTTCCTTGTTCTGTGGTTTGTTATGCAATAGATTGTTTTTGTACTGATGATGCCTTGCGTGTCGCTTGGCGAAACGTCTATTATTTTGTATTTTTAACTGTTTTTAAGTATATATTTTTTTTATAAATTTTTATTTTATGTGTACTCATGTCTGTCTTAAATTATTTTAATTGGTGTTTTTAATATTTTTCACATTCAGACGTTAAAATGTATACATTTTGCAAAATAAATTGTTACTTTAACTTTAATTGAAAGAGTTAGGTTTTTATTGAATATACATCAAATATCGTGCCCGATATCACGTATTCATATCGGTGGTGGCAGCATATCAAAAGACCGGATTTATTTCGAAGTTGTGTGGACGGAGTAGTGGAATCCGACAATGTTGGCAGCGACGGGATCTGAATCACCGAAGACCAGTGCCAGATAGCTGTGTTACAGAGAGTTTGTGCCGGATCGCCCAGCGGAAGTGTTTGTGCCCTATCGTCGTAGACTAGTGCCAGATAGCTGTGTTACAGGGAGTTTGTGCCGGATCGCCCAGCGGAAGTGTGTGTGCCCTATCATCGTAGATCAGTGCCAGCTAGCCTTGTTACAGAGTGCCTTGCCGGATCGTCCAGTGGAAGTGTTGGTGCAGTGTGTAGTGTTAGTTCCAGTGTTTGTGTGTAGTGTTTGTGGACACAGTGTTTCAAATTACAGTGATTGTTGCCCGAGAGTGCAAGATTTACCCTGTGGAAAAGTGAGCAGAGAATTGCCCCAGCGAATGAAGTACGAGGTAAGGTGTTTTGATCATTTTACTCTACTGATATTCTCGAACCTATTTTTTTTATTGTGTATAATTTATGGTAATTTAAGTTAAGGCTGTGGTTAATTTATAATAATTTATGTGCAATATAATAATTGGTCTAAATCAAATGAGATATTAACAACCATTTTACACTATTGTTTTAAGAAAAGGATCTTATATTAATTACTAGAAGTGATTTTCTAATTGTTTTAAACGGATAAGATTAATGATTAAAATTAATGCATTGTGTTAATAGTTGGAAGGAATAATTGAAATTTCTTAAATTTAAATTATTATTAAAGTAATATTTAAATTAAGTGATATTGTTTGCTTTAAGTTTGAAATATTGATAGTAAATGAGGAAAGGAAATTTGTGTAGAATTTAAATTAAATTGAAATAACCTTCAAGGAAGAACTGAAGGCCCAGAGAAAAAAAAAGTGCTGTGATTTACTTTTTAATGTGAGAACTAATTTTGAAATTGAAATATTTTATTGAAATTAAATTTAGGAATTTATGTGTATTTCATGCAAATTTTTGTTAGGTGGATATTTTTATGTAGTGATTGGCAGCAGTGTTTTATTCAAATTGCAACGTATCAGTATTATTGTGTAAATTGTATTTTATTATTTAATGGTATAAATTTAAAATCTGTATTGCATAATAGTCAAATTGAGATTATTGTTACTTTGTTATTGGAAACAAATTGTGGGGTATCATTGTTTAAGGAAAAAATTATTATTGTATTATCACTTATTTGAAATATGATAAATAGTAGAATATGTGGAGGTAACTTATGAGGGTAGGATTTGAGGAAGTATTAATTTGATATTGTGATTAAGTATTGTTTTAGGGTGGTAATAATTATCGGTAGAAGGTATGGCTTTCTTACTAAAATTAAAAAGGGTGGATCTTCAGGCGATATGTGGAGAGTTAGCAATTGAGGTCTCGGAAGATGATACCAGGTTTAAGCTTAAGAAAAAGATAGTGGAGAGCGACGAATATGAAGAGGGAGCCGTTATGGAATTATCTGGCACTATTGTTACGGAACGCTTAGAACAAGAAGCGTTAGTAGTAGAACGGGAAAAGTTAGAAAGGGAGGAAAAGTTACAACGAGAAAAGTTAGAAAGGGAGTTAGAACGAGAAAAGTTAGAAAGGGAGTTAGATCGTGAGAAGTTAGATAGAGAAGAAAGGGCTGAAAAATTGAGATTGGAACATGAGTTAGAGTTGGAAAGGATAAAGATTCAAAGTTCGGCTAATAACGCTAATGGGACTAGAGAATCTAATCATGAGAGTAGCCTAGAGAAATTGATTAAAAGTGTTAAAACTTTGTCTATCAAAGTTCCAGAAGGGACTGAGGGATGGAATCTGTTTTTTAGCAGTTTAGAACGAGCATTCCAAACAAAAAATGTACCGGAAACCCAGCAGGCCGAAATTTTACTAAATATGCTAGGGGATAAGGCCGATAATTTGCTAATATACACGACTAGAGAACAAATTGAGAGTTATGAGAAGTTAAAAAGAATTAGTTCTAAGGGAACACGAGCCGACACCGAAGGCGTGTTTGGAAAACTTTAAGAAGGCTAGAAGGAATCAAAATGAAACTCATGTATTATTTGTATCGCGTTTAATAGCAACGTGGGAAAATTATTGTAAGATTAGAGGTGCAGATACGTATGAGAAGGTTAATCAGTTAATTGTCACGGATAAGTTGTTAACTACTCTAGATGAGGAATCCGCGACGCATATTGGATTAACTCAGCACAGTAATTGGTTAGAAGTTTCTAAAATTGTTAAGGAATGTGATAATTTCTTTGATGCTAAACAAAAATCTTATGCGGTAACTTATAAGGGTTATAAAGGTAAAGAAAGGTATGTTAATAATGAAGATTCTAGAAGGGCAAAAGATGAGGGATTTAGTAGTAGTTGGAGAAAAAATGGGAATAATGAAGTTAGTCCATTTTTGGGTAGAAAACCGGAATATAAGAAACCTAATGATACGACGCCTATCTGTTTCAAGTGTTCTCAACGAGGACATGTTCAGCGATTTTGTACAAAAGGAAATAATGAGGGAAGTAATCAAATTAATAACCGACAAGAACCAAGGGCTAGTATCAATAATGTCTCAGCGCGAGGAATTAAAGAATTACCAAGGGGAGCGAGTATGGCAAGAATCGGAGCAAGAGGGAATTGGAGAGCTAAAGTTATTGGAGAGAAGTTAAATAATCTCGAGAAAGTGGAAGTTAGTGTAAATGCAAAGATAACAAAAGGATTGGTGGATTCTGGTTGCCAAATTAGCGTCGTTAATAAAGATTTAGTACCAGCAGAAAAATTAAGAGGGGCTGGTAGCATCTATTTACAAGGGATATTTGGTAAGGCAGTAAAATCGCCGTTAATTCAATTACCTTTAGCTATTCCAAAACGTGGTCAAACTAATGTAATTCATCAGGATGTACTTTGTGCAATAATTGATAATAGTAAGGAACAGGTAATTTTACATCCTGACGTGGCTAATGAATTGTCAGGGTTAAATAACGAGGAATCATTAAGAGAATCGGTAGAAAGGGAATGTAAGAAAGATAGTAGGAATAAAGTGAAAGAAGGGGAAAGGATTAGAAATGGTAATAATAATCGTTATGTCGTAGACGCGAGATCGGAAAATTTACAAAGTCAGGAGAAGGAAAAGGCCGAGGTAGAGAAAAGTAAGATTAATCAAGTTACGGAAAGTAGTCTAAATGTATTTCAGGAATCCCAAATGAGTTGTAACGATTTAGAGAAAGCTTGGGAATTGGCTGAAAATGAGAAAGGGTCTTACTATGTTGTAAATGGGTTATTGTATCATAAAGAGAAATTAGTAGATTTAACTGTAGCTCAATTAGTATTACCTAAAGTTAGAAGGGAGGAAATTCTAAAACTAGCGCATACCTCCTTATATGGAGAACATCAGACGGTTAAGAAAATGTTAGAAAGAATCGAGCATTCATTTTATTGGGAAAATATGGCGAAGGAAGCTAAAATATATTGTGAATCATGTGTAGAATGTCGATTAACGAGGGAAATGAATGTGAGTAATAAGGAGAAAGAGGAAATATGTCGACCTGCAGTTATAGTTGAGTTAGGGGACGGGAGTAAGAAACTGGTGTATCAAGATAAAATGAGAGCATTTATGGCTAAAAATAAAGTAGTCGATATTGTCTTGGATAGTGACGGGGAGTTTGAAGACTGTAGGAAAGATCTGTTGTTAGACCAAGAACAACCGGAAAATAAAGACAGGAAGCGATTTGAGATAAAAGGGTTAACAAATATTCAAGTTGGGGACATAAAATCAATCTTAAGGAAAAATAAGGAATTATTTATGGGTCTTATCGAACTGGTAGAAATGGAGAAAAATCGGATTGGTCGTAAACCGGAGAGGGGTAAGATAAGGCAGAAATTGTACAATGTCTTTATTACGTACAAAGAGGACTTGGACAGGCAAGTGCCTGATTGGTTAGTGGAAGATTTAATTGGGACATCAGAGGCAGAAGTTAGCCATTCAAGCGGGTGCATTGCGGAAAGGGATGTACCAATTAAGTTAACGAGGAAGCACTGGAAGGAAAAAGTTCCGCCTCCAGCAATATCAGCCTAAGGACTGACATTGAAATGACATAATACTAGTGTAACTTTATTTTATTTTTTGTGTGTATTTATAATTGTATTTGCATCTTGTGTTTATAACAATGTATTAGCATATTGTATAATTTTTTTTTCTGTAGTTATCACATTAGTATATGGTTCATTAGAGATGTCAGTAGTTAAATTTTCAGACACCTTGAAATATTTATGTAATTGTAGTAATGAAGAAACCTATCAAGGAACTGTTGAACTCTTCTCAGACATTACATAGTTTGAGGAAAATTAGCCCCTAAAAGGCATATTTTCCGCTAAGGTGGGGGGTGTCAGGTTTCTCTCACAGGGGCAAGAGTTGAAAGCTATTCTTAAGGGATTAGCATATTGTATGTATTGTATCTGTATCTATTGTGTACCGTTAGAGTCTGGTTTAAGAAAAATCTTAATCCGAAGGGTGGCGACTTGGACATAATGAAAGGTATTTCCATTGCAATGCGGTCTTTGATAGATAAGAAAGATAGTGCACTCTTTTATTGAGGAAGACAGATCCGTCAAGAGGGAGGAAGGGTTGTCAAGGACCCTTGGAAACAGAGGAGAAACCCCGTAGAAAGGAGGGTGCTCGGCAGTTTACGAGAGAGGGAAAGTTAGTTCTAACGTAGGAAGCGAAGGTGTAAGGTCGTTCAGAGTTGGAGCTCTGAGACCAGTGTTGAGTTCGGACGGAGCAGCGAAGTGTGAAGGTTGCTCGGGGAATGAGCGCTGAGAGCGGGTGTGAGATGAATAGAAATCTGAGTGCGGAATGAATTGACGTAGTCTAACGGTACACGTAGAGCGTTTTCTGTAATTGTTTTGATTTAGTGTTAAACCGGATAATTTACATCCGAGTTTAAGTGTAAATATTGTTAATAAATTGTTACTTTAACTTTAATTGAAAGAGTTAGGTTTTTATTGAATATACATCAAATATCGTGCCCGATATCACGTATTCATATCGGTGGTGGCAGCATATCAAAAGACCGGATTTATTTCGAAGTTGTGTGGACGGAGGAGTGGAATCCGACAGTTGGCAACTGCCAGAACGAAAAATGTTTAAATTTAATAGGAAAAGTCTGTTAGATTTTTGGTTTTTTTTATCTCTATATATTAAAAAATACGATTTTTTTCTTATTTTATGATTTTGAGATTCATAGCAGGTATTCAGCTATAAGTTCACAAAATTCCATGCCTGTAAGTTAAATAGTTTATGAGAACTGGCTCTGTGACGGACAGACAACGAAGTGAGAGTAAAAGGTTTCGTGAGATGAACGAAACCCTAAAAAAAGGAATTCAATTCCAAATTTTTCGCCAGACTAATATAGTAAATTTTACATTCCACGATTTTTGAATTTTTAGCGATTTTAAATGCGATTTATAGCGATTTTAAATGCGATTTATAGCGATTTATCGCGTTCCACAGCGAGTTTTTGACATTCATGAAAGAATTGCGGTTACATTGTATTAGCCCGCTATAAAAAAATTTTGTCCCCCGCGTGTTTTAGCGTTTATTAGTGTTCACGGCAATTTTTTTTACATTCGTAAATAATTAGATTTGGAATACCCATATCTCTAGTTTCATCTAAAGTGATTTTCATCTAAAGGAAAATTTAAAGTTTTCATTACGGGCCCGGGTAACGCCAGGTGTTCAGGTAGTGTTATTATGTTAATTTCCTAAATGTGTAGTTATGCCGCCGTTGTCCCGCCCTTGGCGGTCTTGACGCTCCCCATTTGCCTTTGACCGCGCTACCACCCCCCTGAAGGACTCCATCGCCCATTGGGAGGCGGTACCGCCACCATTGGGGACCTATGATCTAAACGAACTATAAATTCCACACTCTACATTTAAATAGGTTGGTTCGTTGTACAGTGTTTAATTTCACAAAATCTTTTTAGGGATATGCTGCGCCAAAATAACAGTTAAAAGAAAACAGAAAAAAATCACGAAAGGTGATACTAAAATATTATCATTAAAATACACTTAATTAGAAATAAAAGTTGTAAACAAAGTTTAATGAGAAAGTCTATCTAGATGGGATTTCCCATCCTGATACAGCACAAGTGTATAAAACGAATATTGTTAATTCTTAACAGTATAACTTATTCTTAAAACAGTATAACTTATTCTTAAAACAGTTAGCATAAAAGTAAAAATAGTTCAATAAAAAATACTATATGGATGGGGTTAAACGTCTAGATGTCAAACAAGCGTAAACAAATATTGTTATTTATTTTTAAAAAAATGAAGAATATAAATAGCTATACCTCAAAATAAAATCCTGCTTGCTTAGAAAATTAAAAAATTCTTCATAGGGTGTTTTTCCAATGAGATTTGTCCAAAGTGGGGAATGATGAATTAAAACACAACGTATACAAGCGCCGGAGGCCCGGACAGTCATTTAAAAGATGATTAATATTTAGAAGATCAAAGTTATAGTGAGGACACATGGGTCCATCTTTCCGAAGTAAAAGATGTTTAGGAATATTCCTTAAATGTCGAATTCTCAGACGAATCAACGGAACATTAGTTTTTATTGGGTAATTCATAGGCCAAATTGTTATTCAGGGTTTAATTTTATGTAACTTGTCATTGAATTCGATTTTTTTACTTTGCTGCCATTTTTTCTAATAAATGCATTTTATATTATATTTAACATCCGTAAATGGAATCTAATGGATTATGAGCACGTTTTGCCGCACCGTCTGCTTTCTCATTACCTGATATAACCATGTGTCCGGGCAACCAGCAGTAGAATATATTATAACCACATCTTGTAAATGGATTAAAAAGGTTCAGAATGCTTGAAATAAAGTAATGATGTATAGCCGATATTCTTTCATCAATCGAACTTTTTAAATCTGTATAAATGATGAAGGACGCATAATGATAGTGACAAATGAATAACATAGTATTTTCTATGACAGTTAATTTTGCAGTAAACACTAAGATAGATGAGTGTAAGGGATAGCTAATAACGGTATTATCATAAACGATGCCACAGGAAACATAATCTATACTGTTTGATCCATTTGTGTATATATCTAGATCGTTGTTGTAATGTACACGGTGTACAGCAAAAAGTTGTCGAAACACAAAAGGAGCCAAACTATTTGTGTCGAAAATATCGAAAAGATAGAGGGAGATAATATTAAGAGGTTTCCATGGAGGAACGGACTTACTTCAATATTGTTGAGAGAGCTATTCTCAATAAAACGTCTGATTTTATTTCCTAAAGAATCGATGCAGTATTGGCGATGCTGATAAAGAAGATCATCATCTTTATTTAGTATATGAGCATGAAATGGGTGGTCATGATGGGAAAAGATCCGATAATTTTATTCCAAGTAAAGTTTTTCACGAATATAATGATGTACACATTCATTACATTCAACATAGATGTTTAAAATTTAGGAAGTTTGAAATGAACCAGGGTAAACACAACGTGCGCAATGGTGCACGTTATCCAGATTTCTAAGAATATATTTACACGAAGAATCCTAGACCTGGCTGGCATAGTCAGCTTTGGAGCGGATTATAGCGCGTTGCATGGTCTTCTTTTCAAGATGTGTTCGAATACACCAAAAATAAATTAAGTGATTGTTCGCATTTTTTACGTAATTGTAAAGTAATCAAACTGTAAGACCAGAAACCTGAAGCAGACAACAATAGAAATTTGAGATGTTCCAATGAAGATTTTATGTGTGGGTGCATATCCCTACATCTACATAAATGCCCACAAGAAGTGTTGTTCAGAGCAATATTAAAGCAATTTTTATTTGTCAACTTAATAATTCGGTTTTAATTTCCTCCTGATAAAACGCATGCCCTGTGATTTACAAACAATTTTCAAGTCGTCAACGTATAAAGTATCATGTATATGTAGGGACAAATGATCCAGGATATCATTTAATTTGATTGCAAAGAGAGTTACACCAAGTTACTTTGAGGTACTCCCTCTTCATGATTATAAAACGCAGACAAAATTCCACCAATACGAATTTCGAAAAGCCGAATGGCAAGGAAATTCTTAGTTAAAATTTGGAGGTTTCCACGAAAGTCCAGATTAAAAATTGTTCCACACTAAACTTCAACAACATGTGCCAATTATGTGAGAATGTATGTTTAATTACGAGAGTTTGAACGCAAGCAGACAGCAGACCTGCCGAAGCATTGAACAATTTTAATTTTTGTCGGAAGTAAAAAATATCATTTAAAATATCTGAATGATTTATAATTACATATAAAATCTTTGACACCAGAAATAATTAATAGAAAACATATATAAATAAGAAGTATTTCGGCACTATAAGTATTAAAACAATACTAGATGGTACCCGTCAAAACTTGACGGAAAAAATTACAATAACAATATTAGTAAAATAAGCTTCTTTATTACATAAGTAGGGGTGCTTATGAAACAATCTTTCAATTATTTTATTTAAAAAAAATTCTCCCAGTGAATTACGTTATTATTTCCGATGCAAACTCCAAACAAACAATCCATAAACAAAATGGAAATCAGTTTGACATTACCGCCCTATTCCTCACGGCAAGAAAGAAAATTTCCTGAACCTATGAAGTATCATACAAGCATATCCCTACGTTCATCTCATATTCAATCAATAAAAGAACATATTAAATAAGGCACACATTCCCCTCCCCCCCTCTGTGATAATGCAACCGAATGAGCTCCTATGCGCATGTGCATTGCATCTCCCCAAACGCACCGTCGAAATTCAACGTTAAAAAAAAGTTTTAAAATGTTTTGATCAAAATTTTTAAAATGTCTTCTTTAATCATTGTTCGTTTCAAATCCATATCTTCTGAAACGCATACATTGTTTTAAGCTAATCAATTTTTATGTAAATATAAAGAATTTTTTTTTACAATAATAAATCAATCTACAGATAAAGGAGATTTTTAATGTTTTCAAGTGTAATTTATTTGTATGGTTTCTTTACCTTTTCCATAATTAAGAGAAATAATGTAAATAAATAAATATCCATATTATTTTTGATTCTGTTTTCATTAATATATTGTAAATTTTATTGTTAAAAGTTACTAATAAATGATACTTTAGTAAATGGGGCTTTTCTTAATTATTTATTATTATTATTGTTATTTTTCTTTTTTTGAGATTTAATGGCAACATTCTTCCGTTTGTTTATTGGGCTCTACAGTTTGGCGAATTATTTGAGGTACTTTTCGGATAGCAGGGCGCCAATGAAGTATATATATATATATATATATATATATATATAATGTATATAGTTTTGTTTTTCTAGTATTGAATTTATGTGGTTTATAGATTTTGGTTGGCTTTTGTGATAATGATTCTGCAAGTAATTTTCCATTGGAGTTTATTATTATGTGTGTATATATATATATTTTTTACTGGCGCCGGCTAACCGAAAAGTACCTAATTTACATATAGTTTTTTTTTTCTTAATGGGACGACGGGATAATGCACGGAATTTCGACGGGATAATGAATATTTTTGATGGTACCAGAAACTTTTTCTGTATTTTATAGTTATATTAAGAAATACATATTTTTATGATTTGCTGAATCACTTATTTGTTTACTTTTCCATGCATTATATTATTGAAGGTTGTTAGTTCACTTATTCGTTTAAATATACCCTACTTATATAAAAATAGCGTGTGTTTTCTGTGGTGTTTCGCATAAACGTTGTAAAATTCAGGTTATTAGATTTTATCCAACTTTGCTGTCATAACAGCTGATGAAGCAGCCCTTTTTGGCGATTTTTTTGTTACCTGTAAAATGTTTGTTTTTGGTATAGTCCGAACTAAGAAAAAAATGAGTACTTTTCCATTATACGGACACCATTGTCGCCAAGCATATATTTACATGTATGGCATGGTGTCGGTATAACGGAAAAGAACCAAAATTTGCGATCGATCAAATAATTAAGTTTCGTTAAACATTAAATTTTCTGGTACTTTTCTATTATCCGGTCGACCACTTTTCATAACAAAAAACTATCGCCACACTGTAAAATTAAACGCCAAAAATGCAGTCCGATTTACTTGATGTCAGAAGCAATATACGTGTTTGTTACGTCATCAAGTGGTTTTTAATTCGAGATTTGCGTCTATTTTCCTTATGTTTTACTGAATTATTAGTTATTGCATTAATTAAAATAACAATTGTGTCCTTAAATTCGTGTATTTTATTTATTTATTTATTTTGATATTTCAACGTTCTCCTGTTTATTTGGCGATCGTTTTTTGTTATGAAAAGTGGTCGACGGGATAATAGAGAAGTACCAATGCTCTTATTTTTAATCTGAGAAAGAAACAATAATCATGGATTTAATTAATTTTGCAGTATGCGGTGCAACCAAAATAATTTTGATTAAATCAGTACATATATCGCAGACGCGCCTGGGTTATTTTTTGGCGCCTAAATGACGATTTTTGCTTTGTATGGCAATCTGGGATTTTATAATAAATTTGAATATGTGTGTAAATAAATAAAATAAAATAGGTATTTTTATGTTAGCTGGGCGTCAAGGATAACTCTCGAAATCTTGTTTCAATTGGAATCATTTAAATTGCAACATTTTACGTGAGATTTGTTATTCATATTGATATGTTTACGTTTAGATATTTTATTATGATTATATTCTAGCTAATTAAGTTTTTTTAAAAGATTTTATACTACAATGTTAAAATATTACCTAGTTGATATTAGCTAAAGTCAAAAGATTGGCGAACCACAGAGTTCAGAAAATAAACTCTATGCCCTCAAAAGTGGGAGTTGCCTTCTTTATGACGTCATAAGCAGAAGTAAATGTTTAATTGAAAATTACAGCTAATTAATTAAATTTTCGAACAAACGAATGCACGATAACAAATCTGTGTCCAAATATCTTTCATTTAAAAAAAGAATGGTGTAATTTGATGCAGACGGTTGTTCTGACGGATTGTCGAAAGAAATCGCTTAGCGTTTTAAATATATAGATATTAAATTTCTATTCAAGCTACCTATCTGTCCACATGCTGTGACGGTTGGGAAAACCGAAATCACCATACCTCGTACTTCAAACACCTTGCGGCAAGCAAATCAGGCGATGCATTTCCGTGCTTTCAGGAATATAAAACACGAAAGCAATTTTTAACTAAAAATTCATGTTACCTATTTGGAAAACTTGTTTTGAATATAATTATAAGAATACACAGCTTCTTTAATAGAAGCAGATTCTGATACAAAATACTATCTATGATGACCGATAATAATTCTCAGGAATAAGAATTTGTTAGATCTTCTGTTTTGTTTTAGAACAGGGAAATATAAAAGAAGAAAAATATAAAACACATGTTTTAAAATCTGACTTTTGTAAAGAAATATTTAACATCAGCTCTTACACGATTTCCTTAAAAAAATACAATTACAATAATTAAATTGGCTGTAATAATATTCAATTTAAAAACAATTAATGTGCTTGGAATTGCAAAATGTTCAATTAAAAAAAAACTCATGAACTATCGAATAAATCAATCGCGAAAGCGCTACTTACATCAGTCCTTTGTTTCTGATATTTTCAGTAGTTTAAATGGGTAGATCGATTGCATGTCTGTTAAATTTGGATTTTATTTAAATTACTTTATTGTTTTATTTATTTGTGATGCTTTAATTCATTTATAGCATATCAGCCGGAAACATATACTGAACTAACGATTATGATTAAAATCTTGTGTGGATAAATATACTAAAACACCCATAACCTAAGTAAACCTAAGTATGAGTAATCTTGATTCTTCTGATGTTCCAGTATCTTTTTCTAACCTCATTATTTTGCCATTTTACAATAGCATTAGCTACAAAATAGCTAATATTTTAAGACAGTATGATTTTAAGGTTGTTTTTAGGCCTGTTAATAAACTAAATTTTTCACAGTTAAAGGATAAAATTTCACATCAAAATTTTTGGGGCATTTACAATATCCAATGTCAATGTGGTTTGTCCTACATAGGACAGACTAAACGACAACCCCGTTTAAGACTCAATGAACACAAAAATTACATTAAGAAAAAATAATTACAAAAATCCTCTATTGCTTGTCACTGTTGGAGTGAGGGACATAATCTTAATTTTGATTCAGCCACTATTATTAAGAAATGTAACACTCCATTAGATTTAGACGTCTTTAAGGCAGTTTATATTCATAAATTTGGTAACTAACTGGTTAATGATTTTTCAAGTGTACTTTATATCTCACCTTTCTCGGTTCAGTTATTGTGTCATAGCGAATCACTTCCGGCTTAATCTGATTGGTGGCTCATGTGTGATGAGTTTCCCGGTTTGTTGTTGTTTGCATTTGTGTTTTTAAATTCAATTTCATGTCTTTGGGGGATGCAATAGGTTTTAATTTTATTCTATTGACACTGATGAAGTGAGTCCAAGTTACACACGAAACGTGCGTCTGTGTATTGTACGATGATATTGTGTGTCAAACGTTGGTGTTTTAGTATATATACTGAACTATTTATATTGTTTAGATGCAAACTGCTTAAAATTTTGTAATCGGACCGCGCGCGACAGAGACAGATTAAAAAATAATAATCCTTAAAAAGTATTTTAAAATCAGTAAATTGAGATAAACTTTCAAACAAATTTCATTTCAAAGAACATTTTTTCCATGTTCGACAATATAAAACTTGGGTATGTTTGTAAGTTACAAAAAAATTCAGTAAAAGCGAAATTTATTTGGCAGGAGTTGCCACCGTCAATATTACGTCAGCGTTATTCACAAAAACGCTTCTGCTTGATAATATAGATTACTGGAATTTAAGACATTTTACGAAAAATACTGATAACATTTAAATTTTAACAGTTTTTTTTTGCTTAAATCTAGTTTGAAAAATTGTCGAAATATCTTGCACTAAGAATAAAAATGAATACCCCAATTACAATTATTAATTGACATCAACACTGTTTCATATAACGAAATAACAAAGTTGAAAAATGTATAAGTTTATTCTTTTTACAATTATCGTGAAACGTTTACAGGCAAATTTATATCCTATGATTAATAGAAACATCCTGTTATCCGAAGAAATTTGACGGTTCTCACACTGTCCACTTTTCCGATGTTTCACTAGTTTGTAAATCTTCATAAGTTTCTGTTTACTTTGGCATAAAAGCCGATATACAAATCGTTAAAATAGAATAAATAAGAAAATTTCTTGCACAAGTATGCAATATATTATACTTGACTTCCATCTATCAAATCGCATACATTGACATTCGACGACTATGTGTTCGTTTTATAAATGATATATAAACTGACCTCATACACGTTGATCCAATATACAATTTAATATATCTATTGGTCTTTTTTATACCTCTAAACATACGGTATATAAAGATAACTATTGAAAAAGTACCATAAAACAATTTAACAAAATAATGCATATTTAAATGTTGTTTAATTGTATCATAAAATCCAACATTTAGCGTAAAATATAAGTAAATGGAAATAACAAATCTTCTGTTTTACAAATTCCATTTCATTTTAATCCAAATTGTGTGAAATAATACTTTACATGCGGAGAAAGAGAAGGGAATTTTTCAACAACTACATCTTTAAAATTGCATTTCTAATGCTAAGAAAACATTTTTATAATCCCATATCGTGCTTACAAAGTGAAAATTAGAAATATTATTTATCTTATCCAAATAATAATTCTGTATGAATAATAAATTAGTTTCTGTTTAAAAAAAAGTCAGTTGCAGTAGACACTGACGTTTGCTTAATATCATGAACAAAAGTTTGATTATATGAGGAAATTCTTAAATTTTTATATGATGCTTAACAAAACCAAAAAAAAATTGCGCATTGCTTCATAAAAAATAATCATTTAGCTAACAAATGTTACTGAATGTTTAAGGGGAAATAATTAAAAGTCGAAAGTAAATTCTTTTGCGAGAGAAAAATACCCATTATAGATAAGAGGACGTGTACATTAATGGTTGGTGTGGGTTTAATTATTAGAATGCATAAATTAGTGTAAAAGTCTTTCATATTTTTAAGCGACTCTTAAAAATGCATTAATTATTTAAATATTTTATATTTTTAATGTAAATCACATGTGACCGAAATACATTTATTTTAAAAGAAATTACGTTACAGCATTTAAGTAAATTCTTAAATTCATTTATTTTCATAAAAATGTATTTCTTTATACTGGAGAAAATAATGCTTGACAAGGAACGAAGATTCCCACAATGGTCGTTTCAATTAAATAATTTTGTACGTGTTTTACATCATTTTTCAAAAATAAGTAATTTATTAATAGTTTCCAACACAATTATCCACTTTACTCTGGATAAAAATACTTTATTCGATAAAGTAGATTTGAATTAATACGTGTTGTCCAGTGAATTAACTTTTGTGCTTGAATCTGAACCCTGTTCTGTCATTATTCAAGATTCACAAAGAATGGAGTAACCGGTGGTATTAAATCATTCATTTTTAGTTGGCGAATTTATGATGATTAGAATAGGCACGTGTTTGTTTCCAATAAGTTTGTGATGAGTTTAATGATCGAGTGTGGTTTTGCTCGGACATTTCTGACTGTTGATAGGTATTTGAGCCCTTCGTGACGTATACGTGCAGTGTAAGGTGCACGAATTTTTTTTTTTTTTTTTTTTATTTGAACAAAAATATTTTAGTACTGCAATGTTCGTCTTTTCTAATATGGAATTTTAAACGACAAAATAAGGAAAAAAAATTACAAAAACAAAAACTGGTGACGAAAAATTAAAAGAAGTGTAAAAGAATCTCGTCGCGAAAGGTAAGAGTGTTTGTTGGTAAGTGAAGATCTTTAATTCTTCAAACCAATAATAAATATATGGACGTGGAATGAATACCCATTTTAAAAATATATCTGGAAAATAATATTGTTATCACCTTTTTACTGTGTACTCTTTTAAAATATGGCTCTTTTTTTTTTTGGTTTACAGGATAATTCTAAAACATCTACTTAATTTTATTGAAAGTGTTAAAACCTTACTCACAATTCGCCAGTTTCTCTGCTATTTTAAATAACACAATATTTAATTAAGAATCAATTTAAGAAATATTCCATCAACTAAAAATAAAAGAGACGACGTTTAATAAGAGTACGCAGAAAACAAAAGTTTTGAAATATTATTTCTCTGGGGAAATATTTAAAAAATATGAGTGAATTCTACCCCTATAGGTTTACCATTAGAGAAGGGGCATTGGAGACCTGACTGACCAACAACCTTATCTGTGGAGTAAACAAACTCTTACATTGATTGAATGAAGATATTGCATACGAAGTGCAGTATCTCTCTCTTAGTAAGTGTGCAAAACTTTGATTATTTCAATAAAGAATTATTAAAAAGTCACGGGTATAATTTAGACTGTTTTGAGAAGAACTTTTGACCTAGTGACCCCTAATGTATGTTAAATTAACATATGTTTCATGAACAGACATTTTCGAATGTTTAAGTGATTTCCTCAAACAATAACTGATTAATTTGATCTCAGATTAACCCTCTGACTGCTCATTTTTTTTTTTCAAAATCCTTTCGACCAATATCTAATCGACCTTTATCTCCTATACTATTACATATTTCAAATCATCTTGTATATGAAATATGTAGTAAATTTATCATTTTCATTTTCAACCTTTGACTGTAAAATTTTTAAAACAAAATTGCTTCAAAAATCGTAAATAATATAAATTTTTTCGACAAATGTCTTGCGCGAGGAAATCGCGGGATAAGCAGTCAGAGGGTTAAAAATTGAGGTCACTGATAAATATGGCATCAAACGACAAATCTACCGTTATGTTTGCGTCAATAGTATCTCATTATCGTCTAAAATCAGTTTCTATTAGACCGGGAGGCGGAAGCATAGATAATCACCTCATCGAGTTCACGGCTGAAATTCTAGAATTAGTTAAAACTCGATTCGCATATTAAAACGCCATCGGTCTGCCAAGTCATATCTTGGTGGAAAATACGTGAAAAACCGATTTTAGCGGTTAACTCGTAGGTTTACCATTGTGTTTTCCTGCACCCGGTTCTCCATGTTTTCATACTTTTGGCTGCAGGAAAACACAATGGTAAACCTACGAGTCAACCGCTAAAATCGGGTTTTCACGTGTTTTCCACCAAGATATGACTTGGCAGACCGATTGCGTTTTAATATGCGAATCGAGTTTTAACTAATTCTGGAATTTTAGCCGTGAACGCGATGAGGTGATTGTCTGCGCTGCCGCCTCCCGGTCTATATTAGAAGCAAGAAGAAAACATGACTAATGTAGAGAGCCTACCATTGGATAATATTTAGGATTTTTATTATTACAATATACTGCTTTACAATGCTAACGTTTAACAGTTTGAATGAACATAAATATTGGAAATATTGGAAATCATTAATTTCAGCATTTTAAAAATTAAAAAAATATATATTTTTTTAAATTTTAAATACAATATAATTAAGTATAAAGTATTTAACATACATTTATTTGAAATAACTTGGATAACATTGTTAATATTTAATAAAAAACAATGATGACATAATAATTAATTATTTCCAATTAAATGAATATTTTATTTTTATGTACAATTGTCTAACCTAACGTACATTTTAATCACCAAATTCTCCCATAAGATAACTCCAAAACGCCATTCGATTTGAAATCATGTCATCTTTCAATTTATGTGATTTTTTATTTAATTAATTTATTTAAAGAGCTTAGAAGGTTGTGTTCATAATGAAATCGTACCAAACTATGAAACACGTAATTTCAAGAATATTTTGTGTTTTTTCGGTAAATATTTATCTTTGGATATCAAACAGGAAGTCGTTCGGTCTAGTAATTTAGGAAAAATGACGAATCACATTTCAGAATTTTAATGTTAAATTATTTTGTAGTTGTTACAAACCAGATTTGTAATGCGGGTAGAGTTTTAAGCATAACTCAAAAACTTTTTTTTTTTCGGAATGAGCTGTATTTTTGGGTACGCATATTTAAAGCGTTTAGAATTCGATTTCTGTAAATATATATATATACAGAGTGTCTCATTTATTTTGCAACCCAAACAAAAAGAACAATGTACAAACATTATTCTTTTTACACTAGTGCTTAAACGACTACAAAAGGTGTTGGAAGTGACCGCCGTCTTCATCTTTGCATATCTGGGCCCGTTTGAAGAGGTTTCGAGACACATTCTGTAATGTGTTTGGTGTGAAAGCGTTTATCTCTTCCGTAATGGGAGTTTTCAGTTCAGTAATTGAGGCTACCGGATCACGGAACACGCGATTTTTCAAATAGTCCCACAAGACGAAATCGGTCGGTGACAGGTCTGGACTGCGTGGAGTCCATAGTCCTTTTGTAATTAGCCGATCACCACAAAATTCGTGGAAAAATTACGTTTGTTTGTAAAGCTAATTTTCTTACTGACGTGACCGGTTTCTCCTTGATTTCCGTCTCGATTTCTTTCATTTTGTGGTGAGGTAGAACAAACGACAGACGGTTCTTTCTTTTCGGTTACATAGTCCATTCTGTTTGAAAATGGTCCACGATTCGCTTAATTGTGCTTTTATGTGGCACCGCCGAGTCTGGAAACTTGTTTTCATACCGTTTCTTGGCTGTTTTGTACGAAGACATTCGAAAATAATGTTCAATAATAAACGCGCGTTTTTCTGCACATAGCACCATGACTCAAAACTACATTTCACTTCCTTCTCCTTAGCACTGAAGTGTCTCGTCGTGCGGTTTTCTAGCGTGTTGGTAGTGTTGCTCGCACAACCCTCCACACCGCTACCTGCACTAACGGTGTGCGCGTGCACTTGTGTTGTTCATTTGCTTCGCGTTTACGCGGGTTGCAAAATGAATGAGACACTCTGTATATATACAGGTGGTTATCAAAATAATGGAAACACTTGTGAATGAAAGGGACATTTAAGAATTCCCTTCGTAAGCATTAAAATATAATCTTAGCTACCAGATTTTTTTAATATAAAAAGTACATGTATTAGGTAGCATGAGAGAGCTCTAGAAGAGTTGTCTACGTTTTGATTTTTTTTGTCAGAAGCGTAAAATGTCAGACCTCACAGATTTTCAAAGAGGCCAAATTGTAGGAGCCCGACTAGCTGGAGCAACGGTGACCGAAGCATCCCAGCTTTTAGGCGTTTCTAGAGGTACGGTGTCTAAAGTCATGACAGCATACACACAGCGCGGAAAGACAAGCTCAGCAAAGCAAAATAGTGGACGGAAGGAGAAGCTGAGTGAAAGAGACCGACGGGTATTGAAGCGGATTGTAATGTCTAAAAAGAAAACAACTGCAGCCAAAGTGACCGCAGAGCTCAATCAGCATCTGGATTCTCCAGTGTCAACAATTACAGTTCGGAGATACCTTCATAAAGAGAACATTTACGGCAAAACAGCAATTCCCAAGCCACTTGTCACAGATGCTAATGCCAAACGTCGTGTAGAGTGGTGCCACAACCACAAAACCTGGTTGATTGATAAGTGGAAGACTGTTATATGGTCAGACGAATCATCTTTCACACTTTTCCCCACAACAGGACGGGTACATGTCTGGAGAACACCTGCACAAGCGTATGATCCTGATTGCCTCCGTCCAACTGTCAAGCATGGAGGTGGATCGGTCATGGTACGGGCAGCCGTGTCATGGTTTTCTGCTGGTCCAATCGTAACCCTGAAAGGAAGGATCACCGGGGAGAAGTATAGAGAAGTTTTAGCTGACCAGGTCCATCCCATGATGCAAATTTTGTTTCCTGCAGGAGATGGAATTTTCCAGGATGATAATGCCCCTATTCATGCAGCCAGAGTTGTCCAATCATGGTTTGATGAACATGAGGATGACATGGAACATCTACCTTGGCCCGCACAGTCCCCAGACCTCAACATAATCGAACCGTTGTGGTCTATTTTAGAGCTTTCAATCCGGAATCGATATCCTCCACCGGCATCTCTCACGGAACTTTCACAATACCTCCATGAAGAATGGTACAATATTCCTCTAAACACTATTCAGAATTTGTATGATTCGATTCCCAGGCGAATGCAAGCTGTATTACATGCCAAAGGTGGTCCTACGCCGTATTAATAAAGAATTCCTTCAAAATCTAGGGTGTTTCCATTATTTTGATAACCACCTGTATATATAACATAAATCATAATTAACGTAAATCACGTAAATCAATCCTTCATTTTTCTTTCAAAAATATATTTTTTCAAATTAATTTTCAAAACAAATATGAATTGTAAACTATGCATTTTAAACTACGATTTTATTTTTGGTCTACTGAAATAAGTAAACAAGTTCTAAAGTTCAAGTTATATAATTCATGTAGAGTATTTCCCAACCATTCCTTGAAGTAGCAATATTTTAGATTACCAATTTAAATGTTCAGTTTGAACTATTATCATTTAATTAAAGCATGACATATGATTATTGTTTAATTATCCTCTAATGAAAAGAATTAAATTCAACTAAGGATTTACTATCAAACGATAAAAAATGTTCAAAGCGATCAAAATAAAATATGCGCACTTGCTTGGATATTAAGTTAATGAAAAATGTCTTGCCTTATTAATATTTTTAAGATAATGTATTGGTTTATTTTTAAATATTTTTTCTCACAAATTGTCTTGTTATTCTTAAAACAAAAAAAATACATTCAAAGTACACGAGAATATATTTAAATTTTTAAATGTTGGCGTTTTTTAATTTCGCATCGTAAGTAGAACTGATAAAACATGTAACACACAACTTCACATAGACATAATTTTTTATAAATGAACTTTTATTTAATCAAATAAAGGCATTAAAATGATATTACATACCCATCATACGTAGTATAGGGTAAGTCTTGCAGTCGTTTTGAAAATCGAAAAAAAAAATTGACGGATTTACACGTTTCAGACACTGGAGATTCCGAAAAACACATATTTAGAAAAATAATTTTGCCGTCCGTCTGTCTCTGTGTGTCTGTAAACGCTCTATCTCCCGAACAAATTGAGATAGAGACTTGAAATTGGTATGTACTTAGTATGTAATAATTGTAGAAGTTTATTGAATTTCAGTAACCTCGATTATCCCGAACTACTTTTTTCGGACTCTCGAAATATTCGTTCTGATAAAATGTATATAAAAATTTTCGAATTTTTTTTATTTTAGGGAGGGAATATAAAAGACAATAAAAAAAACATAAATTTTGCATAAAGAATGAAGTCAATCGGATACTTAGTTGTCGAGGTATTTGTAATGACATTTTCCACACTATTCGATTTTTCGTCACCCTGTATTTCTTTCAAATTTCAATTCAAAGATACGTTTTTATTGGAAATGAGACGCTTAATGCGACGCAGTAAACCGGTAGTTAATATGACTGTCAATTTTGGAATTATAAGGATGTTTCTTTTATACAATTCAGTAATAGAGCATTTAAAGTTTATAACGTCATCAAGTCACCATTTTAGTCACGATTTTATTGCAATGCATTTTATAAATAGTTTGCACATGTTTCATTTTCATATTTTATACTATGCATACACATGATGGGTAAGTATTACTGTGGCCACCAAGGACTAGTTTTTATGTAGCAGCATTTTTTCTCTAATAGTGAGAAAGGTAATTGTTGAAAAGCAGGATATTAATATTTAAAATACTAAAGTATTTCAGATTAATAGACGTTAGCAACTATTTACACCCATGAAAATTATACATCTTCCAGACATTTGTATATATCAAATTATGAGCAAGGCAAATTTGCATACTCAGTTCTGTCTTACTCCACGAGAGATGAAATATTTGTCTTTTAAATATAGCAAGCATTTACTTAATATATATTAAAATTGTATAACTTATGAAAATTAAAGAAGTCAATAATATTAAATTATTTTTTCTTTAAAAAAATTCAATAGAAACAACATAGCTTTTTATAACAATTAAACACTGTTTGTCATAATAAAGTGTCAATAAATAATTTAATACAATTCCAAACGTATATTTCAGAAACACTGTGTTTAATAACTCAAGAAAAGCTGGGAAAGAAATAACAAATCCTAATGTTACATTGCGATATAAGAATTGTTTATACTGTTTCTTCTTATTTCCCCTAGAGCTTTACTGACGAAGTAGATTCTGTTTGCTAGAAACAAAGTTTCTGCTCTCCAAACAAATTAAGGATATTTGGATAATATGAAAGTTAAACTATTAAAGCAAAAGTTAGAGCGTTCATGAAAGGGAATGAGAATTCAAATGGCAACGTATATATTATGTATACATAGCTAATATTAATATTTTTTGCTACGAATTGTATCAAGTTTTCTCACTTAAGTTTAATGAAGTTATGTGAATTGTATTACAAGAATACGCATTAAAAGAAACAATTTATCTATGAGCTATTAGAAAACAATAAGAGTAACACCATGTATATTAGCATCATTAAATCAGACATGAAATAATTACCGTTTTTACACCATATTTAAGTAATTTTTTTATGTTCCTCTAAAGCAAATCGAAATTTTACGCAATGCAATTTCATTAATAAACATTTGTTTATAAACCTAAATAATTAATTTAAATTTCGCAGCATTTCACGTATATTCACGAAAGTAATACTGCAGTAGTAATTTCCAAATGATAAAATGACAATATTATTTGTATTATCTAAATGACAAAAATTTTGATTTACTAAAATTTAAGAGATATGTCATTATATAGGGAATATAATTTTTTTTTGTTTAAGACTAATATAATATTAGGCTGTGGAATAATTTCTGATTTTTTTGGAAAATGTTTTATTATAATAGGATGAAACAGATATAACGGTTTTCTATTTTTTAATCATAGATTATTTATTCAGATAAGTAACCCTTTTTAATACCTCCGCACATGGTTGTGAATACTTTCCAATATAGTTAAAAAGTCCTTACGATTTCAATTTGTCTCTCTGTCTGTCCGTCTGTCCGTGCTCTAACTCACCTAAATATACTTGGATTGACATGTATGTTTTTTCTTGTTAATGAGGTTAACTACAGAATATTCGCAATTGAAAATGAGGGTTGTAACATTTATATTTCATTTACAGGGACACGCATAATATTGCAGTTACATTATTGTCTATGGGGAAAACTAGTTTGCGGAGCATTATATTTAAACTGCGTATTTATATATCTCATTTCATCTTTTGTAAAAAGGAAATTTCTTAATGTAAGTGTTGTAAAGTGCTTCTTAATCTATTCCTGATGTATGATTTTTTTTTTGTTGTTGTTTACGCTGAACGTATGAACCATGCGTTAAAAATAAAGTCTCTGGAACGGTGCATAGAAATTAAGCGAACCGTTTTCTTTTCTTTAATTATTAATTTTTACTGCTGAAACTTAAACTGGATGACAATAGTATATATAAATACATATACTATCATTGCAACATATACAGTGGCGTACAAAAAAACTGCATCACCTAGAAAAATTAACATTTTGCAAAGCTAATGAGTTATTTCGTTCAAATAAATTAATCTTAGTTGCTGCAAAGCAAGAAAAGATATCATTCTACATTCCTATTGGATAATATACACCTTACGAAGTATTGCGTCATCAAATTTTTAAAAATAGTGCGGCAAAAGGGAAAAACGTCCATTTCTCTTGTTCTTTAAGTGGTCAAATGATGGCTTCGTATGTTCAATTGACTTCAGAAAAAAAAATGTGTGATACTTACTTTAGTTAAAGAAGGATATTCGACACGTGTGATCGCTAAAAAAATTGGTTGCAACCAATCGCCAATTTGGAGGACGATTAAATTAAAACGTGAAACTGGTAATGTTGAGAGAAAGGCTGGATCGGGGCGAAAGTGGGTGACAACAAATTCTGATGATCGATATCTGAAACAGATGTCTTTAATTAATTGTCATGCAAGTGCTCCTGACTTAAAAGTCGAATTTGAGAATGTCTGTGGTGTTAATTTAAACGTAAGAACTATCCAAAGACGCTTTGTAATGCGGTTTGCATGCGTATCGCCCAAAGAAAAAGCCTTTACTTACAAAAAAAAAAAAAATGATGCAGCAATGACTTTTTTGGGAAAAAGGGCATGTCTCAAGGACAAAGTCTCAATGGGATTCAGTATTTTTTTCGTACGAATCTAAGTTCAACCTACATGGATCCGACGGTACACTGTTAAAAATAAATCCGTCAATTCACGGTAAAACTACTGGCAGCAAAGTTGCCGGACTTTTTTCGTACGAATCTAGGTTCAACCTACATGGATCCGACGGTACACTGTTAAAAATAAATCCGACAATTCACGGTAAAACTACTGGCAGCAATGTTGCCGGACTTTTTTCGTTCCATTAGTACATTTTCCGTTTTGAAAGATAAAAGAAGGGTAATTTTTTTTATTAATTTTTTTTAATATTAATTTAGTTTTTATTTATTTTATTTTATTTTTATTTATTTATTTATTTATTTTTGTAAATAAACTCGGTTTTAAAAAATGTCATCTCTATTTGTGCTGCCATCTATTGATTATTACGGGGGTATTTAATTTAACTTAATATTTGATATAATGGAAGAACATTTTCTGCCAGACCTGAGTATTGAACTGGGGACGTTAGCGGCTTGAGCTGAGTGCTTTACCGCAAGACCTGCGGGTCCTTGCTGTGAGTGAGAGTAGGAAACGATTATACGGGATGTCTTCAAATCGCAGCTTGGGACTTAAACAATTTGGGGTTTAAAAAACTACTAATTTTGAAACTAATTCCGGGGATATTTCGTAATGAGATGATGGTTGAAAACTATAGTATTAATAGAGGATAAAAACTTGAATTATATATATTCTTAATTTGATTGTTAGATGTAAAATATAAATATTATATTTTGAATTAAATTCGATAATTTTTTTTGCTTTTTTGCGAAAATCGATTTTTAGTCAACTATTATGTATTTTTTAAATGTGTTCGTTTAGAATATATTTTCAGTGTGAATGTTTTTTATAACTTTAAAAAATAAATTGCGAATAATTTTAAAGGAATGAGTATAATTCGAAAGCATTACTTTTGTTTGTTGCTTTTTTAAATAGAATCGATTTATTTTTTCACTTAACTTAGCTATTATATATATATATATATTTATCTGTTTGTTTAGAATATATTTTAAGTGCGAATACTTTTTTATAACTTTAAAAAATGAATTGCAAATAATATTAAAAGAATAGAAAGAAATAATTTTTGCTTTTTTAAATTCGAAAGCACTATTTTCTTGTTGTTGTTTTAAATAAACTTGAAATTTTAATTTATTGAATTTTTAGTTTTTCTGTGCAGCAACATGTCAGTTTTTGAAACATTGAAAATAAACATGCAGCAAATAACGGAATATCTCCGTTGGCTGCTTTTTTCTCCGTCCGTTCCGTTGTTTTCAGGAAAAATGAGGAAATTTTCTGCAGATATACGGGATAGATTCCATTTTTCTAACAAAACGGAAACTTTTTGATCAAAATTCACGGAAGACAAACTGTCAATAAACGAAATTTTTTAACAGTGTAAGCGGTATGTTCGGAGACGTAAAAGTAAAGCTTATCATCCAAACTTTATGTCGCCTATTGTAAAATTCCAAGTCTGCCAAATGGTCTGGGGTTGTAAATCCAGCAAACGAGTTGGACGTCTTAAACTAAATAACTGAAACTGTGAAGGCATCCGTTTATACCGAGATTTTGGAGCAGTGTTTAAAACCAGTTATTAAGGATCATTTTAAAGGTGCCAGAAATTGTATTTTTCAACAGACTCTGCACCCTGCCATACAGCAAAATCGGTAAGTACAATCTAACTTATTCATGAATTATTTTGTTGCCTAATTTACAAGTTTTAATCTCCATATCATTAAGGATATTGGAAAAGTAATTTTTGCCCAATTTATTCCCTTTAGTTGACGGACTATCTGAAAAAATCTTGCGTTAAAATTTTGGAATGGCCTGGGGATAGTCCTGACCTGAATCCCAATGAAAATTGCTGGCATATAATGGTAAAAAAAAAATGCTGCTCAGAAGCCTGCTACTAAGATAAAATTGCAGGAAAGCATTATTAGGGTATGGTTGCATAAAATTGGCCAGGATAACATTCATAAGTTGATATATTATATGTTGACCACAGCAAGGCTGTCATCGCAGCTCGTGGAGGATCTACTAACTACTGAAGTCATCCTTATGCATGTATACACATCTAAGTATATATAATATGACTGCAGTTATTTAGAATTTACATTAACTAGAGAATTTGTGTGTACTTTATCTATTACTTTGTTCCAAGTTTTTTTAAATATTGCGTTTTTCACTTTTTTCCATTTTTCCAAATAATTATGTGTAAATAATTTATAAATCCCAATAAAATTTAATTGAGATTAATCCTACAACTGTATTTTATCGTAAAAATTTCATCCTTCCATAGTACCTGTACTTGAAAAACATTATTAACAGCGTTTTCCACTCTTTCGCAGGTGATGCAGTTTTTTTGTCGCCACTGTAGATAATAACAAAAGTAATGGGACATACCAAATAACAGTAAACGCAAAATGGCAATAAACACATACTCTAATGACAGGACGACGAAACAGAAAGGAATAAAAGTAACCGAAATCCTACATATTTTGTCCGACATCGTTTTAAAAAAGCTTTATAATTATTAAACTTTCATTAAGCATGTAATTTGAAAACCTCAGATATGAGCTGGTGTTAATCATTACAGGTAATTAAAAAACATTTTCCTGCTCTTACTGGTAATAGTTCTAATTATTAATAAAATATAGTAAGAATAAGATTTGCAACAGGTTTTATAATCTTCTTATTTAACCTATGCAAATTTTAAAAAGAATTTAATATATTTCTGTAAATTATTTTCTGTTGTAAGTTTTTATTTTATTTTATTTTATTTATTTATTTATTTATTCATTTATTTATTTGCTAACTTTCTTATTTAACCTATGGATATTTTTATGCATACTTTTCCAAAACATAGCTGCCAACTTACGCAAAATAATATTCAGTGGATTTCTATAATAAAAAAATAATAATTAGTTGATTAAGCTGCTTAAATAAAAAAGGCTTGATTCAATGTAACACCTTTTTTTCCTTTTTTAGAAAGGGAAAGTAGCATTAAAAGAGACAAAATATAGATTTTTGTATTCCTAAAATTTTTATCCCTTTCTAAATTTTTACGCACTTTGACAAAAATTCGTATTTAAATTACAGTTAAATGCATAAGAAGCATAATTTTTTTTCCTCTGGATGGTGATTTTTGCAACACAGTTTTTGTGGGTGATTTTGATGACTTGCCTCTGTTTGAATGATCGCCCAGAACACAAGATGATAGTAAGATAAATTACACAACCCCCTTATTGGATCAATTAATAAAACACACACAATATTTCATTTTATATCATCTGTTTCAATGAAATAATATGTCAATAATATGACTTAATGTTCTAAACTTAAAATAACACATTTCCGTCAATTTTGACGGGGGCATATGCTGGTATAAAATAAATTATCAAAATTATACATCTGTAAATATTTATATATATATATACTGAAATTCAATTATAAATTTACACTACCACACTACATAGACAAAAAACAAATAAAAATATATCAAATGAACACTAAAATATAACCAATTAAAACTATAATTCGAATTTAACAAAAAACAAAATTACTAACAATAAAACAATACCAGAAAAATAACCAATTAAAACTATGATTCGATTTTAACCAAACACAAAATTACTAACAGTAAAACAATACCAGGAAAATAATCAATCAAAACTATAATTCGAATTTAACCTAACACAAAATTACTGACAATAAAACAATACCAGGAAATACCAGGAACTAAGGTCCCATTAGTTATATATATATATATATATATATATATATATATATATTGTAATAATTTTTATTTGAGACCAGACCACATACTTTTATTGAAATAATGGAATATTTGCAGTAATAAAGTCGATCTACGTTAATGTGATAAGCAAGAGAAATATAAATGTTCTCGTATTAACCGTTACTCGTAATACCCGTGAATAGTACTTTAGAAATTTCATAAAATCTGGTAGTCAATAAAATAGTATTGTCACCAGAAAAAAAGGATTTACCACCCTTTACTCACTTTTAATGATTTACAAAAAACACAAAAAATTTTTTATAGATTAAGTGAAAAAAATAATAAAAAGCATAATTTTGAATTATTAGTTATATAGTTTAGAATAGTACATAAATTAGAAATATAATATAAAATAAGTTAGCAAAATTATACATCTCTAAATAAAATACATTTTGTAAAGGCTGAATTTACTGGTATGTTCCGGAAATGTTCCGAATGCTTTAACCCCTTGGGGACGAGCGACACGTATACGTGACGCATAAGATGCTCAGAATTCTCGATTATTCCCACCAGTTACTTTTTATTGTAAGTTTTGCCTTATTTAATGAGAGCATTTATGCGATTCAATTAGGCGAAAATTTCTGTTTTGAAAAACCGGTGTTTAATGATTAAAAATTCTGCAAAGGACGTTTGTCGCGAAGGGGTTAAGTGTCCACTTAGTTGAGTGCTGCAAAATCTATATCTGATGAGTGGTCAGTTAATAAGATAGTGAAGCAGTAAAACAATTTTTATTATTTTCAATTCGAAGTCGATATTTTGTAGCATTATATCTAATTTTAGACTCGACAGTGGCAAGATTGACACTGTTTCTTAGTGATTTATTGCAATTTCATCCCTCTCGCCTACATTCTAATCATGTGACTTGATAGCTTGCTAGAGGTGATATTTTAATAGCGTTTTCTAATTATGAGATTGAAAATTCCTTTTAAACTTGGTTCTTCCATTAAAAGTACGAGAGAAAAAGAAGATCAATGTTGCCCGCTCATAAGTAGGAGTGGGGTAGAGATAAAATGTCGTTTGTGCTAATTTCTTAGATGATTTTTTGTAAAAAAGTTATATTAAAACACTTGGTCACCAGCGGCGGTCTGGCGACCAAATTTGTCAAGCCCAGCCCGTGAAGATAATACAAAATATTAAAAACACTCAAGTAAATAAACTAATTACAACTACTAACTGTCCTAAATATCTCAATGCTACAATTAACATAATATCATAAATTTTTCCGGAAAAAACTCAACTAATATTCCAATAGCCATCTGACGACCGCATTTGTCAAGCCCAGTCCATGAAGATAATAAAAAATATTAAAAACACGCAAATAAATAAACTAATTACAACTGTTAACCGTCCTAAAAATCTCAATGCTAAAATTAACATAATATAAGACATTTTTTCGGAAAATCTCAGCTACTATTCCAATAGCCATTGCTTTAGAGCTATTGATTTCACTTATCCTTTTCATTCAAGTAGTGCAATACAAGAGACGAAAAGGCTGGTTAAAATATCCCCTAATCCGGATTTAATGAATGAAGCAGATAAAGGTTTGTCGTCTTTGGTCCTTCTTTTCAATGTCTCGGTTGCAAATCTTACAAAATGACGGTAATTTGAAATGTTTTCATCTCTCCCATATTTCAATTTAAAATTTTCTCAGGACATTCATTTGCATTTTCTTGGGCGGAGGTGGGGAATCCCTTGATGGTTAAAATTATGCCTAGTAAAACCAATAAATTATTACATTTTAATAGACGTAATGATCAAATATTATCGCTGAGAGAGAATAGTGTTAGAAAAGATAGGGATTTTTTTCCTAGCTCTACTCTACTTTTCGCCCAAAATCACATTGAAATTAACAGATGTTTTTCCCGTATTAGCCATGATTTTACTTTTGTAGCTCTCAAAATGCGTGTAAACCTCAATATAGTTTATATGAAACAAATAAAGTTTTGTCATCTTTGCTCCCTCCTTTCCATGGCTCAGATGTAAATCTTATAAGTGCAGTGTTTGAAATGTTTTTATCTCTTCCTTCTTTCATTCTTTTCATGCTCTTAGGACATTCATTTGCATTTTCTTGCGCGGGGGTGGAAATCCTTGAAAATTAAAATTCTCTCTGGTAAATCTGATAAGTTATTACATTTTGATTGAGATATGTAACGTTCGAATAGCATCGCTGAGAGAAAAATTTGTTTGATTTCTTTCCTATTTTCAATCTACTTTTCGCCCAAAATCACATTAAAATGAATAGGTGTTTTGATCATATTATCCGTGATTCTACTTTGTAGCTCGTAAAAAGCGTGAAAATCTCTATATAGTTTAAATGATGAACAATTCTTAACGTACATCCTCGTTTTAGCCATGCTTTTATTAAACGAGTCCTAATGTAGTTGTTTATTAAATGTTTTTAATCGATAATAAATTTCGAAACTCTTTTTCACGTAGTTCTTACTGAAGTTAAAAAGAAAAGAAAAGAAAAACTGTTTTTATAGATAATTAAATGAAGGGAATAATGTTTTCATCATAGATAACTTGTGTTACTCCTTTCTATGTTTTGCAATAACATAATTAATTGTGAATTCTTATTATGAGACGAAAATATTTTCATTGAATTTAACTTCTTTCCTAATCAGTTATATTTCTTAATTTTTTTTCGTGTAGATTATTATATGATTTTAAAAGTTACACGATATTTTTAAAGATTTAAATCACTGAAACATATCTCAAAATTTAAATGAGAATAAACAAATTGAAATTGAAGACATCATTAAATACACTTTAATTACAATTTTAAAAGCTATGTTTTAAATTTAGTTGATAAAATCAAAAGTTTTCTAAAATTGTTTTAAAAAACTTAATCATGATGACACAACTACAATTGCTATTTTCTTTTACAATTATTTTGAAACGAAAAGTCATTTATAAAACTAATTGGAAGCTGATTAATCAGTTTTCAAATATTTCGCTTCAGTATTTTTTATCGTCTGCATGTTTTTCTTCATTTGCTGTAATCCATCTGAAATGCATTCCAAGAATATTTTTCATTTAAGTGCTTATAATATTAATATTTTTAATTTGTATTTCCATTCCAATTTATTATTTAAAAATTTGATTTTGAAAAATATATATATATATATTATAGTGTATGAATCTCATTAACGTTATGAAGCATTATTTAGATGATTTATATCTGAATATTTTTATTCTGTTTCATTCATTAAAAGTACAATTGTATCATTAGTAGAAATAAAAATTGTCAGATGTTTTGAAAGGTATGTAATTTATTCCATTTTGATTGTTATCTTTGCAATTCATTTGCCTTTTTGTATGCATTTTTATTTAATTTTAAGTTTAAAAACAAGAAAGAAAAATCATGCGTCAAGCATAGATTATGAAACAATTTCCAACACTTCCAGAATAATGTAACAAAACTTCGCTGTTACCTAAGTAAATATTTAAAAACATAGCATTTCAGCAATTACCGTCTATAGCCGGAAAGGTGCTCCAATTCTTTTGCGTAACCCTGTATATTATCTATATATTGGTATATATTCTACATAGTATGCTAAAATTTAGATTATTAAGAAAACGAGTAACACCTGTGGAAATTCACCCGCATAATTTTTTTACCAATAGACGGTAATGTACTTAAATTATTTTATGCAGCCCGGTACATTACCTAAACATTTTTATACACGCCACATTCTAAGCTAACATTTACTTCAGGCAAAAACACATTAAATCACTAAAATAACACGTCTAGAAATTACCATGTGTAGGAGACCATGTGTTCTTTGCGTAGCCCTGTATATGATTTTATTTATATTTTACAACATATCTCAGAATACCAAACATATTTCAACATGAAAATACATAACTCAATCAGAAACTACCTTTAAGCAATTCACGCTCATACTCAGAATACTTACGAATTATATTATGTGGACCTTTATTTGATCTATAGAATTTATACACATCACACATTATGCAAATATTTATATAAATTTAAAAACTCAAATATAAGTTTAAAACAAACTTCCAACAATTATTGCAAATAGACAGTGGATACTGATATCCGAATTATTTTGTGTATTTCTGTAAATGAACGATAAATGAACGATAAATTTTTTACATCATATTCTAGAAATGTATCTTGTATCAAACTTCAGTCATGTATATCTATTACATTACATTTTAAACAGTGTAACATAATTAAAATACGCTACAAACAGTTTTCCCTCGCACATCAGGCAGCCATGTACGCAATTCTTTGCGTGGCCCTGAGCATGATTTTATTTATATTCTAAAAGCATATCTTAATATAATAAATATAGTTCAGCTTCAAAATCCATAACTCAATTAAAAACCACATTTAGGCAATTTACGATCATACTCAGCAATGCTTACGAATTATTTTGTGTAGACCTTTATTTTATGTATATAATTTATACACACCACATATTATACAAATATTTATTTAAATTTTAAAACGCAAACATAAGTTTAAAACAAACTTCCAGCAATTATCGCAAATAGACAGTGGATACTGATATCCTAATTCTTTTGCGTGTTTCTGTAAATGAACGATAAAATTTTTACATCATAATCTAGAAATGTATCTTGTATCAAACTTCAGTAATGTATATCTATTACATTACATTTTAAACAGTGTAACATATTTAAAATACGCTACAAACAGTTTTCCCTCGTACATCAGGCAGCAATGTATGTAGTTCTTTGGGTGGCCCTGAGCATGATTTTATTTATATTCTAAAAACATATCTTAATATAATAATTATAGTTGAGCTTGAAAATCCATAACTCAATTAAAAATCACATTTCGGTATTTTACGATCATAGTCAGCAATTCTTGCGAATTCTTTTGTGTAGCCCAGTTCATTATTTGAAGAGAAATGTAGTATATTTTTTATTCGTTATATGAAAGTTTTATTTCGCTTTCACGGAATGCTGTACAAAAGATAAAAATATATCTGATGTCTACGTGATGTCTCGTAACGTTATTCCCTCCCCGATAATTCTACCTCTCCCCCCCCCCTTACCTTTTTTGCAGCTAGTATAGCAGAAATAAAACAATATCGGCGTTTTCAAAAAACTATGTGATTGTATTTTTATGCTTGAACAAAATAGACCCGGGGGCATATTAAGGTGTGTGTTTTTTTCGTTAAATCTAAAAGTTTCTATAAATTTTAAATTTTAGTATGTGTTAGTTAAAATCAAATCACGAAAAGCCAAGAAATTTCAGAAAATTTTTATGAGTACTTTTTGAGTAACACAAGCTGAAACATGTGTATGGGTCTAAAAAGACCGGAGGAGCTTTCAAGGGTTAAGTAAAATGGTTGAATCTTAGAGCGATCAATAAAACTTTAACTTTAGTTGCTATCAAGTGATACAGCTTTGAATTTTGAAATTGGTTCACATTACCACAGATTATGTACTATTTTAGTAAATTAAATGTGTTGCGGTTCACTATATAAGACAATACTTCGCTAAAATAGAAACAAATTACTAATCAGATACCAACCGCCATACACTCAATGTAGGTGTCCGAATAAATGTATTTTTGTCTAATAATTAAATGTATTAGGAAAATCGGGTTTAACAGAGTTTGGTACTGCATAACAATGATGTTTTCATATTACGATTTTCGAATACAAAAACTTAAACATACATATTATATAAAATATATTATGCATCAATTGATAATAACTGCTTTAGAATGCATAAAAATATTCAGATTGCATTTATTTGAAATTGAGAAAAACATTACTTAAGTAGAAAAACATGATGTTTTACAATCACAGAAATATTCTCGATACGAAACATTATGTAATTAACGTATTTTATTTCAATTTCACGTGGTTGTAAAAAAAAAAAATAATAATTAATTAATACGCAGTCCACGTGATAGGGAGTTATAAACTCATATTGCTTCATGATTATAAATTAAAAGTATAATCAAGATTGGCGAATATCGCTATTCAAACTTGGAAAGCTCTTTCACGCCTGTCCGAACAGAAATCTTCACCTTATTTAATAATAAAAAAATACTAGAAAATATTACAAAGCTTGTATGGATACTATATGGAAAAAAAAGAGCAAGCTCAGTTGGAATAGCAAGATTCGTCTCTGCAAGATCTGCTTGAATCGCAAAGATAAACGAACGAACAGTTAATATAAATTTTTCGATGAACTTTTATTTACTTACTAAATAACAAAAGATAACCCGTATAATAAATATACATTCCGAGTACAACTTTTAACAAATAAAATTGCAGCTAGATTTCTTCTAGCTTTTGAAAGAATAGAAAAAATATACATCTGTACATCGCTGTTTCTTCATATAGTATATCGTAAGGAATAAATAATAAATGATTTATTGATTACAGATAACGCTTTTGGCATTTTCGCTTTATAATGAATACACTAGGGAATTATGTCAGTGATTTTTTGATCGTGTTACGACATAAATTCTAGTTTATCTTTCATTGTTGAATCTAAAATATTTTTTTTTTCCAAAATGGTGAACTTTTTTCCATTATTCTTCATAAATATAAAAACATGCTGCTAAAAATAATAGAGATATGTTGATATTGCTTATAAAAGTAAAATGATGTAGAGTATGTATATTATTCAAAGTAAAAAATACTAATCATTTTCATTATTTCTCTAAATAAATGGCTCCTAACCTTATTTTTAAGACCTTTTTGTCCTGTAGGATCTTAATTTTACTTTTGTAAATTTGTGAATAAATCACCAACACATTTTTTTTGTAGCTGAAAACATCGATATATATTACGATATCGTACGCGGTACAGAAATCGCGATTATTCGTTAATTGTTTAATGGCAACGCCCGAATGAAACGCATCTCATTGGTTATTGTGTAAAAGTCCTTTGGCAAGATTTTTTACATTTAACTGTTTGGTGTTGCCATCTAGAGAAATAAAAGCGCAAAGACAATGATTATAGTACAAATAAATTGTAAGTCAACATTAACATTTAAATAGATATATTTTTATGCATTTTCAGTTGAAATATTGATTTTTGTAAGCATTTAATATTTATAGTTAAAAAATACAATTAGCAATATAAAATTTAAAATGTAAAAAAAGCAATGACTTTTAAAAAGGGATTTTTAGTAAAAAGGGAAAAGTAAGTGTAATAATTTTCCCTCACCGTTTCATTTTTTAAACGTAACTGTTATACTTTTGAAATTTTAGCTCTTATTTAATTATTTTACAAGTTTTTAGTATAAATAAATATTATTCAATCTTTTTTTTTTTTTTTTTTTTTTTTTTTTTTTTAACAAAGTCTACTCCACTGTTATATTTTTCAATGACAGTCTGCCCGGGCAACGCCTGGCGAGTCAGCGAGTTTGAAAAAAAATCATGAATGATTATAAATATTTCCATCTGATTTGATCCATGAACTCAAATAGAGTTGTGAAATTTGGCTTTACAATTTGCAAAAAGATAGATTTTTCACAATTGAATCCATTTGGACACTACACTGTTAACTGGTATTTTAAAAACACAAATTGCACAAATTGTGCTCATTAGTTGCTAAAATCAGTGTAAAAATTGTTTTAAACTCATAAAAGAGCTAAAATCCTACATGTTTCGGCTTTAAACTTAAAGCCATCATCGGGGAAGAGGAACAACACAAACGACTACTGATCTTTTAATTTTCGACACGAGAAAATTGAAATCAACAGTATGGAAAATTTTAAATAAAATAAGCGGGCGCTCTCTGTTGCCAAAGAGCGAAAAATAAAACAATGAATTAACAAAGGGTTAAAAATGTATCCCATAAACTAGGTATGTTGAAAGAAAAGTTATCATTACAAATACAATCTTTTCTAATTTTAATTTCCAATGATTCCCTAATGCGGCTTTAAATGGGTTATTGAACCTATGGATAATTCTTGCTTTATCGAAATTAATTACAGTATCATTATTTTTAGCGTAAAACCGGGAGAGTGCAGTGGATAACTTTCCAAATTTTATATCGTTTTTATGCTCTTTTAACCTTTCCAAACTATTATTTAGTATGACTAAAAGAAAGTTTTTGGAAAGGTTAAAAGAGCATAAAAACGACAAAATTTGGAAAGTTATCCACTGCACTCTCCCGGTTTTACGCTAAAAATAATGATACTGTAATTAATTTCGATAAAGCAAGAATTATCCATAGGTTCAATAACCCATTTAAAGCCGCCATTAGGGAATCATTGGAAATTAAAATTAGAAAAGATTGTATTTGTAATGATAACTTTTCTTTCAACATACCTAGTTTATGGGATACATTTTTAACCCCTTGTTAATTCATTGTTTTATTTTTCGCTCTTTGGCAACAGAGAGCGCCCGCTTATTTTATTTAAATTTTTCCATACTGTTGATTTCAATTTTCTCGTGTCGAAAATTAAAAGATCAGTAGTCGTTTGTGTTGTTCCTCTTCCCCGATGATGGCTTTAAGTTTAAAGCCGAAACATGCAGGATTTTAGCTCTTTTATGAGTTTAAAACAATTTTTACACTGATTTTAGCAACTAATAAGCACAATTTGTGCAATTTGTGTTTTTAAAGATAGATTTTTTTTTTTTTTTTTTTTTTTTTTTTTAAACAAGCTATAAGATTATATGAATACTGCCTCAAAATCTAATTCTTGCATAATATTTAATAGGAGACGTTATTAATAATCGGTTCGCAGCAGTATAATTTTTATGCAATGATTTTCGGAAGAGTTAATCGTGGATGCAGAATTCTTTTGTTCCACGACTAACCTGTACCACCAGCTACTATAATTTTACTAGAAATCATTCGGAACATTCGTGAGATATAAAAATGAATTTTATTTTTAAAAAATATTCCCCAAAATAGTCTTAACAAAGAAATTTGTAAGGAATTTGTTTTCTAATATGATGTGAAATCTGATACAAAAATATTAAAATGTACAGTCGTGGAAAAAAAAACGGAACACCCCCCACTAACTCTGCAACAAATTATAGTAGAAGGACGTGACTGGTACCAAACGATTGGAAATAAAGTCTACTTTTAAGTGATGTATCTAAAATTTGCTTAAGGGGCCATCTACACATTAAAACCAGCCTAAACTTTAATTTTTTCAATGGCAACACCCACTTTTGACATGATATTTTAAATCTTCGGTTCAAACTATGCCTAGATACAAAATTTTAAGTCATTTGGATGATAAGTTTTCAAGTTATAAACATTCAAATTTTAGAGCTTCTAATGTTAAATTACATTTTCATATTTTTATTAATATCTCCTGAAATTAGAATCCTAATGTGCTAACGTTTTGTTTGGTTATAAAACTCAAAAACCCAAACATAACTACGTCAAATTTGTAATTTTTAAAATTTTATAATATGAATTATGAATTATGAAATTAATATTCGAAAAAATTATGAATTGCAACCTACAATTTTTTTGATGGATTTATATTTATTATGTCCTGCTTTATGTGTATTAAAAATTTCAATTTTTTTTTCCAAGTAGTTTTCAAATTATGCTTAAAAAACGACTAAATGCTGCTGTAAGGGGCCGTCTATGATGTGCATTAAAGCATAGTTTGAATAGGGATGGGAACGCTCCGACTCGAAATCCCGATTGACACCACTAAATTTTAATAGTATTTGTTACCTTATTCAAGGACAAAAGATCTGAAATTCTTTACGTTAGAGAATAATATTAAAATTTAGTGGTAAGAATCGATATTCGGGTCGGAGAGCTCTCATTCCTCTTTGAGAAAATATTATACTCATAGGCTGGGATTATAGTGACTTGATAAACTTAGAGATTAAGTCTGTCTTACAATATAAACAATGCGTAAACCGTATTTCAATGCTTCGTGATCTCACGTTAAACAACTCTGACAACGACCTGGGATTGTAGTAAGATATAAGATAGCAAGGCACCAGAACCCCAGCCTTTATTATTATATATATATATATTTCTTTTACTTTTTCAATGTCTGCTTTAAAATTTTTCATTAAAATTACGTAAAACGTATTTGCATGAGATATATGTTTTCATTTATGGAAAATAGTTTCGCTTTTATTTTTAAATTAATAAAGCTCATTTTTGAAAAATATGATCAGTTCTACCTTAGAAAAAACTTAATCATTTTTGTTACCTTTAAATGGATTTATAGCTTCTTTTCCAGTCTAATAAAGCTATATTGTTTTTTCTGCAGTATATATGTTTGAAGTGAAGTTTATTATAAATGCATATGTGTAGAGTATTTGCTGAAACAAAATGGCCCCACAATTAACTGAAGCAACGAAAGGCCAAATGATTGGCATGTGGCAAGCTGGAAGAAATTTTCGTTATATAGCTGGGCATTTTCAAGTGTCTCTTCAAACTGTTTCAACATGGATTAATAGGTAAGGTTTATATTGGTAGTTTATTGCGAAGAAAAAATTACAATATTTCTTCTATAACTTTCGTATTTAAATCTATTCGATTAATCAGGCTAATTGAAAAAAAAATTACAAGTTATTTTTATGGTTTTCTGATAGACAAGATTATTTCCCAATCGCTAGCACTGTGCAAAAAAATCTAATAATAATAATAATAATAATAAATAATAAATGTCATATGGCAAGTTTTCTTGCCAGGAGGCATTAATGAGTTAATTGTAAAATTTCAAATGAACTACCAGAATAGGTTTAATCATAGAATTATTACCCCTATTCCGAAGGAGAATAACGGATGTAAAGTTATTCAGATGTCTTTATAACATATATTTAGTTTTAGGTCTACAAATAAATCGGAATGTAGTAAATTCTGCGAACATATCTCAAAACAAGACAACCCCCCCCCCCCCCCCCTCTCGCTACTAAAAAAAAAGCAATGTCTGGATTTATTTTCAGACTAAAAAACAATTTATCTGCGTTTTTTGTTTTGTTATTTTTACTTTGTTTCATTACGCTGCTTTATACTATTTTTTTTTCTAAATTTTGTATCTGTCAATATTATTCACGTTTCTGCCAATAAACTAAAGAAATGGCGAGTTAAATAGATGTAAAATCTGAGAAAAAGCATTATAAAAGCACCTGTAAAATTCCAATAACATTTACATATTCTAAGACTATTTTAATTACAAATAATCTTATGGTTTTTTAATCCCTTCGTGACGAGAGTCTATTACAGAATTTTTAATAATTTACCACCGGTTTTTCAAAACAGAAATTTTCGTCTAATTGAATCGTGGAAATGCTAAGATATAATCAGGCAAAGCTTGCAATAAAAAATAACTGGTGGGAAAAATCGAGGATTCTGAGCATCTTATGCGTCACGCATACGTATCGCTCGTCCCCAAGGGGTTAAAATCGGATAATTCAACAGTTGTAAACATTATTTTACCGCATATAACAATAACCGAAACTTATTAAGTGAGTAAAATGGTCATATCGGTAAAACATAATACATTAAAAGGTGACATTCTGCAGCATTTCAACAATCGAGTACCGAACTTCAATTTGGATACAGCCCCTTAAATATGCTCATTATAAAGTAATTAATTTCTCAGAAACTAATCGTAGGAATTTAATGAAATTTGGTATCTAGGCATATTTTGAACTGCAGATTTCAAATATGTTGTCAAATTTGGGTCTTGCTATTGAAAAAAACAAAGTTTGGGTGTGTTTTTATATGTATATGGCCCCCTAAGCAAATTTTATATACATCACTTAAAAGTAGACTTTATTTCCAATCGTTTGGTACCAGTCACTTCCTTCTACTATAATTTGTTGCAGAGTTAGTGGGGGGTGTTCCGTTTTTTTTTTCCACGACTGTACATATGTAGAACTTTTAATATTAATAAAATGCAGCAAAATACAAGTATGATTTTAGTTGATAATACCCTTGATCTCCAGATTTACAAGTATTAGAGGTTAATTTTAAAATACGAGTTCAAATTATTAACTCTACGGATATGTAGTCTAAACACTTAACTAATGTGCAATATTTTCAAATATTTATGTTAGTCGGTATCATTATCTGTTTAAATAAAATACGAGTTACATATTTTTTATGTAATAAGATGTGTATTATATAGGGATGAAATTGAATTATATAGGACATTTCTAAATATTTACTACATAAACACTAGCATTAATTGAGATGTATTTTCATTCTTAATACTGTTGCATTACTTTTAAGCACTCTGCTAAAGATAAACTGAGCAGGGAATAAGAAAAACTGATAGCGTGCTGAGTGGGGGTTACTGAATTAAATGTATTGTTTATATTGTCTATAAAGGGCTATTAAATGGCAACAATCCGTCTTCCCGGTGTATCGGACTTACAAGGAGAGGTTCCAAGGTGAACGTCACAGAATACGGTGAACCTTTGTGTATCGATAGAGAATAGTTAGTATACAAATAAATGAAAGACATAAAATGCAATAGACACCCAGGGGGTATTCAGAAAAAAAGTCTCAAAGTTTACATCATAGTTTATAATCGTATAAATTTCTTCCTTTGCCAAGCGTCTTCGTATCATGGTCAGTATGTAGCTGGGCTCGAGATTTTTTGTGTCTCGGTTCAAATCCCCAGCTTGACTTGAACATTTTTTATCAATCCCTTTTGAACTACAATTGAAAAAAATATATATATAATCATTGAAATTTAAGAAAAATATGATATATATACAGGGTGATTATAAAAAAACTATCCCGATATATGAGCCCCTAACTGTCATACCGTTCACAGAAACTGAATGAAATTCTGGCCTAAAGTATTTTGAGGTATGTGCTTAAGAATCATGTGAAAAACAACAGTTAAATTCTAACAGTTACGGTTACAGTGACAAAATTTAAAAAATTTAAAATGTCAACACCTACTTTTTTTTATTGGAATGTGATTTTCATAGTGAAAAACCATAAAAAGCGTTGGAACGGTACCTGTAGCACGAAAATCGCCGACGCTAGGCAGACTAAGAAGAAAAGTGAAAACAACCAATAAAGGACAGAGAAGCAACAGAAAGTAAAACATTTTATTGTTCAATGCTATCCACCATCTGCCGCATGTAAATTGTCGCCGTGTGTGAAATGGAAAATGTATGAAACACAATAAAATGTTTTGTTTTCTGTTGCTTCTCTGTCCTTATTGGTTGTTTTCACTATTATTCTTAGTCTGTCTAGCGCCGGCGATTTTGGTGCTACAGGTACCGTTCCAACGCCTTTGATGGTTTTTCCCTATGAAGATCACATTCCAATAAAAAAGTAGGTGTTGCCATTTGAAATTTTCGAAATTTTGTCACTGTAATCGTAACTGTTAGAATTTAACTGTTGTTTTTCACATGATTCTTGAGCGCATACCTCAAAATACTTTAGACCAGAATTTCATTCAGTTTCTGTGAACGGTATGCCAGTTAGGGGCTCATATATCGGGATAGTATTTTTTATAATCATTCTATATATATATTTTTTGTATGATATAAATACAGTTTTAACTATGAAATTTTGCAAGTTCAAATATTTAAAGGAAAGTTTTAAAAAAGAGTAGACAATTTGTATTTATATAGACCAGAGATTTTTTGCTCTTAATGTGAATTATTTACAGTTTTTTGAATAAATAATCTACTATTTTGTATAATGAAGTAAATTAAAATACGTGATATAAATATATAATATATTATGTTAATTTTGTTTCATTATCCAAATATTTGAAAAAATCATAACTTATTAAAATCATGCTGTTATATTTTTAATATGATTTTTTTTTAAATCTCGGATTTTATATTATATAATTAGAATAACTGTCTAAGTAAATGCTTTTAGCAATTTAAATTATTTTTTGTTGTTTAATATGTTTTTATAATACAGTTTACTTATATAGATACAAATTAAAGTATGATATTTTGCATGTTTGCACATTTATTGAAAGCAAAGTCAAAATAAATAAATAAGTAAATAAACGAAAATGTAGGCAAATAGCAATCCTATAAATCTCAAAATTTTGCTCGTTTTAAAATGTATTTACTATCATTTGCATAAATAAATTACTATTTTTCATAGGGAAATAAATTAAAATATGTTATATAAAATTATAACACACTGCTTTAATTATTTTTTTTCTGTTAGTATTAATAGTATTTCAATAACAATAGTACTTCAAAATATATGTTATTTTAAACAACTATTTTTTTTTTTAATTTAGAAATTTTTTAATCTTGTATTCTTGTGTTTATAATTAGAATAACTGCCCATGTACTTAAAAATAAGTTATAAAAAAATATTGAAATACTAAAAATATTTATTACGAAAGCAGTAAAAACAAAACCAAGAATCCGAGATTTTAGAAAATCATATTAAAATTTTACAAGAATATTTTACAAAAGTCACGAAGTATTTAAAATATTTGTATAATAAATAAAAATAAAAATAATATATTATAGATTTATATCAGGTATTTTAGGAAATTATTCATTTACATAACTGTAAATAATTCACAATAACAGCAAAAAATTTCTGGTCTTTAAAAATATAAATATGATTTTAGTTATTTTTTCAATTGCAGTTCTAAAGTAATTGATAAAAATTTTCGCTGTAAAAAATAAGTCAAGATTTGAGCCCAGACATCTCGAATCCAGAGACATACCGACCAGGCTACGAAGACGCTTAGCTAATGAAAAAAATATTCATTCATAAAATGTGATGTAAACTTTGAGACCTTTTTCCTCAAGACCCCCTAGATATTGCACTTTATGGCTTTCATATATTTATATACTAACTATACTCTATTGATACACAAAGGTTCACCGCATTCTGTGACGCCGACCTTGCAACCTCTCCTTGTTAGTGTAAGAAATCATCATAACATTTTGATTCACAATACTGTTAAAATTTTAAAATATGTGCTGAAAATGATATGATAAGTACACTTTAATGTATTTGATTATTACTAAATTATCTCACAATTTAATGCAGAAATATGAATTACGTTGCTTGGTGTATGTAGAAAGAAAAAAAATATATATATTAGATATGACTGTGTTATACGCTTTTTTTTCTTCTATATATCATAGGAGAAAGTATTGTAACAGAATTTTTTTTCGACTGTGGGTTTTCGACAAATTAACTCGTTTTAGGGGTCAGAGATGCAGAAAAAAAATTTAATTTATATGTGTAGAACTTTAGATATTAAAAAAAAATGCAGCAAAATAGAAATATGATTTTCGTTGATAATGCTCTTGATCTTCTGATTTACAAGTATTCGAGTTTAATTATAAAATACAAATTCAAATTATTAACTCTACGTATATGTAATGTTTTTTTCTCATCATTTAATGAATGTGCAATATTTTCAAATATTTATGTTAATCGGTATCATTATCTGTTTTAATAAAATACGACTTACATTTTAGAAAAGAAATGTAACAAGATATGTATATTATATAGGGATAAAATAGAACTATATAGGACATTTCAAAATATTTACTACATAAACACTAGAATTAATTAGGATATATTTTCTTTCATAATACTTTTGCATTACTTCCAAGCACTCTGCTAAAGATAAACTGAGCAGGGAATAAGAAAAACTGATAGCGGGCTGAGTGAGGATTACTGAATTAAATATATTGTTTAGATTGTCTATAAAGACCTGTTAATGGTAACAATCCGTCTTCCTGGTTTATCGGACTTTGTGTAGGAAATCATCGTAACATTTTGATTCACAAAATTGTTAAATTTTAAAATGGTTGTTAAAAATGATAGGATAAGCGCACTTTAATATACAGTGAACTTCCGTTAAGACGGCCCCGTTTAAGATGGATTTCTCGTTATTACGTACAAAAACAAAATCCCCGGTTTAGGTCTATAGGAAGTGCATGTAACAGACATCGTTTAATACGTACAGTTTAAGAGTTCATTCGTTAAGATGGACAAATATTCATCAAGACAACGAAATCCCAGATTTTTTTCTATTCTATTTTTAAGATGAAAGGAGTAGAAACCTCGCCTCTGGCGTCACGGAGCAGCCGTGCGGGCGCCGCTTGCTCTCTGATAGCGCGCTGATTGGCTAAAAAGGGGGGGAAATGAAAGGGTTTCAGTTCACGTTTTCTCCCGCCCGCGCAGTTCTAAATCTCGTGTTCGGACGTGTGACATTACTAACGGTCGGTTTCATTCAGTGCCTAATGTGGGAAGAAAAAAATTCTAGTCTCACACTTTATTCTTCGCTTTAAACAATACGACATTTTCTTTTTGTGTTTCTGTAATGGCTGTAGCTTCGAGTAAAAAAACTGCAATAACTTTATTGGATAAAGTAAAAATTATCCAAAAACTTGAAAAGGGATCTAAACAAATCGATGTGGTGAAAGAGCTTGGACTTAAACGTTCAACTGTGAACTCAGTATGGCTGAAACGTAAAGCAATAATGGATACTTTTGAATCGGGAGATGTCATGGGTTCTCGAAAGAAAATTCGAGGATCAGGCCACCCAGAACTGGAAGCTGCGTTGTTGAAATGGTTTAAACAAGTGCGTTCTGAGAACATTGCAATTAGTGGTCCACTTCTTAAAGCAAAGGCATTGAAAATGGCCAAATTGCTGAATATTGATTCCTTCAGTGCAAGTGAGGGATGGCTGACGCGATTCAAGAATCGACATGGTCTAGTTTTTAAAACAGTGAGCGGTGAAACTGGAAATGTACCAGAAGAAAAAATAAAAGAGTGGAAAGCGAATTTGCCATGCCTTCTCAAGGGCTACGATGCTAAAAATGTATTCAATATTGATGAAACTGGACTTTTTTATAAAGCTCAGCCTTCTCAAAGTTTGCACTTCAGACGAGAAAATTGCGCAGGTGGAAAACATTCAAGATTACGCGTTACTGTTCTAGTAGGGGCTAACATGGATGGGTCTGAGAAACTGCCTCTCCTTGTTATCGGAAATTCTAAAAATCCCCGCTGTTTTAAGGGGGTTAAAAGTTATCCTACAAAATATGAAGCCAATTCTAAGTCATGGATGACCATGCAATTCTTTGAAAAGTATATAAGGGAGTTAGACAGGCGTTTCTCTAAAGAAAAAAGACAAGTTCTGATATTTATAGATAACTGCCCGGCTCATCTTACAGAAATACCTGAACTGAAATCCATAAAAAATATTTTTTTCCCTGCCAATTGTACCAGCGTTTTGCAACCAATGGACCAGGGCGTCATAAAATCATTAAAAGTGCACTATCCTCGAATTCTCCTGGCACATTTGATGAGCTCAATTGAAACATCGACAAATTCTGATGTCAATGTGCTAAAATGCATGGAGTGGGTTCAAAGAGCCTGGACTCTTGTTTCATCGACTACAATTTCAAATTGCTTCAGACATGCAGGATTTGTGAACGGAACTGAAACTTCAGAATCGTCAGATGAGATTATTCATGATATGGACGAACTTCAGACATTGCTTAATGATGCAGCATCTTTGGGATGTGATATTCCGACAGAAATAGACGCTGACGGTTTAGAAAATTTTGATAACGATGTCAGAATTGTTGAAAAATTGACCGATCAGGAAATAATCGACGAAGTAAAAGAAAATCCAGGAACATCTAGCGATAGTGAAAAGGAAGAAGAAATCTCTCCTCCAAAAGTGCAAGATATTCGGGTGCAAGATGTCCGTAATATGCTGATGACAGTTAGGAAATTTTATCAATCAACTGAAAATGTTTCTGAGAGCACATTTGAACATTTGGCTAAACTTGAGAATGATATCGAAAGAAGGTCACTTACCAAGAAAAAACAAATGAAGATTACTTCTTATTTTGGATAGCCTTTTAAGTACTCTCTACCGTTTTCTTTCATGTACTCACATTTTGCACCTGTAACAATGTAAGTATGCTTAAATGTAATCTCGAGTTTCAAATATATATATTTTTTTTCATTTTGAAATTGTTCTCGTACATTCTTTTTTTTTTTTTTTTTAAGTATTTTTAGTAAAGTAGCATAAAATGGTCTGAGAAATAAAATTTTTAGTTATATTTTAATATTTATGTACATAATAAGTATTTTTTACTGTAATGTAAAACGTCAAATTTGTGAACTCCTGTTATAATGGACTCTCGTTAATACGGACAAAAAACGCTTCCCCTTGACTATCCGTCTTAACGAGAGTTCACTGTATATGTTTATTAGGAAATTATCTTACTATTTAATGCAGAAATATGAATAACGTTGCTTGGTGTATGGAGAAAGAAAAGAAAAATTAAAATATATTAGATCTGTTAAAGCACATAAACAAAATACATCTGATCAATTTATTAATAATAACATTTTTTTAATTCAAACAATTTTAAATACATAAATCCAACATGATTGAAAAATGGACCGTTGCCAGGATTTGAACCTGGGGCCTTCAGCGAAAGTTTGGAGGGCTAGGATATTGACTAGGGAATTGCTCGGTGGCAGACCATCAGCACGTTACGCTGAATGAACCAAGTTGGAGTTCTGCCCCGCTCAATTTTTCACTCATGTTGGGTTTGTGTATTTAAAATTGTCTGAATTAAAAAAAATATATTATACATGATCTGACTGTATTAAACTATTTTTTAATTTCTTTTATATATCATAGAAGAAAGTATTGTAATAAAAAAAATCGACTTCCAGTTTTCGACGGTGTTTTAGGGGTCAGAGATACTCAAAAACGTATTTTTACAAAATATCTGTCTGTCTGTGTGTCCTGGTGTGTATCCTCTTTGTATCATCGAAAAGTGTATGAAGTCATTCATAGAACCAAATTTAATTTATATATATTTTGACTAGGATCACCAGGTTCCGGTTGAATTTGATAGCAATTTTTGTCCCATTTTCATTCTTATTTTTATTATCATCGAAAAATGCATGAGTTATGCATAGAATTGAACCAAATTTTATATGATTTATATGTTTTTGAGTTACGGCCAACAAGTCTCCGTTAAATTTCGGAATATTCCACCAGACGGGGGTGCTGTGACAGCCATTTCTGTTCCATTTCCATTATTAATATGTCATCGAAAAGTCTATGATGTTATGCATGAACTGAACCAAATTATATATATGTGTGTGTATGTTTGACTACGCTCTGCATGTCGCAGTTGAATTTGGAACTATTCCTCCTGAATGGTGTGCTGTGATAGCGATTTTTGTGCGTTTTTCTCGATTTCTCGTAGTTGTGTTGTACATTGGCTGCTTGTGCAGCGAATCTCCGCATCCAGATAAGCCGGCAATTCACAGGTAGCTGACATAAAACAGAATGACGAAAATATTGATTTTATTGGCACTGTGATAGTGAATTTTGAAGTATCAACTTGTATTAGATAGAAGAAAGTTTTGGGATTGACAGGCATATCCTACTAGTTATAAGATAAAAACCAAAGAAATTTAATGAGACTTTGTATTTAATGTAATATCTTTACGTACAGATTCTTGTGCAATAAAAAATGCATTTGGATACTTATGAAGTGCCGTTTTAATACTTTCGACCATAATTGAAATGTGTTTATGAAATTGGCTTGTCTATCTGCCGTCTGTCTGTCCGCTCTCTAATCTCGCAAATTGCCACAGATTGCCTTGAAACTTTTATATATTATGGAAGTTTACTATAGAATGTTTGGCATTGGAAATGAAGTGTGTAGCATTTATAATATTTTTTATGGTCTTGCCTTGCCTACAGGGACACACAAAATAATTACGTTAAATTACGGTATACGAGGAAAAATCGTTTGCGGTGCATTTTATTGGTGTTACGACATTTCCAACATAATGAGTGTGATATACATGATTGAGATGAAATACAACATGGTTTCTTAGGACTATAGAACAAGTAATATTTATAGATCGCTAACAGGAACGTACAAAATAATTCCATTGCATTATGATCTATGGAGAAAAATCTTTGCGGTGGATTATTATGATGTTATGAAACTTCAAACATAACGAAATTACTGAAGTGCACTGCATGTTTTTTTATAGATTATGAAGTGCATACCATTTATCTTTCAATTACAATGACACACAAAAGAATTCGGTTAAAGTACTGACTAAGATCGATAATTACTGGAAGAGCGTTTTCTTCTGTCGTATGCATTTTCAAACTGAGCTAATGTTGAATGTATTAAGTGGTGTGTATGAATTATATAGATTGCGCACAGGGCTACACAAAGTCTTTGCACAAATTATCGGATATGGACAGTAACGGCAAAAAATTGCTTTTCACTGAGTAATGTATGTTTTTAAGTTGTTTATTTACATATCTCATTTCATTCTAGGAAAAACTAAAATTTCTTAATAATTTCCTGTTAGAGTTGGAAAGTGTTTCATAATCTATGCCTGATGCATGATTTTTCGTTCTTATTAGTTTCTCTGTTCACTATAGAATTATTTAAACTTCTTATACTATGATATAAAAGTTTTTAATATGTCCCATAGGCCATCTGAAAATTATCGCATGAAAATTTTTGCACTATTTTGTATATGAACTCGATTTTATTGCTCTTGAATGTTTATTTATCTATTAACGTTCATGTTATTAATTTATTGATTTATGATTATTCATTAATTTGACTTCATATGAAACACATAACTTGAATTATTTCAGTAGGCGTATATTTATTTATATTTACTTAATTTAATTTCCTTAGCTTTATTACTTTAGCGCAATCATTTGTGATCAATTGTTATTTTGAATTTTGTGGATTTTTATAATCTGCTTATAATGTTACCATTGTGGAAATGTCATGTGGTAAACTCGATTAAATAATATGTTATTAGTTTTTTTCTGTTTTAATAGGACGTTATTACAAATGTTAGCTAAATGAACAGGTGCTATTAACACTTTAAAAAAAATTATAGTGAATTCCAAAACCTGTGTTTTTCAGCATGTGGTATTGTGAAATATGTTACTTAGAAAAATAGTTATACTTTCCTGAAGTTATCTGTGGACTCAGGAGGTTATTTTGAAGCAATTTATAATCAGCTAGTAAATCAGAATCTACAAATACACAGAAGCATATTGATAACAAATCTATCTTTTTATCATTTTAAATGACTAACAATGTAGCTGAATTCAATTTACGCTATCCTCGCTTCACGTCTATGAACAATGACAATGACAAAGGTTTCCGGTGACGTAACTCTATCATATGTTAAGGTTATTGAAGTTTACATTATGAAGCATATCAGAAATTTACCTGAAGCATTGAAATTTACTTGATTAAGTATTTCTATGTGCAACTCGCATCTCACTGGTGTTTCTAAAGAATTTAACTGTATGGTCGAAATATAAAAGTTTTGGTCTTGAATGCTGATGAGAAGCTATTAACGGATTGCCTATGAGGCTACTTAAAATATGGTATATTTAAACATACTTTCTAGCAACTTATACACTAGTAGAGAACAAGAAATTTCTTCAATACTTACATATTTTATTATGTATGTACAAAAGCCATTTATCATTTATTATATACACAATCAAAAGTAATTTATTTAATACTTGTAATTAGAAGGAAATTTAAATACATGTATGAAAAACATAATAATGCACAAGTTTTATTAACATAGCTATTAACATTAATTAGCAACAAACATAATTTTGAAAGCCGGAATTGCACTAGCGCCATAACTGTGTGAAAGTTGTATCAATAATACAAATATCTTAAGAATTTAATTTCAACTCAAAACTCACTTACAAATTTTAATGTAGAAACAAAACTTTTCTGAATAATGATTGCTGATAATTTTTATAACTTTTTTACATATGTTTATGAAATTAAAAGTCATAGCTTTAACAACTACTTATCTATACTAATATTATAAAGGAGTAAAGATTGTTTGTTTGTTTGTTTGTAGGGGGTAATCTCTGGAACTACCAAACTGATTGTCACCATCACTTTTGATGGTGACAACCCCTGCTCCAACAAAGGCTATATTTTATGTCGGTGCCACTAACCCCAGGGGGTGCAGGAGCAAAAAACTTTCTAAAATTGCGATTTTTTAGCTATCAGACTGGCTATCAAGCCCTGAGAGCTTGCCAGCCGGTTCTGTATGTATGTATGTATGTATGTACGTACGTAATGCGATAACTCTTCATAGAAATATCCGTTTTACTTCAAATTTTGTTTATAGGTTCACTGTGTTAAGGCGCTTCCCTGATTAGTTTTCGGGATTGATTGGTTAAGTATAAAGGGGGGGGCAAGGGGCTAATCCGCCCCCTTAATTTATATAAATGGGTTTTTCATGCAGAATTATCCCGTTTTCCCTCAAATTTTGTTTATAGGTTCATTGGGTTAAGACGCTTCCCTGATTACTTTTCAGGATTGATTGGTTAAGTATAAAGGGGGAACGGGGGGCTAATCCCTCCTTAATTTATATAATTGGGTTTTTCATGCAGAATTATTCCGTTTTCCTTCAAATTTTGCTTATAGGTTCATTGGGTTAAGACGCTTCCCTGATTACTTTTCAGGATTGATTGGTTAAGTATAAAGGGGAAACGGGGGGGCTAATCCCCCCCTTAATTTATATAAATGGGTTTTTCATGCAGAATTATCCCATTTCCTTCAAATTTTGGTTAAAGGTTCACTGTGTTAAGGCGTTTCCCTGATTAGTTTTCGGGATTGATTGGTTAAGTATAAAGGAGGGAACGGGGGGCATATCCCCCTTTCTTTTATATAAATGATTTTTTCATGCAGAATTATTCCGTTTTCCTTCAAATTTTGTTTATAGGTTCACTGTGTTAAGACGCTTCCCTGATTACTTTTCAGGATTGATTGGTTAAGTATAAAGGGGAAACGGGGGGGCTAATCCCCCCCTTAATTTATATAAATGGGTTTTTCATGCAGAATTATCCCATTTCCTTCAAATTTTGTTTATAGGTTCACTGTGTTAAGGCGTTTCCCTGATTAGTTTTCGGGATTGATTGGTTAAGTATAAAGGAGGGAACGGGGGGCATATCACCCTTTATTTTATATAAATGAGTTTTTCATGCAGAATTATTCCGTTTTCCTTCAAATTTTGTTTATAGGTTCACTGTGTTAAGGCGCTTCCCTGATTAGTTTTCGAGATCGATTGGTTAAGTATAAAGGGGGGGGAACGGGGTGATAATCCCCCCTTAATTTATATAAATGGGTTTTTCATGCAGAATTATCCCATTTCCTTCAAATTTTGTTTATAGGTTCATTGTGTTAACGCGCATCCCTGATTAGTTTTCGGGATTGATTGGTTAAGTATAAAGGAGGGAACGGAGGGCTAATACCCCCTTATTTTATATAAATTGGTTTTTCATGCAGAATTATTCCGTTTTCCTTCAAATTTTGTTTATAGGTTCACTGTGTTAAGGCGCTTCCCTGATTAGTTTTTCGGGATTGATTGGTTAAGTATAAAAAGGGGGGGAACGGGGGGATAATCCCCCTTAATTTATATAAATGGGTTTTTCATGCAGAATTATTCTATTTGCTTCAAAATTTGTTTATAGGTTCATTGGGTTAAGACGCTTCCCTGATTAGTTTTAGGGATTGATTGATTAAGTATAAAGGGGGGGGGAACGGGGGGCTAATACCCCCCTTACATTATATAAATGGGTTTTTCATACAGAATTATCCCATTTCCTTCAAATTTTATTTATAGGTTCACTGTGTTAAGGCGCATCCCTGATTAGTTTTCGGGATTGATTGGTTAAGTATAAAGGGGGGAACTAAGGGCTAATCCTCCCTTATTTTATATAAATGGGTTTTTCATGCAGAGTTATTCCGTTTTCCTTCAAATTTTGTTTATAGGTTCACTGTGTTAAGGCACTTCCCTGATTAGTTTTCGGGATTGATTGGTTAAGTATAAAGGGGGGGAACGGGGGGGCTAATCCCCCCCTTAATTTATATAAATGGGTTTTTCATGCAGAATTATCCCATTTGCTTCAAAATTTATTTATAGGTTCATTGGGTTAAGACGCTTCCCTGATTAGTTTTCGGGATTGATTGGTTAAGTATAAAGGGGGGAACGGATGGGGCTAATCCCGCCTTAATTTATATAAATGGGTTTTTCATGCAGAATTATCCGATTTTCTTCAAATTTTGTATATATATTCATTGTAATTAGAGATTTGAATGATTAGTTTAAGGGGTTCATTAGTTAACTATGGGGGGGGGTAACGGGGGGATGACCCCCCCCTTAATATATTGTTTATTTCTTTATTTTTCGATGGGCTTATTTCAAATTCTTTGAAATAAGAGTATAATATACAATTAGTGTGAATAGCCTGTGAACTCAATGCCCTCAGTTTAACTGGGCAGTTTTATTTTTATTTTTTATACTGAAGGAGCTAGAAATTTGAAATTTGTCATTGTAGTTACTTATAAGATGTAAATGCTCTCTAAGAACAAAATAAAAAAGAAGTTGAAATTTAAAAGGGTGAAATGAGCGAAAAGCCTTCTAGAAACAGTCTAAATTACAATTTCTATGAAATCTCTGGAACTACAGAACCGATTTCAAAAGTAATGGTGGCAAATTGATGGGGACAATCCCTACTCCACCATAGGCTATATTTTATGTTGGTGCCACTAAGCGAAAAGCGTTCTGAAGTCATTCTAAATTACAATTTCTATGGAATCTCTGGAACCACGGAACTAATTTCAAAAGTGATAGTGGCAAATTGGTGGTGACAATCCCTGCTCCAACAGCCTCTTTAATAAAAAACTATGCGTTGCTGACGACTGGGTTTTTCGCTAATTGTTGCAACAGATTAATCTCGGAAAATGAAACATTTGAAGTTACTGAAAAAAATGATAGCTCAAAAAGTATTTGTCAGAAAATTGTTAGACAAACTGCGTTTGAAAGGTAAAAAATTGTATTTTTCTTGATATAAATTTCAAATCTAATGATTATGCCGTTTTTCAAATCTTGAATTTCAAAAATTACCAAATTTTCCAATGGAGTACCATAGCGAAACCTTCATGCGTAAAAAGATAATGATAAGGGCGACGTGTCCTGACGTGTATATTGGCTATAGCACGAGTCACAAATTATAGTAGCCTTATTATTCTGATAAAATATAAACATTATTTATGAAATGTCAATATTTTGTTTGATTAAAGGTTCGTGAAATGAAATTGACCAGCGTAGCCGGCATAGCTTGCTAGTATTTAATATTTAAAAATATCATCATTAAAAGTTTTTTAATACTGTTAAAGGAAAAAATTCACGTCTCATTTAAATATTTGTACCTTGACATTTTGATTTTTCCTTTTGAATATGGCTAAACATGAACATAAACTTTTAATTATCTAAAATAGTGGTAAATGTAAGAACAAATATTTTTAGAGAACAATTTTTTTTAAGTTATCTGCTTCGGAAATTACTCTAAGAATAGTACCTATGAAATGGGTTTAATGAAATGACTAGAAGTACTTAACTTTTCTTTCAGTTACATACAACACTTATAAATAACTAGAAGTATCAAAAATACATTTTACATTCATAATAAAATGTTTCAATATATACCGGGAGGCGGCAGCACAGACAATCACCTCATCGAGTTCATGGCTGAAATTCCAGAATTAGAAACTTGATTCACATATTAAAACGCAATCGGTCTGTCAAGTCATATCTTGGTGGAAAACACCTGAAAACCCGATTTTAGCTGTTGGCTCATATGTTTACCATTGTGTGTTCCTGCTCCCAGTCCTCCATGTTTTCATACCTTTGGGTGCAGTTGTGCCTTGTGCAATTTGTGTTTTTAAAATAACTAATCAACAGTGTAGTGTCCAAATAGATTTATATATTTGCTTGTATAATTATTCCATTACAAAATTTAAATTGCATTTATATTTATGTGTTTTAAAGTAATGAGCAGGGCTTGAGAAATGCAATCGCCAGGTCGTCACTTTTTTGTCACTTTATCACCAATTTGTTTGATCTGGCGACCCAGTTATTCAATCTGGCGTTTTTATTTCCCATTGGTACACAAACTAAACTAAGAAATGAGCCAGAAACGACATTTTAATTTAAAATTCTCATAAGAAGTCTCATTTAAAAAATTTGCAAAGATGCAAAATATTAAGAAATAAACTTAGAAATTATATTGAAAAAAAAAACTTTTATTTTTAATTTGGCAAAAATAAGTTCATGAAATCTAAATTTTAAAATAACAAAATCAAAATTATTTCACTGACTTCGAAAGGAAAATAGGCAAAAAATTATTTTCCTTCTTCACTATTTCACCGATGGCCCCCTCATCTGATATAGATTTTGTAGCAGTCAACTATCCACACATTTTGAACATTCGACAACCAGCATTTCCCGAACGTACTGGTTGATTTAGCCTTTACAGTATTTAGTATTTTTTTTTTCAGATATATATAAATTAGATAAGTGTCATTCGAAAACTTAGTTTATATTATCTTTCTAAATTATGTACCATATATGTATCTAAACCATGTAACTCATAATTCTAAACTATGCTTGTTATTATTTTTTTTTTCAATTAATTATAAAAAAATGCGCTTTTAAAAAATCAATGTCATGGGATGGGTAGTAAATATTTTTTATTGGCGACTTGAATTTTCTGCTGGCTACCATATTTTAGCAAATTTGTAAAGCCCTGGTAACATAAATTTTATAAGTGCATATTCTTGTTTTCTTTATAATGCAACATGATTTCACCTTAAATTAATATTATACATCCTTCTTTTCTATTAAAATGAAATTAACATTAATAGTTCCAACCTTTAAATCTTCGTATTTCCCAAACTACTTGGCTTACTGATTTCCTGTTTATAATCGAAGGCAAAGATCTACAAGTTGGAAATTGTACGTCAAACGTGACAAACGAGGTACGTTCGTACTACAGCTAATTATATAAATATTCAGATTTTGATGATTTTTAATTCTGTTAAATGAATTAATCGTCTGCTAGATTAATTTATGTAATAAAATAATTATATCGATCGCTTGGCGATTAAACTTCAGATGCTCCTGTTACAAGAAAGCACCGATTTTTTAAAAATAATTCAAATTTCTTAATAAATATTTTTATTAATATCGTCTAAAGTTTTGATTCGATTTTCATAAAATTTGAAATTTCTTGACAAAATTCTGCAAAGATTATCTATATTAAATTTCAAATCATTTGGTTGAGTAGTTTTTGCGCTGTTATATGCGGACAGACATACGGACGGACAGGCAGACAGACAGACAGACGGATGGACCAGACGACGACTATAGGTGCTACGTATTTATATAATTACGAACGCACCGAAAAGTGAATCTAAATATAACATCAACATAGGTGTACGTATTAAAAATTTTAATGTTTGTTACAAGTTCTGTAAATAGACGAACCGTAAGCAAAGTTTAAGTATAGTATTAATTACTAGACATTATTACGAAACGATTAGCCCCAGAGAATTTGCTGCATATTTAGTAACGGATGATCACTTTTTTCCCATGACTGTACTTTTCAAAGCATTCATTGAAATATAAAAATTAATTTGAAAGAACTCTGTTATTACAATCTTAATAATAAATATAATTTAGATAATTAATTTCAAACACAAATATTTTCTGTTTATGTTTACACAGTAGTTTTTAAAAGACATATAAGTGGGAAATTTTCTTGGAAACAAGAGTATGTAAAAAATAAAAAAATATATTAGATTTTTTTTAAGACAACGCACTCATAATCCGCCCCCCCCCCCCCAAAAAAAAAGTAGAAATAGATACTTTGTTTAACTTTCATAGGATAATCTTTTTAACATGCTTTCACCGCATTGTAGACCAGAATTGGTTTTAAAATATTTAACGAAATTTAATTATTCCAAAGAGGAAATATTTCTAAGGTATTATTAAATAGATTTATTGATTCAGTAACTGTAATTGTATAATACTACGTAGAAAGGCTTTCAATTACAGGCATTATTATGTAAATTTTCAAACATTATTACCGGTGAAAAATGTAATTCTATTTCGCCAATACTAATTTGCATTGCCTAAATGTTAAATCTGCTTAACGGAGGAAATGAACAAATATTCATTCCAAATTCTTAAATAAAATTTTAATTAAATATTGAAGATTCCCAACTATTTTAATATGGATAGTATAGTTATAGAATAACAGGGAAATAACAGCTCTGAAATTATATAAACGAAAAGGGGAAATAATATATAAGAAAAAGAACTTATGTTCTAATATTTGAATATTGACAGATATAGAGAAAGATGAAAAACTTGTGATTCATTAGTGAGTTCTGGTTACTCAAATGGAATTATCAACACTGAAGTTTTTTTAGCATTTGTAGTATCAATATAATTAAAATCTAGTCATTTGACCTTTTCTATAAATTACGATTACATAAGAGGAATTTTAATCGATGGCGACCAATGAGAAAGTTTCATAACTTGGTCAAGTAACCATTATTTACAAAAAAAAAAAAAACCTGTTAAATGATTGGCCAGTGTGCTGCAGAATTTTAACAGTTAAGTGAAAAACATTTATGTATTTATTAATTATTTTTTTATTAATTAATAGCATTTTTATTAATTTATAATTTTTCATATACTAATTATTTCATAATTTTATATTTCCATTATATTTCCATTAATTTCATAATTTTCATATATATTTATTAATTTCTAATTTATTAATTAATAACAATTTCGTGAGTATTTTGTGAAAGGTAATCACCGTAACACATAGAAAAGAATGCGCCTTTAAATTGCAAATTTAATGTTTAAGGGAACCAATATGTAAAATTTATAATATTAAGCTATTTTGTATTTTTTTAAATATATCTAATTATTCCCAGAAATGTGTGATATGGTATACTTTTTAACACTCGTTTTTAATTATTAGTTCTTTGGTTCATAGGTTAAGTGACTTTTACAATGTTTCTTTCCTTTTTTTTTTTTTTTTTTTTTTTTTTGAACAACAACATAGCATTTTGAAGACAATCGCCCGTTTAAAATATAATTGCACATTAACAGACCCGCTTGACTTTAGCCTATACAAGATGAATCAGTATTCATCGTTTAAATTTGGTGTGGAGATAGAAAATAGCAAAAGACGACAATATTACGGAAAAAAGTATGGGCGCAAACAAACGCCTGACGTAGTAGAGGCCACTGTGTATCCACAACTTCTGATCACGCGCAAAGCTCTCTGACAAGCCCAGCCGGTCGTCATTCGACAAGGTGACTTTGTAGAAGTAATATGGATCGTTATACGTTTAATGAAGTGCGGCAGGGGAAAGCGGTCAAAGAGCTGCGCAAAAATACGTAGAACGCTACCTCAACAGGCGCAAACCTCAGAATCAAATGTTTGTAACTAGATCGGTTAACAGTACCTGTAAGGATTGAATATGGATCGTTATACGTTTAATGAAGATTCAGATATGCATCTAACATACAGTGCGGCAGGGGAAAGCGGTCAAAGACCTGCGCAAAAATACGTAGAATGCTACCTCAACAGGCGCAAACCTCAGAATCAAATGTTTGTAACTAGATCGGTTAACAGTACCTGTAATGATTGAGGAAGCAACCGATCGACTCAGACAGTTCTAGGTACAGGGGGCTATTTAAGTTTACAGTTTGGCGTCGGTTGGGGTAGATTTCTCTATACATTCGTGCCGCTCTTCGGCCGCTTTCACCAGCCGTACCGTAAGTTAGATGCATATCTACAAATTCATTTAACGTATAACAATTTATGTTACTTCTTAAAAGTCACTTTTGTCGAGTATCGCCAAGCTGGACTTGTCAGAGAGTTTTATGCGTGATCAGAAGTTCTTGATACACAGTGACCTCATATCATGCGCTCGCCATGCACTCGTTTGTGTTCACACTTTCCTGTGTGTTATTGTCTTATTTTGCTATTTCCTACCTCCCAAAAATTTAAATGTTCAATCTTGATACACCCTGTATAAAAGGCAATTTTCAAGCCAGTCCAGATTACTTCCAAACATCGTTGCGGCGGAAGCTCACGTTTCTGCGAGGCATTCTTTCAAGGCCAGAGCCCTCCTTAGCGGGACCCTTCCGGCATCTCTTATCAAGCAATCCGCAGTTAAGCAAGAACAGACTCAAAGCACCAAGCAACTATCTTATCTTTCCTTTCATTCTACTTTTTACTAATCTGTCTATTATATATTCTTATCTTTTTATTTTTATTAAAAAAACTGCAAAGATTATTAAATATTATAAAGTTTTTATAAAATTGTTAAAAAATACATCACCTACCCTAGTCTTCCTCAGAATTTTGTATGTGCTTCCTATTTCTATGAGCTCATTTTTTCAGAATTATTTGGTTACAATTGTAATGATTCATTGTATACATACATGTTATATGTAGCTTCATTTTATATTTGAAGACTGTAGGTTACATACCAACTTTTCCCCAATGCCCAAAATTAAAAAAAATAGAGAAGAAAACGCAATTCCAAATTTCAAAGTGGCATTGTCGCTTCCAATTAAATCAAACCAATTTTTTTTGTATTATTATTTTAGTTTTGTTTTACAATTTCATGTTTTCTTTATTTCTTTGAGAAATTTTTTCTGGCAATTCCTTTGTACGGGAGGACTTCTAAGATAAACACTCATGTTTGTGAAAATTGCAACACCATAAAGGAATTGCCAGGAATTAATGAAATTTATTCCACATTCCGCATAGCATGCACAGTCACAGTGACGTCATTGTGACGTCAATGTGAGTCACGTACGTCACGTCACATCTTTGACCAAAATGCCACCACTTTGTAACGTCACACTGTGACCAAAATGTGAACGTCTTGGAGATCTAAAGAAAACTTAAAATAAACTTTAGAACATCTTATAACATAAAGAAAATTACTTTTTGACAGCTTTAGAAATTTTTGTGACGTTGCAATGACGTCACTGCAAGTCACATAAGTCACGTAAAACCTATGAACAAAATGCCAACACTCTGTGACTTCACGGTGTGATCGGAGAGTGAATTTGGAAAAAAAAAACTCATAAAATATAGATTTGAATTATGTCATGTACCTAAATCATTAATAAAAATATTGTCACACACTATTTAAATATATTGAGTATTTCCAAAATAAAATAATAAATAAATATCTGTCTACATATATGAGGCAGATAATTATTTACAATTTTCATTACCATTTTCATGAAATTTAACAAAATATACTATATAATACACAGGTAAAAATCCTTAAATAGAAATTTAGTTATTTATCGAGTTATAAGCAATTCGTGCCACGTGACGACCAGTTTTTCTCCTGTCTTTCACTGTCACGTCGGATATTCAAATCAAAACGCCGACTTTGACATTCTTTTCTGAAAGATCTTCTGCTTTTAACAAAAAATGGAAAAGATTTTTCAATAACATAGTTTCTGAACAAAACACGAGCCAATTTCGTATATTTCCGAGCAAAAATGAATTAAAAACATGTTATAAAGTATATGTCGTTCCTATAGCAATTTATCCAAAACTGGCCAGTGCTTAGTAAGATGTCACTTCTATTAAATATATTGCTCTTTTCGATAGAGTGTAAAAAATAAAAAATTTGTACTTAGGAAATTTGATTGCAATTTAAATTTATATCGAAATTACTTTATAAAGCCTATTAAATCAATTATTATTTAAAATTTATCTTTACTTTTGACGTCTAAAGCAAATGCAATGGATTAAAAAATATATAAAAATGTAAATTTTCACAGCTTATTTCTAAGAATACAAAAATCTCTCATATAAAAAAAGAATATTATAGCATCATTAGAAGTTCATTTTTCAGCCATATAAATTATAAAGGTTTTGAAATGTCTTTATTTAAATTATTTTCTTCCTATATCATTTGCGGTAAAGTTGGAAACATCTACTAGCTGTTATTTTGTTGTGTTTAAACAATACTGCGCGCGCATATTGAAGGCAGACGATTTTTTCTCATTCGAAGTTAGGATAGGATTAGCGTGTGTTGCGTTCTTTTAAGTTTGTAGATTTATACTGTGTAAGTAAATTAACGTTTTAAAGTGAACAATCTCCATTTTAAACTAAAACAACCATTTTAACATCTCCCTGTGTCTAGCCGGGTGCGTCCATAAGGCCTGGGTGATATTTGATTTCTCAGATCTATGAACACACCTCTCTGCTGGAATAATTTGAAAATTATTGTAGTGGATGTACAGTCTAATTTTTCAATGAAAGGGAAGCAGATAAGGAGCATTCAACAGTAACACCTTTACCTATAGATCAGCAGGTAACTTTTAATGTCTTCGCAGTTTTGTTAATAGTGCATGTTTAGTACTAGTACATTTAATATTGCATTATTTAAAAGTTAAGATGTTTAAATTTTCTTTTAAAAAATCACTTGTATTAAATTTTATCTTTAATGTTTTAATTTTTTTTAAATAGACTATTTGGGAAAAAGCTTAAAGTATTTACTAACAATATGTATTCTAAATGTAAAGTGTTATGTAAAAGGAGGAATTTATTTAATGTTTTGCGTTTCTTAGTTCAATTTTCATAGTTATTCATTATAATTAAAAACATTGCAATTTTTAAAACTATTGTTATTTGATTTGCAATTTAATAATTTCGTTGCTAGTGTAGGTTTCCAGAAATAATTTTCCGGTATATTTGAAAAAAAAAATGAGACTTTTAATGCATTGAATAATTTATTTGTTGAGATATGTCAATGTTAGATGCACAAAAATAATAAATATTGATGAAACAATAAAATAACTGTTTAGTTAAGGTAATTTTTCCAGCTGTGTTATCGAATGTTTTTACTGTAAAAATTGATATTTAAGTTCTGCATTTAGTATTCTATCAAAAACTATAAATAAAATAATTTGTAAAGAAAAAAAATATATAGTTTTTTTTTTTTGCATTTATGATCTTAAGTTCTATATTTCATTTACAACGAAAACTGTTTTACTGCTTGATACAAGATTTATTATTTAATAATATCGCACAATAGGTATATCTATTATTTAAATTGATTCCTAATATAATTTTTTCAGAATGCTTATTTGAAAATGTATACTTATATTTTCTTTAAAGTTGTTCTCAAATCCAAAATAGCTAATTTCTGGCATATTTCTGAATTCATTTTTATTCTGAAATACATGAAATTAGCAGGTGTTCTTATTCAGAAAAGGGTAGATGTGCCAGTAATGGACCGCCTTCCAGTAATGGGACACCTTCAATGTTTTTGGTTTATAAAAAAATAACCAATAAAAATTCAGCTTTATTTATTTCATTAATATGCTATCTTTAAATTCTAGTTTTAAGTGCAATCATAATATCAATTATCTATTACTTTTTGTGAGGTGTCCATTACTGGAGTTTAGGGTGTTTTGATTTATTTCTGTTATTTACAATTAAATTTAGATTCACATTGGGAAATGTGACTATGAGCATGGTTAAATATTGTTGGTAGAGTAATATAATATTAAAAAATGTTGAATATAACAATTATAACTATTAATTAAAAAATAATTGTTAAAGAAATTCCTTAAGGGTGTCCATTACTGGCACATCTACCCTATATATAATCGAATGGCGTTATCCATTTTTTGGTAACGGCAGATGATGTTTCAGAAAACACTATCAAAGTCAGTGTTTTGAACCAAATTTCCGACGCGCAGCGTCAGAAACGGGTAAAACGTGACCGACATTGATCTTAAGTATTACATTTATCTAAAAATGGAAAACGCTATTCATTCCAAATAGCTTTAATAATGAGGCATGCAAGTGCCATGCGTTTAAAAGTTTGTTCATAAATGTGTCAGAAAGTTTCGTGTAAACCGGTTTCTCAATCAGATGCAAAGTTTTAATTTGAATACGAGTTGCATCAATAAAAATGATTGCCGATCCAATCCTTATCGTCGATCTTATCCGTATTTGGTGAAATCTTGTTATCCGAATCTATGCGAAATCATTTATCAGGTTCGGTCGGGTTGTGGGCTTACAGATTTTGTTGTTGTTGTTGTTGTTGGGTTAGGGTAAGAATACGGGTTGAATCAAAATATAGTTTCAGTCAACCATTATTCATGTTCAAGTTGACATTCAATCATGTTCAAGAAGTATATAACCGGATTCGTGTATGACTCTAGATCCGAGCTGACATCAGAAATTGTATCGTAACACAATTTCTGATAAAATCTGGTTACTCGGTCGTATGCAAGATTCTATTCCAAACAAGACTTACAGTAAAAACATTATACCCGACTCGGGTCAGATCGGGTTCACGAAAATCAGGTCACACGACAACTAATAGAAATCTATTCTGTAGCCAAACAAATCCAAAAAGATCGATCCGAAGTTTCTGGATTGGATTCGGGTAAAATCTGGTCACCCGACCCGGTGCAGTGTCGTCACAAACGTCACAAACTTGAACCATAAAAAAATTTGATCCGAACAATCCGTATAGGATTCGGGTAAAATCTGGTCACCCTATCCGATGCAGATTCTTCACATTTTTCACATTTAAGTCGCACGGTGACTTCACAAAGTAGTCACATTATGAGGTCACAGAAAGCCTTGAAAACGGCCATAACGACCTCGCATTTACGTCACAATGACTTCACATCGACGTCACTTGACGTCACGACGACGGTCACAAAGTCACAGTGTGACTTCACAGTGACGTCGCCGTGACGTCACCATGCCTTACGGGATATTACTGATAGTAGTACAAATAAACGATCAAATTTACAAGACAGAAAAACAAAAAGAACGTCGGAAATTAGTACTTTGTGTGTCCGTCACGCTGAGCGATGAGAGCCTGTACACGTCATGGTATTTAATCATATAGGTTCTGAATGTAATCCTGGGGAATGCCATTCCAGATAGCTTCGACTTGAAGCAAAATTTCAGTCTTACTGTGTGCCCCACCAGCTGTCGCCTGCCAGTCGCCGACCAATAAAATCGCAGACATGCTTGATGGGAGACATATCCGGGGAATAAGCAGGTCATGGAAGAAGCGAAACCTGTAGTGCACTGAAGAAGGCTTGTGCAGTCTGCGAAACATGTGCACGGACATTATCCTGCTGAAATACAGCACCCGGAATGCATCTAAGAAGGATGAGGACCTCTGACTCCACAATTTGCCTTATGCAGCGATCACTGTTGAGGTAATCCGCAATGTGCATTAGATGGGGTTGACAATTATACCAAATAGCTCCTCACACCATGATGCCAGGCGTTTGTGCGGTATGACGCTGGATAACACACTGTGGTTGTAGACGTTCTCCTCTGTTACGTCTGACGCGTATCATTCTGACTTTTCCATCATTGTACTCCAGATTGTAGCGAGATTTATTGGAAAATGCATCTTGTTGCCACTGGACACGTCACGCTCTGAGTCCATTGCTGAGTCCATTTAAGTCGGAGGCGTCTGTGATTCCGTGAGAGGGGAATCATGCGTAGAGGAACCCTTGCACGCAGTTCATGCTGCAACAGACGGCGACGAACTGTGGAGCTAGACAACAAAAAACCTGTAGCTGTGCTCAACGTTGTGCTAACTCACGAGAGGACACTGTATGCTCCGTCACAGCCATGCGGATGAAGTATCTGTCGTCCCGTGCCGTTGTGATATTGCGTGCCCCATTGCCAGGTTTTTGCCTTGCTTGGTTCTCCTCTGTCCATTTATTCGAAATACGCATCACTGTTGTGGCATTACACTGCGTGCGGGCTGCAATTTTGTAGATACGAAAATCCCCCTTCTTGCATACCGACGATGCAACCTCGTACGGACACCGTTAGTTGTTGGCATGGCTTCCTCCTCTTTTGACGAGGCATATTGAACACCAATGAAACGTTTACCGCAGACAGAGGAAGATAAACGGATTTCAATGCATTTTTATAGTCCTTTATATACCCGGAACAAGCGACAGATAAGAAGTCGGTTCTCATTCCACGCATGCGCAATCACTGTTGTAACACATGTTTTACTTTATTTTACATTTCCTGTAAGTTTGGTTTAATTTGTATAATTCCTTCATGGCGTTGCAATTTTCACAAACATGAATGTATATATATATATATATTTGCATTTATGACTAAACTATTCTAAATACAATATGTTATTCGCTTCATTTGCATATAATTAAATAAATTGTGACTTATTTCCTAAAAATGCTATTTAACATCATCCAAATTCCATATTGTTGAATAATTTTTATTTGCTTTTTTTAGTTCATCAATTGTTTTTTTTTTTTTTTTTTTTTTTTTTTTTTTGCAGACGCGACATTAAATCTTGGTATTTTTATAGATTGTAAATAAATGTAATTCTTGGAGATGAAATTTATTTAATCAAATGATGTGTATCATGCAAAAAAAGCCGCCATCAAACGGAAGTGAACTTATTAAATCAAATATCTATTCATTTAAATGAATCTATAAAACTTTTTTACTATTCAAAGTTTAATTTGCTAATTAGAAACGTACCGTTGAAATGTCTGGAAAATTATTAAATGTTATTTTTTAATCTAAAACAATCAGTTTAATAATTAACTATGTATGTACCTATCTATTTAAAGAAAAAAATATATATTTAATATCGTTATGCATGAAGTAGATTTTACATTAAAAATATTTTCTTTTAGAAGAAGTGTTCCGGAATTAAAAATTTTTTGTGATACATATGGGGAATATTAATAGAAATTTGATATCCTTTTTTCGTAAATGTTATCATATGTATAAAATAAATTTTCTTGAATAAGTTATATTTAAAATTTTCTACGAACACAGTAATTGTTTATTTAATATTTAGAATTTTATTTGCATGTGAAAATAGGAATACAAACAATAAAAATAATTGTTTAAATATAATGTGTAAATATATAATAATGAATGTAAACAATACTTATATTATAAAATATATTAACTTCTGTAGTCATTTCTATAATGTAAAGAACAGTTTCTGAAGTCATTTGCTTTTGAAAATAATAAAATAAAATTTATTAACTATATGTAATGTTTCTGGATTTTTAAATAATCATGCGCATTATGTACTATTTTTCATATGAAAATTATGTTTGTATAAAGTATGAAGCCTTGAGAAAAAAAAGTATAATTAATCCCTTTCGGGACCATTAGTGTATATACACATCTTTAAAAGGTACATACGGCACTTTATTTTGCACCAATATTAAACAAATGTAATATTTACCTTCTTTAATTAAAGCATTTTCGTAATTAAATAAAAAAAGTAACTGTTAAAAAATAGTGGTGCCCACTGAATAAAACTTATGTATGGGACGCTGGTCTCGTTGAGGTTAAAATGCACTTTTTAAAATTTAATATAACAATTTTTTCCCTTGTAGTTCTTGTAAGCATCCATTTGAGATTCAATAGCCTTATGCTCAGAATTTACAATAATGTAACAAATAGGACTCCAAACGAGTATTGAGTATTTTTTTAGAAAATCCTAGTTAGCTTTATCGTTTATACCATTGGATAATATAACAATAGTGTAGCAAAAATTATTGTTACTGTAAAGTTGTACCCTTTTTAAAAAAAGTTATGACCAGGTTGTTCTAGGGTGTTTGTACACGAGAGTGGCCACATACGCACAGAGCGCGTGGTCAGACTATGCTTAGAAAGAATTTTTTTGTCCAAACTATGGCAAACCTACATTCTAGACTTGACGATACTCGCCTTGCCGACTTAAAAAAACATTAGCTTGGCTTTGTAAAATGATTAGCGATTCCCATTTCCCCAAACCTTCACAAATCATATTTTAGGTAAATTTCGTTATGGACACGATAACTCGAATAATTCTTAACAAATATCTTCCAAACTGATACATAAAATCAAGGGGCATGAAATCTCGGTCAAGTTCGTTAATGGGCAAAATCGAACCAGGGGGGGGGGGATTTGAGGGGGCTTTTTGTTAAAAAAGAAAAAACCCATAATGTCATTATCATAGTATCGAATCCATTTACAGTTAATATTACTTCTAGGAAAAGGGTCGAAAATTTATGTATAACATATTTTTGATATCATTAAAAATGGCCCCAAAGGGCGGGGGGGAAAGGGGGGTTTTAGAAGAAAAAAATTCATAACTTCGTCAATTTACAAGATATCAAATATGCTTAAATTTATTATAAATCTTCTTACTATTATCTAAAATTTTTATATTGACAAGTTTTTTATAGGACCAACCCTTATAGCAAAAATAAATAAATAAATAAATAAAAACCCTGCCGGCTCCGCCTGCGAACAAATTAGATTTCGAAGTGGGCGGTTCCTTATGGATCTCAACTGCGGCATCAGAGCAAAAATGTCATTTCTTCCGCAATTCCCAACAAACAGACGCCCCACGGTCTGCGTCTTCGAAATCTACCTGTGCCTGTAGGCCGAGCCGTCAGGGATTTTTATATTCCGTATGTTACCGCCTTCATATCGAGGCACACTAGGATCACCTTAAGAGCTTTCACCGTTTAATGTCAATTTGCAAATATATTTATCAAAAATGCTTTAATAATGAGTGCTAGGCCGTGTAGATCGTTCGTATAGTAATAGAGTCAAAAATTGAAAATACTTCGAGCAGAACTTGAACTCTGTTCTTTGATTGACAGTTTATCATCGTTGTTTTTCGAGAGATATGTTGTGATATATAAAATCGTTATTTAACGTATGTCTGGAAAAATTTGGCACACACATATCAAGAATGTCTAAAGGTTGTCTGACTGAACTGAGCCTGTCAAAGTTGTTCATGTAACTCATTTGGCAGAGTTTTCATCGGTGCGCTAAAAGTTCCTGGTTTGGCTCTTAGTTGGAGAGTTTTTAACTATGTTTGGAAATGTTTAGCTCGTACGATTCCATTATTAATCCATTTTATTGAGTTAAAAATATTAATGTATAACAAAACTAAATTTAAATTAGCATTGCTGCACTAAACTTATCTTCTGACTAACAGCTGACTGAGCAAACAAATAAACTATCGCATAGGAATCTCCTAGTTGCAGTAATCATGGTGCAATCCCGCTTTTACTTTAACTCGAGTAAACTTATTGTAGTTTATATTATATCCGCTGGTGTATTTCGTAAAGTATTGAAGTAATTGCGGTAAGAGGCAAATGTGTTTAGCTGTAGATGTTATTTCTCTATATATAAAGGTCGTTGAGAGTAGGTTTTTTTGGAGCAAATTTTCAATTGATGAGCACTATATTCCTTTCAAGTGGTGTTGAGTGAAAACCTCATTTCCTAAAATGATGCATGATCTATGTTCCCTAATTTACTTTCATATTAGGGTGTATCAAAAATCGAAATATGCATAATCGAATTTCAAATGCTTGAAAATCCATAACTCAATTAAGAAAACATTTAGGCAATTCAAGCGCATACTCAGCAATATTTACGAATTCTTTTGTGTAGCCTTGTACATGATCTATACTATAGTATTTATACTTCACACTACGTAGTATACAAAAATGTATTTAAACTTAAAAACGCACACCATAACTGAAAATTAACTTCCAGCAATATTTGCTAATACTTTGAATACGGTACTGTACTAGAAATATTTTGTGCGTCCCTGTAAATGAACAATAAATGATATATACATCATATTCTGCTACAGAAAGTATCTTGTATTAAACCTCAGTAATGTATATCAATTTCATTATGCTTGAAATAGTTTTACATTATACTCTGTAAACTGATTTTCCACCCTATATTTTACAGAATGCATGTTTTAATGCACTTCATAAATGCATAATCGATTTCATTATGTTTGAAATGGTATAACATCATTAAAATGCACATGAAACGATTTTTTCCCATTGATCGTAATGTGGCGGAATACTTTTGACTCTAACCGTAAAACAACCAGTGGCGGATCGAGATTGTCTTCTCTTGGGGCACTAAATGCATGACAGGAACATTTATTATTTTCATGCCATTATTCTATCATGCCATTATGTATATATCAATTTCATTATGTTTGAAATAGTGTTACAAAATGCTCTGTAAACTGTTTTTCCCCTTAGACCATTATGTAACGGAACACTTTTGTGTGGCCTGCAAATAAATAATAAATGCTTCGCACCTTATATTCTACAGAATGCATGTTTTAATGCACTTCATAAATGTATATTACAAAATTCAATTTTTTCCTCAATCTGCTATATTATTCTATAAAATTTTTTCATTTAATAATGTTCCGTATATAATCCCAGCTTATTAAAATGATTCTTATTCATAAAATAGTCTTTTACTATCCATATGTAAAGCCAGTATATTCTAATCCACTTAATAATATTTATTCGAAAGTAGTTAGATCTAAGAATGGCGATAGCTTTTTAAACTTATTCTTTAAATAGAACATCTTTATTTTAATCCATTATTAAAATTCATTATTATTATTCCAGTGTAGTCAAATTGCTATAACTTCTTTATTTAAATGGTAAAATATCACATTTCTTAAATTATTCCGCTCAGAAAATTTTATTCCCGTAAAGTTATTCTATTATTAAATATTAAATGTCTATTAAAATATTTCCGAAAAACTTTAATTCTTTTTTTTTCTTCTACAAAGATTCATTTTCTTTTTATTATTATATTTTTTATTACGTATTAAATTCGAAGTTTAACCACAGCCTCAATGCAGATAAATTCGTTTGTTGATATGGCAGGCGTCTGGTACGAGATTATCGAATATTCTAGAGAAGCGTAGATGATATTTCCCGCGAAGGAAACCGTTTTTCGAAAAGATAATCCCACCGAAAATGCTAATAGAGTTCTTTAAAAGACCTTGTGATTTGATGAAAGTCAGTGTTTTTGTATTTTTTCGCAAGTGAGTTTAAAAACTCTTACACATCCTGATTCGGAGAGAATTTAGGACGTTGGTGTTTGCTAAAGAAAAACGGGACTGATTTGGGAATGCAATGGAACGTTGTCATCGGAGTTTTTTTTTTTTTTTTTTTTTTTTTTTTTTTTTTTTTTTTTTAACTGATGTGTTTGTTCGTCTGCAACGAGCAGTGAATTTTATCAAGCTAAGGAGAGCAGGGAATTTTGTCGTCGAAAAGATGTAAAAATAAACTGCTGCTTGCTGCTCAAATTGGTATCTAATAGATATGATGTTGTTCTATGTAGAAATTGGTTAAACAAGTTGTTAAAGCTAAATAGAGCATTTCCCCGGAATCTAAAAAAGATTGATTATGTTTGAATAAAATGGATTCGACCGCATCGTGTTTTTATTTTCTGCAATCACCAAAATACTCGGCTGCTAAGATGCAAATTAATTTAAGACTGCAGTTTAATTCAAGTGTGCCAGAAATGTCTTCCATTTGTGGCAAAATGTCACATGTATATCAATTTCATTATGTTTGAAATGGTATAACTTCATTAAAATGCACAGGAGACGACTTTTTTCCATTAATCGTAATGTGACGGAATACTTTTGACTCTAACTGTAAGACAACCATTGCCGGCTCGTGACTAGTTTTATTTGGGGCACTAAATGCATGCCAGGCACATTTATTATTTTCATGACATTATTTTTTAAAAGAAACCCTTTTGTTGTTTAATGACAGTACTTCTGCCAATAACTAAAATAAAATATTTCTATATAATTATAGTAAGAAAAGAATAAATTTTGTAGCCATGCATTTAGTGCCCTAAATAAAACTAGTCACGACCCGCCACTGAAAACAACTATAATTGCTACACACTTCATTACTTACCCATAATACGTAGTATAGGGTAAGTCTTGCAATCGTTTTGAAAATCGAAAAAAAAAATTTTGACGGATTTACACGTTTCAGATACTGGAGATTCCGAAAAACATATTTTTAGAAAAAAAAATTTGCCGTCCGTGTGTGTGTCTGTGTGTCTGTGTGTCTGTAAACGCTCTATCTCTCGAAAAAATTGAGATAGAGACTTGCAATTTGGTATGTACTTAGTATGTAATAATGGAAAGAAGCCTATTTCATTTCAGTAACCTCGATTAACCGGAACTATTTTTTTCGGACTCTCGAAATATTCGTTCAGATAAAAAGTATATAAAAATTTTCGAAATTGGTTATTTTAAGAAATGAATATAAAAGACAATAAACATAAATTTTGCATAAAGCATGAAATCGATCGGATAATTAGTTGCCGAGATATTTGGAATCATATTTACCACACTCTTCGATTTTTCATAACCCTGTATTTTATCCAAATTTCACTTTAAAGATATATTTTAATTCAAAATTTGACGCTTAATCAGATGCAATAAACCGCTAGTTAATAGGATTATTATTTTTGGAGTTATAAGGAAAAACCTCTTTCAAGCAATTCAGTAATCGAGCCTTTAAAGTTTGTGACGTCATCAAGCCACGATTTTATTTGAATTGCAATGCATTTTATAAGTAGTTTACACATTTTTATTTTAATATTTCACATTATGCATATCCATGATGGGTAAGTATTACGGTGGCCCACAATGACTAGTTTTCAATAGCGATCGTGTTATAATAAATGTTAATAACATACAAACATTACAAGAAAATTTGAGTACATTTACGAGAGTTAGAGCACGGACAGACAAATCGAAGCCATAAACATTTTTCAACTATTTTGGAAAGCGTTAAAAATGGGTATTATCATTTGAAAGTTAGCATGAAAAAATTATATGTTGTGAAGTGTAATTTATGCGTGACATTAATTCTTATAAAATATGTGCCACAACGTATTCTAGGCTGTTACTAGAATTTAAATGTAATAGGTAAAAAAAAAATAATAACAGTTACTTTGAAAGTTTGAAAATATATTCGTTACAAATATTATGCTTGAACATACTATGCATATACTATGTACAGACTTGTTTAAATACCACATTACCCAGCCACATGAAAGGCTGGTAAACAAATAACAATTAATAGGTTGGATTAAGATGTAAGAATTGTGAATCTTGTTCGCTTATTCTTTTCCCTGGAGTATTGCTGACAAAGTAGATTGTTTTTGCTTCAAACATAAAGAATCATCGTTCCAAACAAATTAGTAATATATGTAGGAAGAATAATATTAATTCAGCAACTAAAGTAGATATTTGAACTTTCTCCACAATGAATGATCATTTAAAGAATAATTCACGTATTATATTAAATCTACAGGTTGCAAAGTAATATCTGGCTACATACAAGTAAATCTTAAACTGATAAAGCTATAAACGTGGAACAAGTGTTTACCTACTGTAAAAGGACCAAGTATTGTCATGCATATAAATATTTGAGTACACACTATTGAACATTCTATAGAGCAAAGCAATTTATAAAAAATAAATAATAAATCATTATTTAAACGTTTATTTCAGTTAAAAATTATTTAATTTAGTATTTTTATTGCACATTTTGAATTTGTTAATTTTGCTTGGCAATTTGAACGAATTGACTCACAATTTTTAGAATAAATAAATTTCTTGAAAGTTCTTTGATTCTAAATAGTAGCATTTTCTATTAAAAAAAATGTGCATGTTTGATTAAATATATTTTCATTAGTTCATTAGTTCATAATTTATTCATTTTCATTTTGGCGTCATGCTAGCGTTATAACCAGCGCGTAGCAATGGCGAGATAACCAGACTCTATATGCAAGTTCATCGTTGGTTGATGTTGGCGCCTCAAGCTTTTGTTATAGTTTTTTATTATAGTTTTTCACGGAATAAAAATAATGTGTATCTTGAATAAAAAAAATGTTTTTCGATAATAATATTCGCAACTCCTTATGGAGAATATATTATTATTTTATAGTCATTTGAAGTGCTTTTTATAATGAATATTGTAATAAAGTTTAGTTTAAATAACGCTAACTTCCCGATTTTATTTAGAATGTTCTTGACTGTGTATTGAGATAGCTGAGATGGCTTTTCACATTGTAATCTGTATTTTCATTTAAAGCTTATATATTTTTTAAATTAATGATGGGTTATATTAACAATTTATTAACTGTGTTCCTTGATCTTATTGTTCAATAAATGTATTTATTGACTCTCCCAGGGGTTCTCAAACTATGATTTTTTGCTCTTGAATTATACTTCGTGTTCATGGATTTCTTTATATAATACATTTCCCTTTTGGATAGTATATACAAATATACTACATAATTTATACCTTGAAAAATATCTATAAATTTTATTTTAAACTTTTACTCATTTGATTATTTAAAAAACAGTTTTAAAAGTTATTTAATTTGTCTTATTAAAAAAACAAAATCTTATAAAATATAGTAAACATAATATTAAAGTGCCTGTAAGCAAGAATAGTGTAATGTATATATTTTTTTAAGTCAAAATTAAATGCTTTATATAGAAATGAAATTACAGTAAATTCACAAAATAGTATTAATTTATTTTGCTCAAAATTACATTTTTACCACAAGAGAAAAATTACATCGAAGTAATTCAAAAATGCGTTCAAGAAATTTCTCTAAAAAGGTTTTGCTTGTTATCTCATTAAGATATTTTATTATTTTTTTAATATTATTCATAAAGTGTTTAATTTATATACAGGGGTTTTCGAAAAGTCTGGAAACGGCATAATAACTCGAGAAATATATATCGGATTGGAAAATGAAAAAAATACATGTTCAATAATTTTGAAAAATCTAATTAGGGATATCATAGTTGCCCCCAACTGTGCCCCCTTGGGAAAGGGGGGAAACTTTGAAATCTTAAATGATAACCCATCCCCCTTTTATTGCGAATTCGGATTCAACGGGAAAAAATACGTAACTTTTGGATTTAACATTTACTTCGAAAACTCATAGATGGCGGTGTAATCGAGTAAAACGCAGTGAGAATCGATTTCATCGAAATGTCTGGAAACGGTCGAATAACTCGAGAAATATACATCGGATGGGAAAACATAAAAATATGTGTTCGGTATTTTAGAAAATTGGCAACTTTTATGTCCCTAAATAGATTTTTCTGAAATATTGAATACGTATTTTTCCATTTTTAAATCCGAAGTATATACTCGATTTAATCGACCGTTTCCAGATTTTTCAATGGAAACGATTCTCACAGAATTTTCGATTACAGCGCCATCTATGATTTTCCGAAGAAAATATTCAACACAAAAGTTACGTATTTTTTCCGGTAGAATCCGAATCTGCAATAAAACAGGAGGTTATCATTTAAGATTTCAAAGTTGCCCCACTTTCCCCTCTAGGGGACATATGTGGGGAGGGGGCCAACATTGATATCCCTAAATATATATTTCAAAAATATGTGAACATGCATTTTTCGTTTCTCAATCCGATGTATATTTCTTGAGTTATTCAACCGTTTACAGACTTTTCGGACACCTGTATATATCTATCTATCTATCTATCTATATATATATATATATATGAAGTGGCAAATCTACATATAGCTGTAACATAATTAAATAAGCACAAAATAACATTTTCACCTTTATATTCGTCAGAAGTCTTTCTTTTTAAACGATCTGTTATGATAAAGACTTTCGTACTTTAACTTATGTAGCTGCTCTTATGACATACGAACACGAGTGACAGTAATATTTTCCGGGACGCCGCGCCGTACGAAACGAATACGTATGACATCAATATTTTCATTGGAGACCAGTTTTTTCTATGAAATGGCACCATTGATAATATATTCCTATGTATTTTAAAAAAGAAACACATGTAGCCCCAGGTATGTTTAGCGATCTGTTTGGCGTTCAACATGTCAAAATAACTACAATTTGATTTTTTTAAATTAAAATGTAAGGTATTAACTTTTAATGGTAACTTCGGTTTGGCTTAAGGTAATTTAAGTATTTTTTAAATTTATGTGCAAAAGCGTTGCAGCATATATATATTTTTTTCTGTTAGCGTTTCTATTTCTTCCCTTTAATATATGTAATTAAAGGGAAGAAATAGTTTATTATGTAAGTTAAGATTTTCTTTAACCTTTTAGCAGTCTCAGTCGTCCGGCATGCGACCAATTTATATTTTATTTTCAAAATGGACTTCACTTGTAGCATTTCTGAGGCATACAAATCATTTTAGCAAAATTATCATATCTTCTAATGTTTAGAAAGCTTTGTTATATAAATACACTTCCAAGTTTAGAAATAATCATAAAGTGAATAGTTAAAAATATTTTTAGTATATAAAGTAGTGTAGCCATTTTTTAGCCATAAAAATGAGATAATCAAGGGGTTAATACACTTTGGGTTTTAGAAGTTACCCCCAGCCAACACAACTTCTCACATTAATAATTTAAATAAAACAATTTTCTTTAGGCAAATATGTGTTTATGTAATAATTTATTCTGTTGCAATGTCTGAACAGGGGAACACATTATATAGTAAATATTTGAAATTGATATCAAGATAATAAATGAATATTAAATGATTTTTAACTATTAAAACCTATTTTTTATTACTATTCGTATAATATTCTCCTATATTCTCCTATTCTATTCGTATAATAGATACATTTTGATTTTGAAATATTTTTTGATTTTAGTATCAAGCACTTTAAATTTTAATTTACAGGTTACAAAGGACTTAATAACACAATATTATAATTTCATACATTTTTCTTTTTGGTGAAAACGTCTAACTTTTTAAATACGATCAAAATTTGCATGCTCTCAAAAGTACCTTGAAGCTCTCATATTTTCTTTTAATAACAATGTTTCAAATAATACAAACTTAGATGTTTTGTACGTTAGAAAATTTTATTAAACTTTCTAAGCAATCTCATATATTGTTTGCAGAAAGTACATTTACACCACTAAAAAGCAAATTTACAACGAAATAATTCAAAAATTTTAAAAGAATTTCCTGCTTTGTTTATTACAGAATCGCAAAATAAGCAGCTCTGTTTATTTTCACCTCCAGATATTTTCATTGATCTTGGCATTCCGACAGCTTGTACTATAGAATGTGTCTGAAATTCTGTATATAAAGTTGAAAACAAAATATACAGCCGTATCGTAATTATATTATGGAACAGAACTCTCAAATTTTGTAATCTTGAAAAAGCCTTAACTTAAATACTATGTAACCCCTTTTAAAGTAATACCAGTGAATATTGAAACAATTATATGTGTTTTTGAATTATCAAATAAAGGTATTATTTTAGTATTATAAATGCATATTTACATTAAAATCTGCCTCTATGTTTGTATATCACAAGTACGCCTCCAAGAATAGGATGAATTACGGGTTCAAAATAAGACCTGTTATTCGTAAGTAATCAAGCATGTCATATTGAAACTCGATATTTTGAAATTTAAGTTAGTTTAATAGACAGTAATTTTTTTCTTAATTTTTAGTGCAATTTCTGTAATGGTGAACACTTAAGTATTTCATCGTTTTAAAGAGAGAAAAAAGGAGTTAATCTACGTGAACGGTTAAAAATATATTTGTTTTATAAATTATACACTTTATATTTTTATACACTTCATGGATTTTTAATATTTTTTTGTGAAAATATCTCATTTTTAAAATACATTCAAAATTAGCATGTTCTCAAAAATATCTTTAAGCTGTCATATTTTCTTGTAAAGATATTTCAAATGTTTACAATGACATACAACATATGATAACATTGTTTCAAATAACACAAACATAAATGTTTTGTACATTAGAAACATTAGCCAAATTTTCTAAACAATGTATCATATATTGTTTGCAGAAAACACATTTATATCCCTAAAAAGAAACTTTACAACGAAATAATTCAGACGTTTTTAAAAGAAATTTCCGCTTTGGTTATTATAGATTCGCAAAATAAGCAGCTCTGTTTATTTTCACATCCACATATTTTCATTCCTCTTGGAATCCAGACGCCGTGTTCTCCAGAATGTGTGTTAAATTTTGATTATAAAGTGGAAAACTAAATATATAGTCATAACATAATTAAATTATGTAACAAAACTCTAATATTTTGTAATCGTGAAAAGCCTTACCATATAAACACTGTAACACCTTTTAAATTATTACTAGTGAATATTACTAGTGAATAAAGAGTTATATATCTTTATGAATATTAACTAAAGGTATTATTTTATTATTGGTAATGCATCTATTGTATTAAAATCTGACTGTATGTCTGTATGTATATGTTTGTATTTCACCACTACGCCTCGAAGAAAAGGATGAATTACGGATTGAAAATACGATCGGTTATTCGTAAGAAATCAAGCATGTCATAATAAAATTGATATTTTAAAATTTAAATTAGTTTTCTAGGTAGTAATTTTTTAGAAATTTTTATTGAAATTTCTGGGATGGTAGTGACTTAATTATTACATCGATTTAAAAAAAAAGGAAAATGGACTAATCTACCCGAACTAATAACAGATATCTTTGTTTTAGAAATTTTAGAAATTTATTTAATGGTTTTTAGTTTACACTCTCTTTACATTATGTCATGTAAAAGAATATTCATATGTGACTTCCATATTTACTACAATTTTTAATGAAAGGCTGAAAGATTTCAAATTAATTATCGGCATTAACTACAATTTGCCGAATAATACAAAAAATACTTATTGACAAATGTACTTTACAATGAAAATTTATTCATTTCCTAAAATATAATTATTAAATCCAGCAATATTAAAGTACAATTATCCAATTATTTTCTCATTTAATGTTATAACTTATAATGATCATCATTAAAATAAATATACGCAACAGTGAATAGTTACAACTTTTTGTCATTTATTCATTGGCAGATATTGCAGCAAATTTTGAATTTCATAAGAAACAGTCAGCGGCCAGAAAATGTTCAGAAGAATTTTGTTATTTTAACGGACGCCGTCTAAGGGGTATTACTACCATCATGCTGCTGCTATTATGAAAGTCACTTTAATACGAAATAAATTATTTTCGCCGAATGAACATTTCATATAACTTGTCAAAGTTCTGTAAAAATGTGCAGAAGTTATTATTATTTTTTTCATTAACTCAATTACGGGATTATTTATATTTATTTACATTGCAATTAAAATATGTAATTTATATTTTATCATTGAAGAATTTTTCATATTAGTAGCAAAAATATCGTTAAAAACTGTTCATCTATTAACGGAAATATGTTTATTAAAAAAATAATAAATACATAAATAAATAAATACTGTATTCCGTCTCGATTTTGAGTGTTAGCCAATAAACAAAACTCATGTAATACAAATTCTAAAAGACGTTTCAGTGCTTTAGAAATATTAGTAAGCTATATGTACATACATTACGAAGCAAATTATTAAAAACATTTTAAAAATAAATGTTATGCGAATATCCATTATTTGCGTTTCCTGCAATTACATATGACTATATTATTATTTAATTTAATTTAATTAATTAATTTATTTTGTTCCTATAAAATTGGAATAAGTTGAAGCTTCTGTGTTTGCATGTCCTTTCTTATTTATGAGCTTGAAAAATCAATTTGTTGATTTTATTTACCATTATTTAAACTAGAAACACCACTATTTCGAAGAGGATTTTTTAAGTAAATATATAAAGATTTTGAGTTTGTAATATATATATATAATGATCATACGCATATTAATAACAATGCACCTTATAATAAACGTTAACTAAATTGAGATATAATGCAGTAATTCTAGCGTAAGCGGTTTGCAGGAAACGCAAACATTATAAAAGCCTGCAGGTCGCCAATCAGTTTTCACATACTGTACCTCACTCCGAGTCCTTTGGAATCATTATGAATGGTGATAGATTTTTACACGGGACTCGGATTATGCACTTCAATATCGCTTATTTTTATGTGATATCACTTCTTTTTATGACTGACGTTTTAGGTTTGTGGCTTGGCGGGATCATTTGCAACGAGTTGTTTTTGATGAGATATCACTCTTTTTGTAAGGTATTTAATTTCAATTATACAGATTCCATTTTTATTCAGAAAAGAAAAAAAAAAGAAAGATGAAAGGGGCAAAAAAATAATAATAATGATGCTATAAATAGAATCATACATCAGAATTATACAATTTATTGAGTGAGTTATTCCAATGTACATGTCGCTACCATAACGACGGGGAAACTTTTATATTAATTTCCTTACATTGTATTCATCAGATTATTTATGACATGTTTATTTTCCTTTTTATTTTGTTTATATCACTCTTCCGTTTATATGCATACAAAAAACAAAAAACAAAAAATAGAAAATTTTACAGTAGTTAAGAAACTAATTAAAGTACTTCAGTTTCAGAAAAATGTGGAAAAATAAGAAGCACTTTTTTTCGGTCAATTATAACAATAAGTTTATGGAGCATATTTTACCGTTAATAATCATTTTTTTTCTACGAACCATTGTAATTCATAGGGATTTTTATACTAATATATTAAATATTATTTTTGAAAATTACTGATCACCTTAAAAACTTTTTTATTTGTAAAGTTTTTTAACTCAACGTTTCAAGAATCTGAAAAATATAAAAATCGAAACATTTGCAAAAGTATAAAAACTATTAAAGTGATTTCAAAATAGAAACTGTCCATAGGATGACATGTATTCCAAATTTTATGTGATTTTGTAAATATACCGCAAATACTAAAGCGTTTACATAATGAACCGTTTAAAAAGATGTAAAATTTTATTGAAATTTTTGATCTAATAATTCATAAAGTTTTAAATTAGATTTTAAAATGTAGCGTGATTAAACCAAAAGGATTATATTTACTAAAAACACAAAATACATAAAGACACAAAATACATAATTAATCTTTGTTGTCTGATCATTCCAATTTGAGGATCCTAAAATATAGGTCCCCAATCCCCAGCAGTCCACGAATTAACTAGGACATATGTATGCAACTGTTAAAATGTTCTCTAAGTCGACAATAGAGGCAATAAGTATAGCTCGGCAAATATGAAACACGGCATTGCTTCATCATGCACCCGAAAAAAGGAATTGATTAAAACAACAAAACACGTTTTGTTGAGTACAATTTGGTTGTTTGAAGCAAAAATTTTAGTTGAAGTAAAAAAGTTGGTTTTGTCGCATTGACAAAAAAATATTGTTGACACTCTTACAAAATTTTAACAAAATTTCATCAATTTTACTTGAATTAACAAAATCGTTTTTTTTTTTAATTTTACCATAATTTTGTAATTTATAATTCCATCAAAATTTTGTTGCTTTTACAAAATTTAAATTGTTGTGTAGTAGACATAACTCTCTCACGTAACTTGGTTTATTTGACTTATATAGCTGTATAATTAAAGGATTAACATAATTTTTGGATAATTAAAACTTTCTTAATAGGCATGGTCCAAGGTAGTTTTAAAAATGCCCCTGTCCCATTTATTACTTTCTTCTATCTTTACAAGAAGAAAGTATTGGAATCATGAAAATTTTCTACTTCTGGTTTCCGACGGATTTTAAAAGGTCCTGAACACGATTTGACTGTCTATGACTCTGTCTGCCTGTATGTGACAAAAATTTTGAGGGCGCTCTATTTCAAGAACTAATGCACGGAATTTAATTAAACTTTATATTCAGTTACTTCCTGATATAAATTGGAGTTGATTAGTCTTTGACGTAAATCGCGCAACAGGTGGCGCTGCTATGTTGCAATTTTTGCTATTTCTGCAATAGATTCGCGATTTCTCGAGACCTAATGCACTGATTTACATAAAAATACAGATTGAGTTAGACCTTGACATAAATAGAAGCTGATTACGTTTTGGTGTCAATAGCCCAACAGGTGGCACTGCTATGTTATTTTTTTCATGATTTTCGCTGTAACTAAATCTCAAGTACTAATGCACGGATTAATTTTTAAATCATTTTCAGCAGTGATTTACGCCTGAAATTCTTAAATAATAACCAGTGAATTTTTATCCTGCTTTTTTTCAAGCGTAAACCGACAGAGTGGAAAATGTCCCAACCCGGGAATCGTACCCGGGTCCTCAGAATAGCGCTCTGAGGCCCCAGCATATGGCAACACAGTTAAATTTTAATTAATTTTCTGCAGTGAATTATGCCTGTACTCCTTGAATAAAACTCAGTGAATTTTTATCCTGCTTTTTACAGGCGTAATTCACTGCTGAAAATGAGTGTGTTGGGTTGATTTATGACAGCTAATTATCAACACGAGGGATATAGGCCCGAGGGGGGGTGCCCACCGTGGGGGTCTTTCTAAGGGATGCTAACCCGTATTTACGGCAAGGTTCAAAGAAAACCACGGAAAACTCCGAACGGTTAGGTCGACGAGCGCGTTAGGTATAAACCCCTGTCGCATCTACCAGCTTTGAGAGCAGAACCTCTCAGCCACTGGTGGGGCTCACTGCTGAAAATGAATTAAAAATTAACTATATGTTGCCGTATGCTTGGCTTTGTATTTTCGTCTCATGTTTGCAGCAAAAATTTGCATGCTCATGCAGGGCCTGTTTACCGAATAGTCCCGGGAATCCCGTGCTTCCGCAAAGAAATACAAAGATGCCCCGAAATTTACTTTTCAGAATAACATTTTACAAAAAAAAAAAAAAAAATCAATCAGGGTAAGAAATGCATTTTTTCCTTATGAAATTTTTATCTAAGAAGCTCGCTCTTTCTAAATTGTTGTTTACTCGATATTTTGATGGTAAAATGTCAAATTGTTGCAGCATACCAAAAAGGTATTTAGTAAATAACAAATCAATTGGTAGAGGGGGGCCCCATAGTAACGTCAGGCTTCCCCTACTTTTATGTCTTAAGCGGACGCTGTGCTCATGATGACATTTCCATCTTGTGCTGCGTTTGCAGCCGGTCCGACATATATAAGAGTGAGAAATTTCGAATTTTGATATCGTCCCTTCTGGCTGAGTGGTTAGAGTCTCCGATCGTTATTCTGAGGACCCGGTTTCGATTCTCAGCTGGGGACATTGTTCAAATTGTAGATTTGCGCTTGAAAAAAAGCAGGATAAATACTAGCTTGTTATTATTCAAGGATTGCAAGCGTAATTCACTTCTGAAAATGAATTTAAAAAAATAGTTAAGCTTAGATTGGTTCTAATACAAAAAATTATTTTAAAGTAAATATTATAATTGTTTATGTAACAAAAACCTTTTGTTGTTAAAACAAAACAAAAATTCTTAAAATTTCACAAAACATTTGTTCTTTAAACAAAAGTGTTTGTTGCCGAAACTGAAAAGAACTCTTAAAGTAACAGATAATTATATTTATTTTGAGAAAACTTTCAACAAAATAATTTTGTTAATTCGAGTAAAATTTGAGACATTTTTACTTGAATTAACAGAACATTTTTTTGCTGACGATACAAAATTTTTTGTTGGAATTGCAAAAAAAAAAATCAACAATATTTTTCTTGTTGATTCAAACAAATTTTCCATTGACCCATATTTAAACGGAAAGTTTTGTTGGGCCATCGAAATTTTTGTTGATTCAACAAAACTTTTCTCTGGGTGTGGATTTGTTTCGTGAGGTGTTCGTTTTCCGAACATAAAAATCTCTCGAAATTGTTTTTTACCGAATATAAAAATCTCACGCGAAAGTGTTCATTAACCGATTTGTTCGTAAACCGAACAGTTCGTTACCGATCACCTATTGTATACGAAATTTAGCATTTGAAATTTTTATGGGGAATTTAAGTCATTTCCTTTTCATTGTGCTCTAGGCCCATTTTTAGAGCATCTTAAGTTCGTCATAGCCGGAGATTCGATGAACGGCAAATATTTAAACGCAAAACTTTTAATCTTGTGGACAAGATTAAAAGTTAATATGAACTATCACTTATAGTACAATACTTAGTATCACTTAGTATTGTATCACTTATATTACCTAAAAGTTAATATCTACAAGAAAGTAATAATAACATTTTTACATTCTATTACTCAGCGCATGAATGTAAAGTTGGAATTTTGTAATCGCTAATTCAATCATTTCCTGATACGCTACAATTATATATTTATAAATAAACAGGTTTTTTTTAATCGATGAAAATACTATATTGTAATAAATTTTGAGCTTAAGATCGACGAGCTTTCAGGCGGGCAAACTGAACTCGTATTAAATTTTAAAGCAAGATAATAAAACCTTACAGAGATTGAAACAGTATAAAATCATTAAAATACATCTCACTCAAAAAAATATACATCGGTTGTAATGTAATCAAGATCTTCTAAGAGAGCCTGTAAACGAAACGTATATGCTTCAATGCCGCTTTACAATACAGAGTTTAAATTAATCGTATGTAGCAACGTATTTGAATATCTTGTGTATATAGACACTTTGACAAAAGTTATGCTATTTACTATTGTTTTTCCTCTGTGTTAAGTACAGGAATCAAGTACTTCAACGTAAAAATTCGCTTACACAACTCTTTAGTCTTATTAAAAAAATATTTTGAGTTACCCTAACCCTGTAAACGAAGAGTAAATTCTACAATTCTGTTTTACAATAGGAAGCTAACGTAGGTCGTACGTAGTAACATATTTCAACATCATGCGCATACGCTCTTTTTTAAAGAAGTTAGACCATTTAATATTTCTTTGCTTCATCTTAAGTGTAGATATAAATCACTTTAAAGCGGTATACATAAAAAACTTATTTATATTTTTACACGAAATATTAAACATTTGAACTACTCATAAAAACAATTCAAATGCTGTAAACCGCGTAAAAATCGGATAATTACACCACTCTTTATCCCTATATCAAAAGATCTTTTGTGAAACCCTGTAAACGAACCTTAAATGTTACGATTTTTTTATAATAGGAAGCTTACTTGGGTCGACAGTAGTAACATATCTTAATATCATGTGTATACGACCATTCCTAAAAGAGTTGGGTCATTTATAATTTTTTTGCTATACATTAAGTATAGGAATTAATAACTTTAAACTGATATAAATCTCAAACTAATTACTATTATTACATGAAACTTACAACGTTTTGAACTACTTATAAAAAAAATTCAAATGACGTAAACCGCGTAAAAATCCGATAATTACACATTGCTGTAGCCCTGTCAGCAGTTTTTGGTCTGAACAATAATTTAAAAAGTGCAAAAAACAGCACTTTTAAAATAGCATTTTCTGAAAACCTATTCGTCGGATTTTGCTTTACTTTTGATTTCTTAGTCACTTGGCACGCCGCATTCCATAGAATCAAGAGTTTTGTTTCTATCATAAATAGAACGCGAGATATAGATGTATCAAAAACCCGTTTTGACTCGTCCGCAAAATATAAACTAGACAGCGTGCTAAAAAAATTTTGTAAAATCGTTTGGCATCCATTGGCGGAAATTCGTTTTATTTACGGTTCAATGTATTGCTGTTTCGTTTGCTTGGCGAGAAACTCTGTCGAGTTTCTGTGATGACAAAATATAGGTATGTACACAAAAACTTTGAGAAAAAAAAGAATAAACTCATCACATATTTGAAATAAAGTATTAAACAATGTAATAGGTATTTAAATCCTTACTGTTTAATAAAACTTTATCATCAAGTTTGTAGCATGATATTAAAATAAATGGAGACAATAAATCTATTCTTTTAAACTTTCAGTTTCATTCTCGTAAAAATATTAGAGATAAATCTCATTTTATACAAATAAACTTATTATAATGTATAAAATTTAAAATGTATAGCATTTAAAAACAACAAAAAAAATTATATCCAGCTTCTTATTCTGAAGAGTAGTTTTAATAATCTCATTACACGCCAGCTAAATGAAACAATGCCTACAAACAATCTATATCTTATCTAATCAATAATTCTGTATAAAAGAACTAATTAGTTTCTTTTTCTAAAAAGAAAACAAGTTGTCAGAAGGTCTTGGCATTTGTTTAATATCATGCACGAAAAAAAAAGTTCGATTACATAGGAGAATTAATTATGTCGATATCTTTATATGAAAAATTTTTTCAACAAAGGGTTTCTTTTTTTTTCTTTAAAAAGTAATCATTTGGATAAATATGGTTACAGAAATTTTAAGAAATATATTTTATAAAAACTTGAAATTAATTTCGTTTTTAAATAGAAAGCTACATTTTATAGATAAAAGGGCAGATACATTGCAATATGTCGATGACTTCTTCATCATACTGTTTAAATTATAGGCTATGTTTAAATTAGTGTAATCGACCTTCGTGCTTATGTCAGACATTCAGAAATGCAATGTCTATTTAAATATTTTAAAACTTTACTTGACTTTATTTTAAATCGGTACTTGAAATAAATTCCTTGGGAAAGATTCCTCTAACTTAGTGCTCCTCAACCTTTTTTGTATGAAAATCGTTTGCCACCACTATATTTGAAAAGTAAGCTTTGATATATTTAATAGCAAGGTTTCCGTCATTAACCTAAGGCAAATTTTTCTGTGTAAAAATAGTGGTAAAGGCGGTGGCCCGCGGGCCACAGTTTGTGCATCCCTACGTCTAACTTATGCGCAATAGTAATTTAAAATACAGTATAATAAATTAATTTTTTCAGAAAAAATATTACTTTTCTAAAAAACAAAGTAAGATTGAATGTTTCAAAGAACTGAACATTTTACGTCTGACCTTTAAATTTAAATTTAAATTATTAAAAACATTACGTTTGTTGAGATATTAAAAGACTGAAAACATCTAATTATATAAATTAACTAAAATAGTACAGGAAACGTTTCAAGCTGCGATCGTGTCCTTCTTCAGTGCAATACCATACGATAACCAGACGATTTCCAAACTGGTTTACAGTTAAAAGTTTTTCCAGTTGCATTGTTTTAGTTGTTTTGTATAATTATGTGTTTTCAGTCTTTTAATGTTTGATTAATCGGGATGTTTTTAACAATTTAAACATAAGATATACTGAATTAAGAAATTAAGATTTCAATTCAATTATTCTTTCGTTGTGTTCTAGAAGCTTTTCCAAAAAGAAAAAAAAATTGTTCGTACAACTTTAACTTTTTTAATATTACCATTTTTAGTTAAAATACATTTCCGTTTAAAATGTGCATGAATGAAAACATGCTTATTGTATAGTATTATTCTAACGTCTTATTTTTTAAACTAATGTTTTATAGTATGTTTCAACATAAAAACACATAATGTATTGTCTTTAAAACTTGAAAATGTTCTGTTTAAAAGAATGTATTTCAAGTCACATAACATAATTCCATTTCGCATTAATTTGACAACAGCATTACAATTCTATAGCAATAACTGGATATTTGTTATTTTATATATACCAATTAAATTCATTAATAGAATAACTCATATATGTATTCATACTATAATTATCATGTCCATTTTGAACTTGTATAATTTAGATGAGGTATGAATCTATGAATCATGAGTGTCCATTTGCATTGCTAATTTTAAAAAGTTAACCCAATATCAAATTTTATACATCTATAAAACCAAATCAAACAAAATTTTTATTTTATTTAATAAAGTTGTTAGACCGATATATTGGAAATTATATAATAAAAACTAATTTCCCAAATATATTATTCTCAAATTAGCTCATTCTAAAAATCAGTTTTTCAATATTTTGTTTTAATGCAAAAGATCACAATTTAAAATGTTATGCATGTAACAATATGCACCTCACTGTAAGAGCTAACTCTGAAGAAAATTAGTGAATGAACCTCTCCCATGACTATAATTACATTATGTTTTATTTTGCTAAATAATACAAGTTATGAATTTATGCACTTTTTTGTGTGTGTTACAACGTTAACTTGTATAAAGTTTTAAATAGCATAGTTAACTTTAATGATTCAACTTGTTTAGATGGTTTCCGTTATCATAATAAAATTTGCAAAATGAAAGTATCTTAAATTAAAGCTGTATTTTAAATATTGTGTATGTGCTATTTTTTATTGCTAATTTCAGAATAATTTGAGGAAAATATTTATAAGTATAAATTAAATGTTTGTAGCCATATTCTATAATATAATCATGAATCATGAGTGTTCACACTATACTTATCATACCCATTTTGAACTTGTATCATTTAAATGAGACATGAATCATGAGTGTTCACACTATTTATCAAAGCCATTTTGAACTTGTATCATTTGAATGAGGCATGAATCATGAGTGTTCACACTATACTTATCATGCCCATTTTTAACTTGTATCATTTGAATGAGGCATGAATCTTCAGTGTTCACACTATACTTATCATGCCCATTTTGAACTTATGTCACTTAAATGAGGCATGCATCATGAGTGTTCCATTGCACAGATAATGAAAAAAAAACTTAAACCAATATGAAATTTTACCGCTATGAGAGTGGTCCAACTTCTTTAGATAGTTTCCGTTAACATAATAAAATTTGCAAAATAAATAAAAAATGTAATTAAAGCTAAATTTTAGATTTTGTGTATATGCCATTTTTTATTGCTAATTTTAAGAATAATTTGAAGAAAATACTTACAATTATAAAGTAAATGTTTGTAGCCATACTCTATAATATAATGCACATTAGTACCACATTTTAAAGTATTTCATAGAAAAAAACATCTTCTGCTGTAGACGAATATTTTAGTCACATGTTTTCTGCAAGTATATAAAATCCAAATGTTTAAAAAAGGCAAATATAGTTTTAAGGAATTATTTGATGGATATTAATTTATATTCAAATTTAATTCATTCGAATAAAAGTACTTATTTATCCGACATTTTGTCGCCCCCCCCCCTAAAAAAAAGTAAATAAATAAAATAAAATAAAATAAAACGTGTATCTCTCTGTATTTTCAGACATAAAAATGGTTTCCGTTTGTGTCTGAATTATCATTAAATCTCATTAATTTCAGCTGGAGATAAGCGTTCACAAAATTTTTCTTTTCTCCATAACGTTTCTCTAACGTATTAAAATTGTAATTGTTCAGCATTCTTTCAAACACAATCTTACTCGTTAATTTTAGCTGGAGATAAGAATTCACAAAAATTTTCTTTTCACCATAACGTGTCTCTAACGTATTAAAATTTTAATTGTAGGAAAGAATACAAATAAAGAAAACACAACCAATAAAATCATTTCTTTAATAATACATATTTGTAACAGTTTTGTTTTTAATTAATATAAAATAAATTAAAACCAATTAATATTAAATAAGTACAGTATATCCTAACAACCTGTAAAATCAGAAATTTGTGCAATTAAAAAAAAATACATAAACAACACTATGCTTAATAGCTTAGGAAAGACTTCGAAAGAAATAACAAATAATAAGGTTACATTGCGATATAGGAATAGTTTTCTTTGTTCCTCTCTTATTTTCTCTGGAGTTTTACTGACGAAGTAAATTCTGTTTGCTGCAAACATAAAGACTCAGCGATCCAAACAAATTAAGGATGTATTAGGATAATATAATAATTCCACTATTAAAGCAAATATTACGTACTTATTGTAAATGGAAAAAGATTCAAATCACAATAAAAGTAATTATTGTTCTATTATTAATTTCTTTTTTACTTTATTTCATTAATTTAATATTTTCATGTAAACGTAATTAACCATTCAATTCTCACATAGAATCTGCAGAGAATTGTTCAGTTGTCAATTGTTTTTAGTTAGTTATCCTCTAAATAAAACATATTTGCATATTTATTGTATTTCTATTTGGTTGTTACCGTTATAATACCGCACACTGCAGTGTACGATGTACACTAGAGTAATAACTCCAAGAAAGGTTGCATACACAAATACAAAAAAGTATGAAATCTTAATTAATATTTTAATATATCTAAATACTGCGTGCTTTTACGCAATCGCTGAGTTAACGGTATTTTTGAAAATTTCAGTTTCAGCCATCTGTTTAACCATGAAAATAAGTCAGGTGATAATATCTGCTGAATTCATTTTGAAGCTTGAACTGTCCCAAATGTAAGTTGGGAAACAAAATGTAGATATTTTCATGGATTTATTGTAAACGTCTAAGATCCAAGGTCCACATATGTGTACCTTAATAGCGAAGATGTTAAATATTTGCAGTCAACTTAATTAACCCTTCAATTCTCACAGGCTGTACAGGACAATTTTCTGTTTTCAATTGTTTTCAGTTTTTAGCCTCTAAAGAAAATATTATTTGCATATTTATTGTTTTTTATATTGTTGTTCTGGCTGTTATAATACCTAGCGTAAGTTTCACACCAGAGTTAAAACGACAATTTTCATACACAGGACTTTTAAAACTACCGTCGTTTGTGCTTTCGAAACTCGTCTATCTTTATATTAAGAAGTTTTTATAAGCCTTTATGTATTCTGTATTGTCACTTTAGTTAAAGAAAAATTTGCACAAGATACTTTGTTTGAAAAAGTACCGACATAGATATTCATTTTTTTTTTTTTTTTTTTTTTTTTTAACGCAAACAATGGTTGGGGTAAGTTATATTCTGATTAGTGCCTTGATTGCCTATAAATCTCCTCCAGTTCGCATACGCACAAAGAAACTGGAGTCAACAAAAACTTGTATACAGATGAATATTTAGAAAATAAAATTGCTTCAAGTAATTTTTAGAAATACTGTCCTCCAATCGTTGATTTCTAAGTTTTTCATAATTATATGGATTAATAATTAATTTATGTTAACGTTTCTGTTCTGCTCTTCAATCAAACGATGTGCATTTTCTATCATAATGTTTTTAACTTCTAGGAATGAGAGCGTTGAATAGAAACTATTCTTCCGTCCTTTTTGTTAATTAATTATTACATTTATTTCTCTCTGTAATTTATATGTTAAATACCCACCATGTTTTTTCTTTGGGTCTTATAAGTTTCTATGTATTTTGAAATCCTGGGACTATTTCACATTTTCTACCATGACCCAGAATAGAACACGATGTATTTTCTCGCAATAGACTAGGGAATTCACAAATTGAATCCTCTCACGATAACTATTGAGATAATTGGACGTTGACCTATAGATTTTCCTTTCAGGATCTTTATAGATTGTTAAATTGAACTCATAATTTGTGGGTTTAGAAGACATTGTAAAATGTGCAAATTAACTCATAATAATTTGCATGCTGAAATGTTACTTGATATCTTTTGTTACAAATAATTAAATTAATTACTAATAACTATCCATCATATTGTTAAAAATATTAGACTCCTTATGATATTCTCTCTTATGTAATGATCTCTGAATTCAACGCGATTGAATGGATTTACATAAAACAAATTGAGAAATAAGTAACAAATGACATATAAAAGTAAGCTGCGGCGCAGGTGCCCTTAAGGAGCGCCCTGCGCGTTAGACGACAACCGAACCCAAGTCCTGAGGGACTTATATCGCGCCAGCAGGTTTTTCTCCCTGCGGCGCTTCGGCCGGTCAGAGGACCGTCACCTACGGACCCTCCAACCTTGAACCCACGTGTCGTCGACGTAGGCCGTTGCGATACGCGGTGAAACCACGGGGAGTCACCGCGAGACACTTGGAGACGGGCCGGCGTCCTCCAACAGCTTCAGAGCTGGAAACCCAAAAGGGAACCAGGCCCTAGGCCTTAATTCGGGATGTTCAAACCCGTACTTGCTCTACCACAACTCGAGGGTTGTGAAAACCTACAGAGGTAGTCACGGTTCCCTCTCGTAGTGGACCCAAATGACGTATAAGCGGAAAATCTAAAAAGCAAAGCAATATTTCTCATGATAAAACAATCTATCCAGAAATTGAATGAATTTCGCGTAACTGATAAAATGTATATAAGGTTTTATTCTTATTAGTTATTAATTGTTTATTGCCAATAATGGGCTACTTGCTTTGAGAAATAAAATAGAAATTTATATATCACGCGCACAAGATGTGATATTGTGGTAGTAAGCTTAATTAGATTTTGATGTGGGTATTATAGTGTGCTTATGAGTTTCACATTTTTTGCGTTGTTTACATTTGTCGCTGAATGAGTAATTTGTTTTATATTTATTTAACTTTCATACAGTGTGAAATTATCTCTGGAAATTAGTTGTAATATTATTAATTTAAAATACAAAGAGAAACGTTTTAAAGACAAATAATATTATAAAACAAAGACATTTAATTTAAATATGAATGGAATGTTTGGAAACGGATTAAAGGAAATTTTGAATGTCAAAGGCGGTAATTAACACAATATTTGGCAATTTAACACATTTGCTGGATATATTTGGCGCTTGGATAAGAAAAAATGTACTTTTAGGACAATTATATATATATTATTACAGTGATAGTCGCAGCAGATGATTTTTTATATGTATTGAAAATTTTATCTCTCATTTATAAACTAGTTTGGAATTTCCAGTTGCATTTTTATGTATGACGTCGACCGTGTTTTTACTTGATAGAATAAAAAAATTTCATACATAATCTGTAATTTATTTATTTATTTATTTATTTATTTATTTATTTATTTTTTTTGCAAATTAAAAATGATGTTGAGTTTGAACATTACATATAAATGTATTCAGATGTATCTTTAAAATATACAAGCACCGGTGCAAAGTCGGAGCCGGTTGCTAGTCCTCAAATAAAGCAATTTCAGACTCACGGAGTCTGCTGACGCTTCAAAATATCATTAAGCGTAATTTGTGATTCTAGATTAAGGAACTGAGTAATGAGCTTGTAAATTGAGTTAAACCATTAAATAAGTATTAACCACAGAAAAAATTTTTCTTAAGGGGACTTGCTTTCTTTTGAAGTATTTTTGTTTCTTTAATTATACTTATATATATATACATATATATATATATATAACACATTTTTCATATACTAATAAATGACATAATCATGAAAAACGATGTAATCAAGAAAAAGTGTAATTATGATGGTGAATTTGAAAAATAATGTTTTATTTCATTTAAGAAAATTTTAAACTAAACACACTTTTCCTACAATTTTGAACTTTTTGAAACTTTTTTTTTAATACATTTCTTGCAAGTCTGAAAAGACAAAAATGTACTTAGTTTAAGAAAAAATAACTAAAAATGCGATTTAATATTTGATAAATAATGTAAAATGATATTTTCATTTAAATATGTAAAATCATTCAACATTGATTTTAGGTATATTTAAAATTATTATCACGTGCCTGACAACGTTTGGCGGGTCAGCTTGTATATATATAAATATTTTCTTGCATATATGATATTATTATTGTTTTTTATTTACAGATTACTTCTGTCTGCAAAAAAAAAAAAATCGATTCTTTATTTTAAATAAATTGTATAAATATTAAAAAAAAAATTGCTTGTGTATATGAAACAGTGAATAGTTTGCCAGAAAATACGAATGAACATTTTTCTTCTTTAGCCAATGCCATTTTCTCAATGTCACCAAGTCCACCAATGACAGAAAAGTACCTAAAAATTATTTTTGCATGTTATTATTATTTGTACTTGCCAATTAAATTTCAGTAATGGTAGCGACCAAACTACAGAATTGTTGTTGATAAAATGGAGAAAAGTGAAAAAAAAAAAGAGATTATTTTAGTTTCAGTCAAGATTTTTTCACTTTTAAATGTATCAGAAAAAGTATATTCAATTTGAATAGATGGTGAAAATATATTTTGTTTAAATTGCATTTTTAAAGAAAATTCAGTTAAAAATAAACATACACATTTGGACGAAAAATATAAATTCAAGAAATTTTCCATTTTGTTTTAATCATAGACAGAGCTTATGTTTGCTTTAATAAAATAAAGAATAATAATTACAAAAATACTTCTTCAAAATATGACTCATTATTTGGAAAAGAAAAATAATATTTAAAAAAAAAATGTGCTACTTTACAATTTTTGCTTTACAAAATATCTGGAAAACATTATAAACTTAATAGTAAAAAATTCTGAATTCAGAATTTTTTCCAGAGTTCGTTATACTATTAAAAAAGCAATCAATGTCGCCATTAATGACTGTTGTTTTCTTTATTTTTCACAAAAAATGTCAAATGATAAAATACTAATTAAAAATAAAAATTCTAAGTAATGAAATTCAATATTGTAATATTTTTTGTTTGCATAAGTACATTTTATGATAGAAAACTCATCAATGTTGCCATTCGCGATTGTTGTTTTTTGTATCTTTCACTAAAAGTAAAAACAGATAAGATACGGATAAAAATAAATATTCAAAAAACGACCTTGCTCATTAGTATTAATTTCAAACTTTTTATATTATCTTTTTTTTTTGGACTATTTAATTCAAATTATTTTATCGTCTGACTTTTCATTTCCGTTTAGAATGATTTAATTCTTTTTAAATGCATGCTGCGGATTCTGTCAAATCATTACAAATTGAGTACGTTGATGTACGTTGGATTGAGTACGTTGGTGTACGTTGGATTGAGTACGTTTGTATGTACGTTGGTACGTTCAGTACGTTGGATTTCAAAAAATGTTTTGAAATGCCTCTATGTGCGACTTTCACAGACTGGAATGTAGCGTTCAGAGCTGCTGGAGAAACCCAACACATAATTACCGTACTAGTTAATTATTCGAAAGTTGAGGCGAAGAATTCTCTGAAGGATCCGCTTCTTAGCGAAAAGAAGAACAAGAAAGAAAAATCATGCGTCAAGCATAGATTATGTAACACTTTCCAACACATTCCGAAAACTGCACTAAAGCTTCACCGTTTAATAAGGTGAAAGATCATATCTAAGTTAACAATTTGCAAAACGCATAAAACATTCGAAATCTCAATTTCGAAAATTACCATTAGTCTGAGAATAATTAAAATTATTTTGCAAATCTCTGTATATGATCTATCGATTTTTATATAATACTGCATATTATGCTAAAATTTAGATGAATTAGGAAACGTTTAACAAAATTGAAAGTTACCTTTCACAAATTTCCGTCAATAAACGGAAATGTATTGGAATTTTTTGTACAGCCCTGTATATGATATACATAATTTATACACACCAAGTAATATTAAAAAAAAATAGTTCAACTTAAAAAACTCATACCACAATTGAAAACGCACTTCCAGCAATTACCGCTCATAGACAGTATTGTAACCGAAAATTTCGCGTTTCCCTGTATATGAATAATAAATGCTATGCACACCATATTCAATAGTAAGCATCTTGTTGTGCACTTCAGTGATATATATAAATTTCAATATGTTTGAAATAGTGTAAAATTATAAAAATACATTTCAAACGTTTTTTCCCCAATGAACAAAATGGAGCGGAATACTTTTGGATGTCCCTGTAAATGAACTATGAACGTTACACACTTCATTTTCAATACGGAACATGCCATAGTAAATCTCAATAACATAGCAATCCAGAACTCGGACAGACGATCTCAATAGCATAGCAATCCGACTACATTTACGCAAGTTAGAGCTTGAAAGACAGACGGACAGACAAACCGAATTCATAAACAGTTTTCAACTATGTTGGAAAGATTTAAAAAAAGGAGTTGTTTGTCATTCAAAGAAAACAGAAACAAAACCAAGTTATATTTACGAACATAATCCATTACGGGAATTTCAGTCGAAATTCGAATTCCAATGAGCTAAATGGGAGCTCTCGAACTGTAAGACGAGATTTTCAATATCCTTTGAATATAAAATGGAAGAAATTAAAAGTAAGCTAAAACTGGAACCTCACCATGTGAATTCTAGACTTCAGTTTCTACAGCAGCACATGTCATCAAGGACAATCTTCGTCTAATTAGATAAAAAAAAAAGATCATATTTACACAGTCTAGAAGGCTTAACCCGTAACAGGGTACGTGCGGTCTCACAGACCGCATACCATCTTTCTCCTATCACCCCTATTTCATGCTTCCTCCAATTGAATTGATTCTTCCCCTAGCTTCATGTTTTGTGACCTTCACCTTGATGCTTTATTATCAAAATGCTCTGGCAGCTGTATCTATGTGAAATTATATCACATTCTTCTAGAGCGGTCTGTGAGACCTCACCTCCCTCTCAGTGTTACAGTTTTCGGCAGTAGGTAGTACCTATGGCTTTGAAGTTAGGTCCACGGAGATGCATTTATCCTTCTGATCCGCATTATGCGGAAGAATTGCAAAAAATTTTAAATGATATTGGTAGTGATTTTAGTGAAGAAGATGACTGCGAAGAAGATTTCTGTGAAAGGTCCCATTCAACAGACTCTGAATTTTTTTCAGATAACACTGATAACACTGACCAGGATGGTGTTTTTGAAAGCATTAGCGAGAGAATTAGTCCAACCACAGCTACACACAAGAGTTAAAAATCCAAGAATAAATCGAGAATTGCGCCTAACGATAAAGCGAATTTTAGGAAACGAAGCAGAGTCCCAAGATGTGGAGCAGCGCACAAAAGAAACAAAGTTAAAATCAAGGAAAACATGTCATTTTTGCCACACAAGCAAAAAAAAAAAGACAGCATATTTATGTTTATCTTGCCAAGAACCTGTTTGTTTGGAATGCAAACAAAAGTTATGCAACTAATGTGCTAGAGAAGACGAGGACTAATTTTTTTGCATTCATAAAATCAATGAGATACTGATACTTCAGATACTGTCAGAAATTTTCTGTATTGTACTACATAAAATTTTCATACATTAAAATTTGATTTATATATTAAACAAAATAAAATTAATAGTTGATTCGTAATACATACGTTTTTAGTTTTAATTTTAGAGAATTTACTGTAACATATGATATTTAGCGAGAAATTTTAGACTGTGGGAAAATTTTCTGGGAAAAGTTTTATTTCACTTCAAAGTGTAAAATTATTTTTTTCTTTTGAAAGTTAAATTTCAAGCAACATCTAAGTGAAATTTCAGAATGATATTTTAATTAGACGATTTAAAAAAAATTATAATAGTTCGCGGTCTCTGAGACCGCACGTCCACTGTTATGTCCTACTTTTTCACCTCCCCTGTTACGGGTTAACTTACTACTGGTACGATATTACACAACAAGAACGAAAAATCATCCGCCGATTCTTTGGTGGGTGTTTCATGATGGTCTGCACTGGCTTTTTAAGAGTAGTAAAACAGCCCTGGTCATTCTTAATACAAAAATTAGAAGATAACGAATTAATGCTGGAGGATAACTTTTTGCCTTATTTACCGCCGATGTCTTCAAAAAACTGGGTATTCATGCAGGATAACGTAACAATACAACCAGGGAAAAAACAATCGATGGTTCGAGTGCCGGTATATGAAAGGCAGTCAACAGTACTGGTCTTATCCTAATAGCGAATCTTTGGGGAGCAATAGTGAATTTTATCGAGATGGACGTCAATGCCAGAAAAGGAGTAATTTTATCTTTGAATTCACCTTTACTCTTCGATACGCATATACGTGTTGAAATCTAGTCTTGAGAGATGATTTTCGTGCATGAAGAATTTCACATTCATTGAATTCTGTGCTATACCGGTTGAATATACAGCTATTGACTGATTAACTTGTAACTGTTTGTGACTGATTTTCTTTTTTTTTTCTGTGTCGATCGACGATAGATGATAGAATTGAAGAATTAACATGTTGTGTTTCGAAACGTCTTTACATTGTCATTTTCATGTATTTTTTATACTGTTTTTAGTCTTTTTATTTTATTACTTGTACGAAAAAAGTCTGGTTTTGTCAAATTTTGGTCTATATTCTATTTTGCATTAAAATTTCAATTGTCTTGTCCGATTTTAAATATTTATATGGTATTGTAACTACAAGTTTTAGTTTTTTATAAGTTTTTATGTGTTTTAGTATCTACAGTAAATGTTGTTATAGTTAACAAAATAAAAATAAATAAATACATAAATAAATAAGACAAACGAAAAAAGGAAATGCCTTTCGTAATATTTTCTCCTTTCTATCAACCAATTTTTTGCCATTTATTACTTTATTACAGTGAAATAACTTTAAAATTTATATAAAATGTTAGCTCTATACAAATATAATAATTATTGAAATTTGATGTTTTCTGCAGTTTTATTTGTGCTAAAATATATTCAAATTCCACAAAATGTCTAATTCCATAATAAAAGAAAATAAATTATAAACACAATAGCATACTACGAAGTCGCAACGACAGTTTACCATGAAAATCAAAAAATTTTCCTGATCAAACAAAAAGGATACATTAATATTCAATTTTATTACGCATAAATATTCTAAAAATGGTTTTTACAGATGAAACATATTATGAAGATATTCATTAATTTCAAAGGATTTTTTATTTATATATTTGCTTGAAAACATAATTAGCATGTATAAACTTTGTCACAAAATGTTGTGTTGTAAATATTTTCTATCATTTTTCACATAAACTCAGATAAGGGAATTTCCATTTGAGTCTTTCGTGTTTATCAATTTAGATTTAAAAATCGCGAAAAGAGAGAATTGTCATAATATGAATTCATATTTAGATATACCGAGAGATGGCGCTAGTTAACTTGTCAAGGATATTCTTTCAAAGTCATATTCTATGTTCCACTTATAGAATTACATATTAAAACATAATGGTGTTGTAAGGTACTGTATTTAAAAATATTTTACAAATTATATCTCAGGATAAATGAAATAAACTGCTCACATACACACACACACAAAATAATAATAATAATAATAATTAATAAATAGAAAATACTTTTTGAGAAATTGCGATTTTTATTCTAAATGACACATTTTCTTTTTCCTTTTTTTTTTTTATTTTATTAATTGTTATGGATTGAAAATGTGTAATTATTACATTATTATTATTATTATTTTTTTATCGGGCTTCGCATTGCTTAAATTATTTTTTTAATATGTCATCATATATGAATGAATAACAATTTATTAACTGACATAAAACGTTTTTAATTTGGATCATCTTAAAACAAATTTTCTTTTGAAATCACAAATTATTCAAATATAATCCAATAGATCTCAAAATAATTCATGTAAATTATCCGTGTTGTATTATTAATAGAAGATTATATAATTAATAAAATTATTGTTAAAATATTCGTGTTTCTTTTTAATTGATAATCAAACAATGAATCATGTACATTCTATTTTTTATTAATAATATAAAAATTTAATCATTAACATTAAAGTAATCTTGTTACAAAGAGTAATGAAGAAAAAGAAAATTTATAAGTATTTTTTTATTCACACAAAAATAATAAAAAATCCATTAGGTAATTATTTATTTCTAAATAATAATAATAATAATAATAATAATAATTTAATTTAACAAATTACAATAACCATTGGGAAAATGTTCTTAAACTTTAAAAATAAAATAAAAATTAACGTACTTTTGTGTTATAGGCGGCCCCCAAAAATATTATTATGCCAAGGTTGCAGTTATGATTTCGTCAAGATCATCGCAATTCGCAAAGCTTACATATGCATCCTATATACGCATTATACACATATTATTTACGTCTTATATACATAATATACACATATTATTTACGTCTTATATACATAATATACACATGTCATATATATACATCATATCATATATGCATCATATATGATAATTGGCCACATACGTCAAGAAATGTTATATATATATATATATATATATATATATATATATATATAACTTTAAGTAAAATTTAACCATTGAAACATAAGAAACTGACCACATACACTGAAATCCCGATACCAAAGAGCCCTGTCAATTTACAAATTAAAATTGTAGTCCTAATAAAAGTATACAAACCAGATAGTTCAATATGCAAAATGACCAAACTCTTCTGACCCAAACATAATCAATGCAAATGGCCAAATCAACATGTTATTTCAATAGCAAAAATACAAAAAGTTAAGAATGCAGCAACTTAAAATGATGGTAATGAAATACAAGAAATACATCAAAATATGCGCATAGGCAGCATTAAAATAATGTATTTAATAATTATGAAAATATAAGATATGCCAAAATTTGGGCTGTAATTAGATGAAATCTAATTGATGGCTGCAATAGAACGATATTCAAATGAATATAAAAATTAAAATAAAAATAAAAATAAAAATATAACTATCCACAAATGATTGCGCAAATGCAGCATGTCATTATGGAAGTTCAATATATAAAACTTTAAGTAAAATTTAACCATTGAAACATAAGAAACTGACCACATACACTGAAATCCCGATACCAAAGAGCCCTGTCAATTTACAAATTAAAATTGTATATATATTTAAATATAAATCTTGCGATAAATCTTGGTTGCTTGGCGCTATAACACGAAAGTACCAAATTTACAATATATTAATGAAAACAGAAACAAAAATATTTCGTCCTTGGAGGGGCCGCTATAACACGAAAGTACCAAATTTCTACTTTATTTTTCATATCTGATAATGTGCATCGATCCTTTAAAATAAGTATTTAGTTACGTGCAGCCGACGTTAAAATAATGATTTTACAAACTAAATCAAATAATTTTACTTTACTTTGAAGTAGCGATTTTATTTTTCTTCTAGCGAGATGCATGCTTACGTAACTCATATTTTATAAATCTAACAAGAAAAAAAAAAAAAAAAAAAAAAAAAAAAACATATTTTGTAAATTTTTCTAATCTAACTTCGATAGTCGTTCATTCGATATCTTCGGCATATCGAATGGCTGATTTCAACATAAATACCGTATGATATATATATATATATATATATATATATACATATTTTTTAAACAGAAGTTATGTTATATGTTATATATTTCGATTTAGCAGTAATTTTTCTCGTGAGTAATATAAATTAATAGAACTCTAAATATTTTATAAATCTAACCAGAAAAAAAAAAATTAAAAATAAAAATAAACTTTTTTTTTGTAAATTTTTCTAATCTAACTTCGATAGTCGTTCATTCGATATCTTCGGCATATCGAATGGCTGATTTCAACATAGATACCGTATGATATATATATATATATATATATACATATTTTTTAAACAGAAGTTATGTTATATGTTTCGATTTAGCAGTAATTTTTCTCGCGAGTGATATAAATTTACTGTGTTCTGTAGTTGAATGAAACTGGCTGTAGCTTTAGATTTGTTTGCTTTTCTGCTAAGCATGCGGGAAGTAGATTGTAATTTCATGTGTTAAAAATAATTTTCAAAAGCTTCTATTTATTATTTATAAAAAAAAAAAAAAAAAAAAAAAAAAAAAAAAAAAAACTAAGCATTATTTTTGCGGTAAAAGAAATTGTGAGGCATACTTTTCGTTTTCCTTCCGTATTTCAAATAGTTGTTTACATCTGAGATACAATACATTTTATTACAAAAGGGAACCCAATCACACATAAAAATGAAATTTGATGTGAAATAGCCCCTTCTCATATAATGATAGATTTTGGGTTAAAAAAAAAAATATATATATAATGATATTGTTTTAATTCCTAATTTTTAGCTCAAGTTATTCCATATAATAAAATAATAACAAATCTTGATAAGGAATATTAATTAATTTTAAGAAATAAATATATAATCACCATGAAATGAAAGTTTAATTTCTATACTACTGAAATCATGACTACAAAACGACTTGACAATGACATTTTTAGCGTTAAGCCTATTTTAAGTCTAAGCAAAAACATTCGGAAGCTTATGGAATATTACACCCAAAAATGTTATGCTGAAAGCACTCTCTAACGTTTTCAACACTTTGCAACATAGCTGAAAAGTGTTTATGAATTTGGTTTGTCTGCACTTATGGGCGTTTGTCTGTCTGTCCGAGCTCTAACTCGCGTAAATACAGTCGGATTTCTATGTAATTTATATATGTTATTGAGATTTACTATATATTTGCATCATTTACTAACTTTCATAGTTCATTTACAGGGACACTCAAAAGATTCCGTTATATTACGGTCAATGGGGAAAAATCGTTTGCAATGCATTTTAATAATAATTTTAAGAAATGAAAAGTTGGTAAAATATATACACATTGCTAATTTGATGTATCACTTTTAAAAGTATAAAAACTGAGCTGTGCCGCCCATCAGGCACGTCAACTGCCGTACACAAGTTTAGAGGAACTTTTAACGCGCACTATCAGGAGCAATCCTGTATGCGCTACGGTGTGGCAGCGCCACCACCTGCTGACTACTCCCATTCTCCGAAGTAAATGACGACACATGTAGTTGCAGCAAGCGGAGGTGCATACCCTCTTAGGTCACCACCACTCTACACTACTGGAGACGCTGGAGTCCCCCGACAGCTTCGGAGCCGGAAACAAAAGGAGGAAACCGGGCCCTAGGCCGTGTGCCGGGCTTCCCCTATGGTTATTGTTCTACCGCAGCTTCTTATCATCGAAAGCTATGGAATGGAGGTAATGACTGGCCTCATCGGCTGCGGCTAGAAGAAAGATCTTGTCGCCAGCCCGGGATATCGAGGAAAAGCATCCCTAAACAAATAGACACGTCCTGGCTTAGGTTGTGTCCGCGTAACCCCCGAGGGTTTCCCCCTCCCGACTTCTTCCGCCAGCAGAAAGACGGATACATTTGAAGATATAACAACTACATTTAAAATACATATACATATCTACAAATTTCGACCCACATCTGAGGCCAACAACAGGATAAAAACCAATCACAAGATGTTTCTGACTGTGCTGTCGTCGATAATTCTTAGATCCGAACACATGACCAAGTGCTCAGATTTTGGTATTCTCATGAAATTTGGAATCACAAAACGTGCTAAATTTTTGACATGTATATTCGTAACCGATCAACGAAGTATTAACAATAAAAATTGAATGCCACAATATCTTAAATATATCATTTTTTTTTTTTTTAAATAAGTTGCTGTACATCTATGTCGAGTATTTTGCATATTCAAGAAGCACTATGAATCGAAGCTTGTTAAACACTTTTACATCATTCTCATATAATGGTACATTTTTTGGGTTTTAAAAATATTAAATTTCCTTGTTCCAATTTCTGAGTTTTAGCTCCATTTATATATATATATATCAATGGTTAATTTTTGCAATAAGTTTTTATATATATATATATATATATATATATATATATATAATAAATTTATGAAAACTTTTGCTTTGGAATAGTAATAAAATTAAAAAAAAAATCTAAAATGATCATTGCTATGTTGCTGAATCCCTAATTTAAAACGCCCTAATAATGATCTCGATAATGCCATTTTTAACATCGATCCGTAATGTATATTTTAAGACTAAGGTATAAAAAATTAAAGCTTATGTGTACTTATTCTGTAAGCACTCCTAAACTTTTTTATAAAACATTCAACAAAGTTGAATTATTGTATATGTTATTGAGGAATAATAAACTTGATAATGACATGTATATAATAAACGCACTGACTAAAATTATTTAGCAGTAAGACAAACAAAATGAATGAATACTCAACTTAGTTAATAAAAAAAGACATTACTGCTTGTATGAACATTTGGAATCGTGCAATCTAAGCACATTATCATATGAACACGCCATCTAAATGAGAGATGCATGAAATATTACTGTGTACTTTTGTAATGACCTTGAATAAATTCCGGAATCAAGTTTTGACTAAATGCTCTGAATTAAAATTGTTTCTTCTTTCGATTCGCCAGGAAGCAATCGGGTTTTTTTACAAAAACCGTTGTGTTGTTACGCGGGGAAGAAGAACTTTGATGGCTTTATGCGAGCTGAAATGAATTGTTTTTATAGAGATGTGATTTTGTGTGTTAAAGAAAGAGATTTATTTGTAAACGTACCATTCTAATGAGTGCGTTGATTAGTATCATATGTTGTGCTGTGAAGCAATAAAATTGATGTGAAAACTGCAGTTAAGTGCAAATTTCATTACACATCGTCTAATCGTTACACCATGGTAATGATAAGTACCTCAACTCTAGGGTCAAACTTTATATACGGGTAATTATTAATAGAAATATTTCTGTTATGTCTAAAGTGCCAAATATATACAAAATAGTAAAATGAATTATAACCAGATCTTTGCTACAGAGCTTCCCAACTGTTAAAATTAACAATTTGAAGTTTGGGAAAAATATGATAATGACATTTACAACTTTTCCTTTAAAACCTCTTGAGAACCAAGCTCGTATTTTTCGTGCAAACTTTACCATAATTTAGATTATTGGTCCTTTTGAGACTAGAAATCATGAAATATGTTCATTTATTTAATATATATATACATATATATAGTTTTTTAGCGTTTCCAATAAAATGGACATTGGGTCTTCGTCTTGTGAAAAACATATTATTGACTTACATGAATCTGAATGAAAAATTCTTAATACTGGACAAAAAAGTAATGACACAAAATCGAAGTAGACGCAAAATAATGACACAAAATCGAATTAGAAACAAAATAATGACACAAAATTTCATTAGACACAAATTAATTATAAAAAAATTAATTAGATACTAAATAATAATAATTTATTGTAATTACACGCAAAAAATAAATAGATGAACTTAAAATTCAGTACTTTGTGAATATGCTTCTGCAAAGCAATTATTTTTTTATAGTTAAACAGATATATATACAAGTTGCATTTTATGTACACAAAAAAATTGCCTCACAATGCATTTTATTTGTCCATTATTTTAGGCAACTGTTAGATACTCTTTTTAGAACTAGGTAAACTCGGTAGAGAAGTGATGAGGCCTGAGTTTTCGTCATGACTTGTATAACTCAACTTATATTTACTCTAAAGCCGATTCGCACTAAGCACCTTTTACTACAATAATGGGATGAATTTCCCATGAATCCAATTTCTTTGTTCTTTTCTTCCT